>CM017474.2:0-198705 GCA_007827005.2 Populus simonii
ACACATGTTTTATTTCTCTCCGGTTATAATTTTTTTTTTAAGCTTCTTATAATTTTATAATATATGTGATCGATTGATTAACTTTTATTGTGATTTTTGTATTTTATTGCGATGCTTGTGTTTTTTTTTAAAAAATATTTTTTGTGTGTGCATACGGCCAATACCCTTACATGTTTTAGAATTTTTTTACGTACAAAAATATTGGAAGTTTTAAAAATGTGTTTTCGCATGGATTTCTTAAACACCAAAAAATTTTTTCTTGCATTTCTGGATTTTACAACATGTTTGTAAAACTCCAAAGGGTATTGGCCAATATTCCAAAAAATACAAAAATCTTATTTTGGGGGGAATTCATCTATTATTCACCGCTAATGTTTGGATAAAGAAATCCTTAAAGGACGAATATCCAAAATATTATTGGGAGTAATAAATCCGCACAAATCCTTGAAAGAAGCCTTGATTATAATCGAGGACATTTCAATTTTTTACTCCACGGTTTACAACACTAAGACAAAAAAAATAGGTTTTTAAAGCACCCAGATTTCTAAATTTTTGTCCCTCCTCCTTGCGATTTACGAGTCGCAAACTCTTGAAAAACTAAGGGGAAAATGAGCTTTTAAAGCACATGGAACTTCCTTGGATTTCTATCCTAATGATTTTAGTTTGAATCAAAACCTAGAAAACTGATGGGATTAGAAAAACACCAACACCATAGCAATTATAAGACAAACCAAACACCAAGCAGCTTACCTTAGGTAGGGCGTACTAGGGGTGCTAATACCTTCCCTTTACGCAACCAGTCCCTTGCCTTAGAATCTCTGAAAGACCAGTTAGGTTTCCTAGTGACCATAATACTAGGTGGCGACTCCCTTTTACAAAAAAAACAAAGACCCCGAAACCAATCGAGGTCGCCGCGACGCCGCGCTCCGCTCGCGAGGGTGCGACAGGATGGCGACTCCACTGGGGACTTAGGACTAGGCTTGTAATTGTTTGTTTATGCTATGTTGGTTTTGTTTTTTTTATATGAATGATACTTTGTTTAAAAGCTTTAGCATGCATCTTTACATTCTGTCATACATGATATAGTCATGCATCACTTTATATTATTATCTTTTTGAGGGCACACACATTAACTTTAAGTTAAGTGGGGAACTAGCAGCTTGCCTTATGACTTGAGTCAAGGTTTAAGTTTGTGTAAACCCCAACTCTTTGCTGAGTGTTTAGACTGATAGTGATTGGTACATGTGCCATCCCACTATCTGCTGAACCCCCATATTGCCTTTACGAGGGCGATCACTGGGACAGCAAGAGACCCTTTTTAGAGACCAAGTAGTAAACCTACCCTATGTCTCACGTAAAGAACTAGAACCTATCCTTAGGTGTATGATCCATAATATCTTTTGCATCAAAACAAGTCTAACCCCAAGGCATTTTGAATTGCAGGACTTGTGAACGAAATGGCCACCATTGCTAAATTTTCCATCATAGAATATGGGAAAAATTCTGAATTGTCACAATTGACTGAAGGAGACTGCCTTAGAAGCGATGCTAAGAAACTGTCACCAATCAAGAACCTGAATTGCATTATGAATGAGGTGAACAAGTTAACGACTCACTTTCAGAATGTGGATAAGGATGCATTTTTTATAAATACGGACGTTTGATGGAAATTGCAAGGGTAGAAGTTTTAAGCCCAGCTGTGCGAGCCATAGTTCATTTTTGGGATCCAGACTACCGGTGTTTTTCTTTTGGAACATAGACCTATGTCCCACTATGGAGGAATATGGGATGTTGACTGAGTTTCCAAACAATCTGTATCGGATTTATTTGCCTTTGAGATCTGACAAATCATCCCCGAACTGTCAAAACTGCTCAGAATCTCCAACTTGGAAAAGTTTTTGGAAAAGAATGCTACCGGTCTGAAATGGAGGATGCTAGAAATTGAACTGGAAAAGAAGTCAGGATTAGAAAAAGAGAGATTGATTGCTTGGGCATATTTGGCCTTGTGTTGTTCCCAAGTCAGACGGGTTTAGTGAGTTTGGAGGCCGCTGCTGCTTATGTAGAGTATGAGAATACACAAATCAATCCAGTGGCTGCTATTTTAGCTGAAACCATCTTGACACTTAATCATTGTAGGAGGACCGGAAAAGGGGCAATGAGATGCTGCACGCAGTTGTTGTATATCTGGATGGTTAGCCATATCGAAACAAAAAAACCTGTCTTCAATAATTTTTGGTGGTTCACCCAAAGACCCCTGAAGTTAGTAGAAGAAGAAGAATGGGGAGATCTAGAACCAAGGTTGGGTTGACAAATTAGAAGGTTTGCCTAATAGTGATTTCAAGTGGAGAGCCCATGGGTAACGACAGTGAAAGTCCTAATGAGTTGTGGACAAGACGTTGGGTGCCATTGGTGGGGATTACAGGCTATGTGAGTTATGCTCCTGCCCTGGTCATAAGGCAACTTGGGGGCATGCAGTTTGTTCCAAGGACTATGGGAATTGCTCAATTCTTTGGTTTGTTCAAAGATCCCATTGCACAAGAAGTTTTGGAGATCATCAAACAAGATTGGAAGCATCTGGTTTTGGTTGAGATAGAAGGTTTAAAGGATCCAAGTGCAAGTGAAGATATGCAAGATGGAGAGATTTAGCAGCTTCACCATGCCTTGTGTAGGAGTCAAATCTCCCCAAACTATAGAAGAGCCTATTAAGAGGAAAAGGGTCAATAATGAAGAGGAGTTGAGAAGACAAGTGGAAAAACTTCGAACAGAGTTGAGCAAAAGCAAAAAGACAAGGCAATGTTGGAAGAAATGATGCTAAAAGAAGATAAAAGGAGAGCATTTCTAGATGAGCAAATACAATCTAGAGACGCGCGAATAACAAAGCTTGAGTTAAAGCTGGGTGAGGAGAAGATTGCTAGGGAAAGGAGTGAGAAGGAGCTAAGAGGGATGAGTTTGGATTGGATGCAAAGTTGCTCTGAACTTGAAGCAATGGAGATTGACTTAACGATTGCCAAGGAAGTGCAGAATATTTCCAAGAAAAATTTGCACAAGTCCAGTTCGAATTGATGGATAGGATTGGGAAGTATGAGGATTTGAATAAGAAATATATGGAGTTGGAAAGCCGTTGATGGGGATTGCAAAAGAAGAAATAAAAGGAAAGGTTTTGAGGCTGTTGAAACAGAATTAGCAGTTAAGAAGAATGAGATAAAAGTTATGAGGATAAAACTTGACAAGGAACGTGAAAAGTGAAGTATTTGGACGAGAAGCTAGCAGCAATGGAAAAACACAAGGATCAAATCGACGCCAACAACACTGCTTTGAATAGAACCAATATGTTGCTCATAGAAAAGATGACCAAGACAGATGCGCAAATGGATGAAGCTGCTGCACATGCTCGAATTATTAGAATTAATGCACGGAATGTGGGAGGGGACATCATTCGCTATCGCCGAAGCCTAGCTGAAACCGATGCCTTTCTAGGGAAGATTGAGAACCGTGGTTTTGCCTTCTTACCTTTGGCTAGAGAGTTTATGGAGGAAAGGGATTAATAAATTTTGTATTTCCTTTTTATTTATTAATGTAATAAACTTATCAAGCATTAATGAAAAGGGCGTTGACCCATCTTCTTATGCAAAATCTGTCTCTTGGTGAATATGTTCAAGCAAACGACTTGAAAGGCAGTACTCCTAGCAATGTGACAAAAGAACCTATGTTTATAAGGTGGTGGCTATTATTCGTTCACAAGAAGGTTGCATCCATACCCAATATACAAAGCATTCTCAATCATGCATTTTCTCATACATCTATACACGCATCTGCAGATTAAGAAACATAGGTCCCCCTTCTAGAATCCACAACACTCGACAAAGAAAAAGGATGGAAAACGAAGAAAGGTCACAACCAGAAGCTCAGTATCAAAGGAACTTGAAGGAGTTCGGAATGATGTGGCGCACCTGACCAGTTGCTTGAGCAAATGTTGAGAGCCAAGATGGAGAGGGAACGTCTACTCAACCTCATGAAGCACCACCAGCAGCTCAAATCCTGTCGCACCTATAAACGTGGGGGCAAATACACCAATAAGCAGCATCCTAATCCCACTCGGCCCATCCAAATCCCTATTACAATGGATTTAACAAACGAGGATCCACAGGACGTCAATTCTCTGATCATGGGGTATGATAATGGACTGCACTAGAAGAGAGGCTAAGGGCAGTTGAAGGAAATGATTTATTTGACCCAGTTAGGGCGCTGAAGTATGTTTGGTACCTAACATCGTAATTCCAAAGAAGTTCAGAGTGCCGGAGTTTGTTAAGTATACCGGAATGGAATGCCCAAAGACCCATCTTCGTTCCTACTATAACAAGATGGCAGAAGTTATCCACGATGATAAATTGTTAATTTACTTCTTCCAGATAGCTTGACAGGATCGGCCCTCAGCTGGTATATGAGGCTGGACAAATTAGATCAAGAATGGACAGATTGGCAGATGCTTTCTTAAACAATACAAGTTCAATCTTGAGATTGCTCCTGATAGGACCAGTCTGATTACCATGGAGAAAGGAAACTCAAGAGTCCGTGAGGGCTTATGCTCAAAGGTGGCGAGACCAAGCTATCAATGTACAACCTCCACTAATAGAGACGGAGATGGACACTGTTTGCCAATACTTTTAGGGCCCATACTATGAACATCTTATGGGTAGCTCAGCCACATTTCTATGATGCTGTGCGAATTGCTGAAAGGATTGAGCAAGGAATCCGAAGTGGGAGAATTGCGGAACCTATAGAGAAGAGGGTTTTGTTGGGAAAAGAAGAAAATGAGGTGAATAACCTAGAAGGTATAAAGGGAAAGCAAAAACTACCAAAACCACTACCTCCCAAATCACAGCATCAATTTTCCAAACCCTCCGTCCCAAACCAACCCATCAAACAAAATTCCCACCAATAACCAAACAATTACCAAAGGAGAGACAACCGACATTAGAAGAACAATTACCACCTTTGCCAATAACCCTAAAGAGTTATATGCCAAGCTGTTGAGTATTGGGCAGATAGCTCCCCTACCATTACCTCCTATGCAACCACCTTTCCCTACCTGGTACAACCCCGAGTTGACTTGTGAATACCATGCTGGTACGGGTCAAGCATCGACTGCGTAGCTTTTAAAAGAGGGTTGCAGCTGATCAAATTGGATGGGTCACTTTTGAAGATTCGCCTAATGTGAATTCAAACCCTCTACCCAAACATGCTGTAGGTGGTAATGGAGTGAATACTATGGAGGTCGGTAGCAAAGAGAAGGTGCTAAGTGACCATGGCAAGGCTGTATGAAATGTTGGTACAATCTGGACATTTGGAGAAACCATCTGAACATTGCATAAGGGAAATGATTTTTGCCCATTCCATAAAAAGAAAGGGCATCACATTGATGAATGCATTGAATTTCATCAAAAGGTTGTGAGAATGCTGACTTTAGGAGAGTTAAGGATTGAGGCTGTAAAAGATAATGAAGAGATAGAGATGATAGAGAATCGGGGAAATATAGAGTCCAATCAACAGCTAATGGGCTCTCAAAATTGGTATTAACTAAGCCCTCATATGCAAACAAAGTAGACTATGGAGCGATGCCTGGAGATTATGGTTATACCTCGAATATCGAAACTCCTTTGTTGTTCCGAAATGAGATAAGTGGGCTAACTCGGAGTGGTCGTTGTTTCACACCTGAAGAACTAGAGAAGCAAAGAAAGGCTAAGGCAAGGAGGTGTTGGACCTCGATAAAGAGCTTGAGGTAAATAAACCTGTGACTGAGGAAGAAACAAATGAGTTTTGAAATTGATGAAGCATAGTGAGTACTATAGTGGATCAGTTGAAGAAGACCCCTGCCAAGATCTCCATCATGTCATTAATACTAGCTCCGAGCCGCATCGTAATGCTTTGCAAAAAGTACTGAATGAGGCCTACGTACCCCAAGATATTGAACAAAAACTATGGAGCATCTAGTAGGGAGGATCCATGCTGCCAATTACTTATATTTCACGGAAGATGAACTTGATGCTGAAGGACGGGACATAACAAGCCCTTATATGTCACGGTCCGATGCAAAGATTGTCTATTGGTAAAGTTCTCATCGATAACGGTTCAACCCTTAATGGGTTACCAAGGCATATGCTGGATGAAATGCCGGTAGATCCCTCACACATGCAACCTAGTGTGATGACGGCTAGAGCGTACGATGGCTCGCCAAGGCAAGTGATAGGGACAATTGAGGTCGAACTAGCTGTGGGTCCACAAGTCTTTCTAGTAACCCTTCAAGTGATGGATATCCACCCTTCCTATAGTATGTTGTTAGGAAGGCCATGGATACATTCTGCGGGAGCCGTCGCCTCCTTGCTGCATCAATGTTTGAAGTACATTGTCAATGGTGTTCTGGTTACTGTTAAGGCTGAGGAGACTATATCAATGGTAAGAAATGTGGCGGTTCCATTCATTGAAGCCGAAGATTGTAAGGATGGAAACCTTCATGCATTTGAAGTTGTGAATACCGAGTGGGTGCCCGAGAACACTGTGGTGAGGAAACCAGAAATCTCGGAGGCCACCAAAATGGCCGCTAAAAGCTTTTTGAAGCACAAGATTACTTGCCCATAGACATCAAGAAAGGAAACTTGAATGGATTGATATAATCAAGCTGAAAGCTGCAGAACAAGGTTTGGGCTTGGATATAAGCCCAAGAAAGAGGATTACAAGCGAGCTGCTGGTGCAAGAAGGGAGAAAAGAATGGCTAGGATTGAAGGAAGGAAGCCTGAAGAAGAAAGCCTAGCCATCCCTCCAATCAGGATTTCTTTTCCAAAGGCCGCATATGTGATGCAACCTGATAAGGGACATGGAAATCTTTCAGAAGTTTTTTTCAATGAACATAAACACTTGGAGGAAGATCAAGTCGACATTGCTAAGAAGATTGAATCCGGAAGAAGGGATGAAGAGCTGCACAATTAACCATCTACACTTGGAAGAATTTCACCACAGACTTTCATTCGAAAGCTAGCCGAAGGAGAGAAGTTCCAGAATTGGGAGACCCAAGAAGCTCCATTGGTTTCAAAATGTAATCAACAATGATTGTTGGATTATAATTTTATCTATGTTGTTTGCCTTTTTTTATTTGTTTTATTCATTGACAATCGAAGCTCAAGATGTTAATTGGATTTTATTTTTGTTTTTGAGCCAATCTTTTCCTTTTAATGAGATCATGCATTTTCAAAATTCATCTTGATGTCTTACTGTGCACTTACACACACTTCCCGCTTTCAGGAACCCTGAAAGCGGATCCTCCACAACAACACATGCACTTTACATTGAGAATGAATGGCCAAACTTTAAAGAATACATAGTAGCTGTAGAAGATGAGGAATGGGAGGAGAAAAACATAGGGGAATTCACAAAATTAATAGAACAGCATGAACAGGCTTGGAGGCCCGCTAAAGAGGAACTTGAAACCATAAATGTGGGTAATGAAGAAATAAGAGAGAGCTGAAAATAGGGACTTTGATCACCCCTGAAGAGAAGGAAGAATTGATTGCACTGCTCCGAGATTACGTAGATGTCTTTGCTTGGTCCTATGAGGATATGCCTGGTTTGGATACGGATATCGTAGTACATAGGATACCACTGGTGAAGGATGCAAACCGATTAAGCAGAAGTTGAGGAGAACTCATCCGGAGGTCTTAATCAAAGTAAAAGCAGAAATTGAAAAACAATGGAACGCTGGTTTTTTGGAAGTAGTCAAGTATCCACAATGGGTGTCAAACATAGTGGTGGTACCCAAAAAGGAAGGTAAAATCAGAGTTTGTGTGGATTTTAGGGACTTAAACCGGGCTAGCCCTAAGATAATTTCCCTCTACCACACATAGATATGTTAGTTGATAATGCAGCACGCAGCTCCACATATTCCTTTATGGATGGATTTTCGGGCTACAATCAGATAAAAATGGCGCAAGAGGATAAAGAGAAGACAACCTTTGTAACACCATGGGGAACATTTTGCTACAAAGTCATGCCATTTGGTTTAAAGAATGCTGGGGCCACCTACCAAAGGGCTATGGTGACTTTGTTTCATGACATGATGCACAAAGAGATTGAAGTATACGTGGATGACATGATTGCTAAATCTAGAGAGGGAGAGAATCATGTCCAAATATTGAAGAAATTGTTTGAAAGACTAAGGAAATATAAGTTGAGACTTAACCCGGCGAAGTGTTCGTTCGGGTGAAATCTGGGAAGTTGTTGGGATTTGTGGTGAGTGACAAAGGGATAGAAGTGGATCCCGACAAAGTAAAGGCTATTCAATCTATGCCACCTCCCAAGACTGAGAAGGATGTGAGAGGTTTCTTAGGAAGGTTGAATTACATTGCTCGGTTTATATCCCAATTAACCACGACTTGTGACCCGATCTTTCGTTTGTTAAGGAAGAAGAACCCTGGAATTTGGAATGAAGAGTGCGAAGAGGCTTTTGAGAAAATCAAGCAGTACTTGTTGAGTCCACCCCTGCTTGTTCCTCCTGTACCAGAAAGGCCATTGATATTGTACCTAACAGTAACAGAAACAGCAATGGGATGTGTGCTTGGGCAACACGATGAAACCGGAAGGAAGGAAAGGGCCATTTATTACCTGAGCAAGAAGTTCACAGAATGTGAGTCTAGGTATACTGTGATTGAGAAGCTGTGTTGCGCACTGACATGGGCTGCAAAGAGATTACGTCAGTATATGTTGTATCACACTACGTGGTTAATTTCCAAATTAGACCCGTTGAGGTACATTTGTGAAAAGCCCTATTTATCGAGCCGAATTGCAAGATGGCAAGTTCTATTGGCTGAGTATGACATAGTATATATGACAAGGAAAGCCGTAAAAGGGAGTATTATTGCCGATCACCTGGCTGACCATGCTATGGAAGATTATGAATCATTAGACTTTGAATTTCCCGATGAAGATGTGCTTGCAATCGAGGAAGAGAAATCAGATTGGTGGATTATGTACTTTGATGGTGCTGTAAATGTATGTGGTAACGGAGCGGGTGCAGTGATAATCTCTCCTGATAAGAAGCAGTATCCGGTTTCAGTTAAGCTACAGTTCGGGTGCACCAACAACACGGCTGAGTATGAAGCTTGCATTCTCGGTTTAGAGGCTGCATTGGAGCTAAACATCAGAAAGATAGATGTGTATGGAGACTCAATGCTGATCATTTGCCAAGTAAAAGGAGAATGGCAAACCAAGGAAGAGAAGTTAAGGCCTTACCAAGAATACCTATCTAAATTGGCTGGAGAATTTGAGGAAATAGAGTTCACCCATCTAGGAAGGGAAGGAAACCAGTTTGCAGATGCTTTGGCTACACTAGCATCTATGGCCAAAATAGACTTTGGGCACAAGGTACAACCAGTACACATCAATATCAGAAATAACCCAGCTCATTGTTGCTCAGTCGAAAGAGAAGTGGATGGAAACCCTTGGTACTATGATGTCAAGAATTTCATCAAAACCAGGCATATCCCATGGGGGCATCCAAAATCGACAAGAAACCTTGAGGAGGTTGGCAATGGATTTTTATCTTGATGGGGAGATTTTGTATAAGAAATCATCCGACGGGACTTTGTTGAGATGTTTGGATGAATTTGAGGCAAAAAGCGCGTTACGAGAAGTCCATGAAGGGATTTGCTCAACCCATGCTAATGGACACGTGATGGCTAGGAAGATACAAAGAGCCGGTTACTTCTGGATGACATTAGAAAAGGATTGCATCGACTATGTCCGAAAATGTCATAAGTGCCAAGTATACAGTGACAAAATCAACGCCCCTCCACTCCTCTATTTAACTTGACATCTCCATGGCCCTTCGCGATGTGGGGAATTGATGTGATTGGACCTGTAAACCCAAAAGCCAGCAATGGTCATAGGTTTATTCTCGTGGCTATCGACTACTTTACAAAATGGGTAGAAGCCGGGTCATTTGCTCATGTGACGCAAAAAGTAGTGAAGAAATTTATTGAGAGAGATCTGATTTGTCGATATGGTCCACCAGAAAAGATTATAACTGATAATGCCCAGAATTTCAATGGCAAGATGATAATAGAACTCTGCGCTAAATGGAAAATCAAGCATTCCAACTCTTCGCCGTATAGACCAAAGATGAATGGTGCGGTAGAAGCTGCTAACAAGAATGTCAAAAAGATTATTCAGAAGATGGTAGTCACTATAAGGATTGGCATGAGATGTTGCCATTTGCCCTTCATGCGTATCGCACCGCAGTCCGAACCTCAACAGGAGCCACCCCGTACACTTGGTATATGGAATGGAGGCGGTTATGCCTTTAGAAGTGGAAATCCCCTCATTGAGAGTACTGGTAGACTCTGAGCTGGAAGAGGTAGAATGGGCAAAAGTTAGATATGAACAGCTGAATCTGATCAGTGAAAAGAGGATAGCCGCAATCTGTCATCATCAACTTTACCAAAGAAGGATGGCCAAATCATACGACAAAAAGGTTCGACCTCGAGGATTCCACGAAGGAGATCTTGTACTGAAAAAAAATATTGCCTTTACCAGGAGAAGATCAGAGTAAATGGGCGCCGAACTATGAGGGCCCTTACGTGGTGAAGAAAGCATTCTCGGGAGGAGCTTTGCTGTTATCTAGAATGGATGGAGAAGATCTAGTTAGGCCAGTGAATTCTGACTCTGTAAGGAAATATTACGCTTGATGTATTCCGTAATCTCCCAATCAATAAAATAAAGTTTGGCCATGAATTTTCTCTGTAAAAAAAAAACCTTTCTTCATAAAAGCATGATCTCATAGCATTTGAAATCTTTTACTTAAACAAACTCTTTTCTTACACATGACTAAGTAAATGACTCCATCAATTGGAGGGAACCAAATAAAATCTAAACTTGGCATATTTATGCATACCACACTGGGGGCAAGAAGTGTACTAAGTGCACATTGGGGTCTATAGTGAACCAAAGCCCAAAGGGGTATCATCATAAGAACTTCTACAAAAGCATCTTTTATGAGAATTGCCAATTGCATTGAAAGTTTCAGTTTTCATGAACAAAACCAAATCTTTTGAGTTTTCCTTTTAAAATGATAATAAAAGACAATACTCAATGGAGCAAGAAAGGGCCCCATAAGGAACCAAAGATCTCTTCACCAAGAGGATATGAAGTATAGTGTGCAGAGCGTATTCCGATTCAAGAGAAAAGGTTGGACAAACAAATGGAAACAAGAGCTCGAAGAAGTTTACAACGAAAGGGGGACCTATGTTTCCAAAGATAGGTAACAAAAACATGCATGCTATATTGTCATAACACTAACATGGCAGGAAAGGTGGGACGAAAGCCAAATTAGTTCCAAGTTTTTGGGAATCACTAAGAGACAGAGTTTAAGTCAACGTAGCTACGGAAAAGAATATGAATTATGAACCAGCACTGTTTCATTTCCTCGAGGTAAGATGTTTTCTTTTGAAATTCAAAACGGGCAGGTCATCCGATGTTGAGACCATTCCCTAGAAAAAGCATGGAGTTTTTCTAAATAATAAAAAAATAAAAAAAAAATAAAATAAAACGGGCAGGTCTCCAGATATAGAGACCCCTTTCTAAAATTATTTTCTCTTACATCTGGGTAGGTCACCCATCATAATGAGACCATCATTTTCCACTTGGGTAGGTCACCCATCACAATGAGACCATTTTTTCTGGGTAGGTCACCCATTAGAATGAGACCATTCTCCATCTTTTTTTTTACCTGGGTAGGTCACCCATTATAATGAGGCCATTCTTCCCCCTGGGTAGGTCACCCATAAGAATGAGACCACTCTTCCTCTTTTCCACCTGGGTAGGTCACCCATCACAATGAGACCATTTTTTGGGTAGGTCACCCATTAGAATGAGACCATTCTCCATTTTTTTTACCTGGGTAGGTCACCCATTATAATGAGGCCATTCTTCCCCCTGGATAGGTCACCCATAAGAATGAGACCACTCTTCCCTTCTTCCACTTGGGTAGGTCACCCATCACAATGAGACCATCTTGCATTTGGGTAGGTCACCCGTTATAATGAGACCATCTTTCATTTTGGGTAGGTCACCCGTTATAACAAAACTACACACACATTTTTGTATTGGTTCTGGTTAAAGGAGATCGCCAGATGGGATCTCAGGTTAACCCAACCACACACAGAGTTTAACTTTGGTTAAAGGAGATCGCTAGATGGGATCTTAGGTAACCCAATCAAAAGGGCAGGTAGCCCATGAAAATAGACCAATTTTTTTTAAAAATAAAAGAAAAGAAAAGAAGTGAAGTCTTTGGATGAGTAGATCACTTAGCAAGCCAAGAAGACCTTTTATTTCTTTACAAGCTTACTATGCAAAACATTGAGGAGTTTTTGCTTCGTAAGCATTGTAAAGAGGGGGCATCTGTTGTTACTCATTTTCGGACCCCACGTGCTAGAGACGGTGTATACCTTTTTTAAACAGAGTATAGGAGTTTAGCTCATATTCGCCAGAAGATTGACAAAAGCACAGAAAGAAATATTTTTGTGTTTTGAAACCTTGTTTGAGCTGTTTTCTGCTCTTTTTATCCTTCCCCTTTACTACCAAAATCATCAGGTTTTCTTAGGTTGATCGGGAGTCTTCATAATACTAAATTCGTTCTTTTTTATCTGGTCTTTAAGGTTGAATAAATCCCTCAGAATTTGCACTAAAAAAATAGTTCTGCTGCTGTCGTAATTTTTTGGTTCCAACTTAGGCTCCGTTTCTGACTCAGTTTCGTACGATATCTGACCATCCTAGGTATGTCCTATCACTCATTACATGTTGAAAAATTTACGTACACCATTATTAGGTCCTAGGGATCATTTTTCTTAGAGCAGATTCTCAGTCAAATTTGGATGGCTCAGTTTTGTCAGATCAAGAACCTTTTTGACCAACTAGATTACTGCCAGTTTCTGTTTTGTAAAAAGATTTTTTTCTCACTTCGACTCCTCCATCAAAGTTGTAGTCCTAGACGCGTAGATGAATTTGGGCCTTTGAATCACTTGATTTCAATATCAGAAGCTTAAGATATTCTCGTTTGAATATCTGGTGTTGAAAGCAGGGATTCCTGACCGCGAGAAGGATTTTTGCCCAAGTTCGCGGGACTGATTCGAAGGATTTTTTTTGGACCAAGGACTGAATCGAAATGTGCTAAATTGAGGGATTGAATTGAAGAAGGACATTGAAAGCTGGAGAGGGGAGCTGGATCATCATAAATGACAGGATTTTTACCATACCGAATAAGGAAAATAAGACCTTGCAGCTGCACCCTCCAGCTGATTTCTTTCTTTTTTTCTCTGATGTTTTCCTTTCTCATCACGCCTGATTTTTGGAGCTGAAGACCACGTTTTTGTTGAGCAGCTGGCCCTATGGAAGGAAAGAAAAGAGCCACACCCTCCTCTAAAACTGGAAAGAAATCAGACGTAAAGCACCAGCACAAAATCAGAATATTGCAGCTTCCTTTTGCGTTTTTTTTACTGCAAATCAGTAGGGATTTACGTCCTAGAATTAATGCATTAAATCTTTCCTAAATAGAGACATGTTAGACTATATATAAACCCCTCTAATGACCTAGCAAGGGCGGCAAAAGGGGAGCAGAAAAATAAGAGAAAAAACGGAGAGAAAAGAGCAGCGAAAGAAACAGCCAAAGACAGACAAGAAAAACGTAAGAGAGGCAGAGTAAAAAACGCAGCAAATAGAGGGAGCTTTCTTTCTTGCGTTCTGGTGTTATTGTGAGGAAAGAGGAGAGAAAGAATACAAGACGGAGAGGGAGCTTTGCTGCTAAAACCTTGACAGCAACGTTTGCTTGGTTTTATTTCATCTTCTGCAGAAAAGAACACAGTGAGACCTGCAGGTAAGTCTTAACTTTCCCCTTCTTTGCTGCCTTTAAATCTTTTGTACCTGTTTTATCTTTGCTCTGCACATTCTTTTCAATTTTAGACTACAATGAACGCTTGCCTTTTGTTGTTCCCGACGTTTTAAAAAACCTGTTTCTTCTTTTTTTTTCTTGTCTTTCTTTCGCTGGTTCATAGGGAACCGTGGGAGGGGGGCTGTTGTTTCTTCATCATCAGCTCCCTTTTCTGTTCGTTCTTTTTTCCTGCTTCTTGAAAGGTTAGCCGGCCATGACTTTGTCTTTTTGTTTGTAATAAAGCTTGCTTTCCCAGTTTCTGTTTTGTTTCTCTCTGTTGGCGTTGTAAAATGAACGAGGCTGTTTGTTTTTTTTAAGGTGAGGAAATAGTGGGGTTTGTGAGGCACGGACATAAGGGTTTAATTTCAAAATTCTGGTTTCATATTTTTGGCTCCCTCGTACACATGTTTTACTTCTCTCATGTTTCTTATTTATACATGAATAGAGCATGCTTCTAGTTTTTATCCTTGTTGTCTGCGTGGGATGAGTAAAGCGGGATTTAGTTTTATCAAAGACTGGGTTTGTGGGTATGAACACTGTCACTAGAATGGGTTGATGGGGTATGAACACTGTCACTAAATTCTGGTTTTATAATCTTGGCTCCCTTGTACACATGTTTTATTTCTCTCCGGTTATAATTTTTTTTTTTAAGCTTCTTATAAATTTTATAATATATGTGATCGATTGATTAACTTTTATTGTGATTTTTGTATTTTATTGCGATGCTTGTGTTTTTTTTTAAAAATGTTTTCTTGTGTGTTGCATACGGCCAATACCCTAACATGTTTTTGAATTTTTTTTTATATATACAAAAATATTGGAAGTTTTGAAAATGTGTTTCCGCATGGATTTCTTAAACACAAAAATTATTTTCTTGCATTTCTGGATTTTACAACATGTTTGTAAAACTCCAAAGGGTATTGGCCAATATTCCAAAAAAATAAAAAAATCTTATTTTTGGAGGAATTCATCTAATATTCACCGCTAATGTTTGGGTAAAGAAATCCTTAAAGGACGAATATCCAAAATATTATTGGGAGTAATAAATCCGCACAAATCCTTGAAAGAAGCCTTGATTATAATCGAGGACATTTCAATTTTTTATTCCACGGTTTATGAGATGTGAGAGTATAAAACACTAAGACAAAAAAAAATAGGTTTTTAAAGCACCCTAGATTTCTAAATTTTTGTCCCTCCTCCTTGCGATTTACGAGTCGCAAACTCTTGAAAAACTAAGGGGAAAATGAGCTTTTAAAGCACATGGAACTTCCTTGGATTTCTATCCTAATAATTTTAGTTTGAATCAAAACCTAGAAAACTGATGGGATTAGAAAAACACCAACACCATAGCAATTATAAGACAAACCAAACACCAAGCAGCTTACCTTAGGTAGGGCGTACTAGGGGTGCTAATACCTTCCCTTTATGCAACCAGTCCCTTGCCTTTAGAATCTCTGAAAGACCAGTTAGGTTTCCTAGTGACCATAACACTAGGTGGCGACTCCTTTACAAACAAAACAAAGACCCCGAAACCAACTGAGGATCGCCGCGACGCCGCGCTCCGCTCGTGAGGGTGCAACAGAGGGCTACTAGGAAACCGGATGTACTGGTCTTGTCAGAGATTCGCGGGTAAGGGACTGGTTGTGGTTAGGGAAGGTATTAGCACCCCTAACGCACCCTACCTGAGGTAAGCTGCTTCGTGATTTTGACGTGTTAAAGAAGTTTTAAAATTTTATCTTTTCATCGGATATTAGAAATACAACTTACGTATAAGTTAATAATTCTTGACCGTGATCCAATCAAAACATTAAATTCTTCTTTAATCTTTGCAATTTTATCATGGATAAAAACATCCATAAAAAAAACATACAAACACACACATACACTTTCACTATATTTTTTTTTTCTTTTTTTTTTCCATGTTTACAAAATACAAATTACAAAAACTCAAAACTAAACAAATATTACATTAAACAATTCTAAAATTACAAAATAGCCATTCAAAAAATCCATAATAGTGCTGGGACCGTTTCTGTGAAGCCATGGACACCAGGAACAGTGGCCGCGCGTTGTTCCACACGCCACCGCATCTGGCAGCGCGTGGGCTAACGCGCCGCCGTGAGAATAGCCAGAAAATGGGTTGGCCTGGCTCTGTTTCTTCTCCCTTTCCCCTCCCTGCAAACGGTGAGGAGCTACATCATCTGCAACAACAACAAAAACGCACAAACAGTCAATTTTAGATTTTAGGTAAAAATATTGCTAGGTTTTGAAACTTGGTCCCTCAACTTTCTTTTTTTTGTAAATTCGATTTTTCTTATTTTTTTGTATTTTTTGAAAACGAGCAATATCAACATCGACTCAATAAGGAAAATCAATGATTTTAAAAATAACGCGTTAAAAGTTGAACGCGTTCCAAATATCTTTGAAAATTTAAATTCTTTTGAGACGATGCAAAAAATGCTAAAAACGATGCAAATGTATTAAAAACATATTTTTTTGGATTTTCAATGTTTTTCGCTATTTTTGGATTTTTCTAAAAATTTATCAAAACATGGGTAAAAAATTGGGTAGCAACAGATGCCCCCTCTTTACAATGCTTACAAAGCAAAACTCCTCAATGTTTTGCATAGTAAGCTTTATAAAGAAAAACCTGTCTTTCTGTCTGCTTAACTTGCTCAGTATCCACTCATCTAAAGACCTTACCCTTTTTTTTTCTCTCTCTCTTTTTTTCGTTAACTTAAGATCCCATCTGGCGATCTCCTTTTCCAAAACCAAAGAATGTGTGTAGCTCGGTCAACCTGAAATCCCATCTGGCGATTTCCTTTAACCAAAGCTACATGAGATCCCATTTGGCGACCTCATTCAACTAGAACTAAAAATATGTGTAGCTCGGTCAACCTGAAATCCCATTTGGCGATTCCCTTTAACCAAAGCCACATGAGATCCCATCTGGCGACCTCATTAAACTGGAACTAAAAAAATGTGTGTAGCTCGGTCAACCTGAAATCCCATCTGGCGATTCCCTTTAACCAAAGTCACATGAGATCCCATCTGGCAACCTCATTAAACTGGAACTAAAAAATATATGTAGCTCGGTCAACCTGAAATCCCATCTGGCGATTCCCTTTAACCAAAGCTACATGAGATCCCATCTAGCGACCTCATTAAATCAAAACTAAAAAATGTGCAAAAAATGGTCTCATTGTAATGGATGACCTACCCAGGTGGAAAGAATATGGAAAGCGGTCTCATTATGATGGGTGACCTACCCAAATGGAAAGAATGTGAAGTGTGGTCTCATTATAATGGGTGACCTACCCAGATGGAAGATAGAAAAAATATGAAGTGGTCTCATTATTATGGGTGACCTACCCAGGTGGAGGATAGAAAAAATATGAAGTGGTCTCATTGTTATGGGTGACCTATCCAGGGAAAAAATGTGACTTACCTGGCAAAAAGACTTGGCAGGCGAAGTCCTGATAGGATAAGGCTGACAAACAGCGCTTCCTGATTGCAAGGTTTACTTCAAGACTCCTCTTGATGACAGGGTTGATTTCCTCATTTCTTTAAGATTTTCCTACTAGCAGGGTTCATATCATTCTTTTCTCGTTCCAGGATCATAACCATGATTCTCTGTTATTATCAGCTCAATAATTGTCCTTTTTTTTTCTCTTTTTTTTTGGGTCCCCAATCTTGCTAAACTACATTGAGGATTTTTTCTGCAACAAAATAAAAAATATGTACAATGTTTTAACGTTAGCTGACATGCATGCATCCTTACCTGATTCGAAATATAGGTCCCCCCTCTTCGATGTTCCATCATCACAGGGTGCCTTTGTTTGCATTCCCAATCTTTCTTTGTTTTTTCGTTGCATTGGCTTATTCATGTGCTAGCCATCCACTCAACTGTAAGTGTAGTGCTCATCCTAGGCTATCCATGACGATTACTGCTCTCGCTGTTTATCAAGCTTGACTCTGCCCCCTAGTATGGTGTTGCTTGATTCATCATGAAGATCTTAACCGATCATTCATCCTCTGTATTATCCTGAGAATTGTTCTCTCATTGATGGTGCGCATCGTGCCAACACCATCATGATTGTCAATCAGTCATAAACTTGCCTTAAGCTGAAACAAATATTCTTCAAGTATATGTTATCACCAGTCTTCATGGAAATCATCTAGTCGTCCAGACATGCATCTCATAGCTTGCAGTGAAAGACTCATCGTTGTATGCTCAATGTTCTTTCTCATGGATTCCTCTCAGCTTGTCAAATCAGATAGTGGAAAGAAATGTCTTGACATCATCAATGATGTTCATGTTATCACCCATATTCATACGGTGAAGTGCGCATTTGAGCTTCAAAACAAATTGTCCCATAATCCGTCTTCATGGTGGGTGCCCTTTCCGACATTCATTCAATGCAGCTATTCGATAACATTTGTCATAACCATGTTTCAAAGGGTAACCCCAAGATGAAGATACGAGGTTGTCCCTCAATTGCAGCATTGTTTTCAATTGCTGCTGGAGTTCACTAGATCATGGAATGTTTTTGAACAATATTGCCCCCGGTGTGATCTGAATGTGCTCTTTCATTGATTATCTTTCTTTGAACCACATTGTCCTCCGTTCATCGGTTCTTCATTTAATCATCTTTCTTTGCCCCCCAGCTAATCTGAATACTGCTTGTTTTCCTTCTCAGGATCCACTGTATTGCCCCCAAAGTGTCTCAACTTTTCAAGGAGTATTGAGAAGAGTTGATGTCATTTCATGTCAAATATTTCGCAGGCTCGATTGATGTTCTTCATTGTTCGACAATCTTTCTTATTCTGGAATCTCATACTTCAAAGGTCATGTCTATTCAAGTCTAATTGTTGAAATGAAATCAGAGAGATATCAATTTTGGAAAAGATCTTTTAAAAATCATGCTTTTTGTTCAAAGACCCAACACACATCATTGAATGTAATTCTTTGATTGTCTTGTATTTTGAAAACAGAAATCAACTCGTTGTGAGATTAAAATAGCTTTTCTTGGTTTTTTTGTGTCTATTTTAATCTTTGGTCTTGGGTATATCTTTCGATAGTTTGCGATGAGGTGACCTTCTGTTAATTTCGAGGAAAACAAAAGGCTCAAAGTCAAAACTTGAGGATTCATCAAGAAAGATTGTTTTCTTTTTTAGCACCAATTTTATTAGCATACACAATAACAAGTAGCTTAATCCATGAAGCCACGACTCTTATGGAAAGGCTCTTTAAGTTTTGAGAGCGCCATTTATCAGTTCAGATTGCTTACTTGATCGAAAAGGGCTTTTAAAAGCATGTAATGCAGGTTATGGTTCATGGCTATGAAAGAACGGGAATTCACAGGCTCAAAAGGTGTTTGATGGTTTCAGGGACCTAGGATCAACATCAACTATTCATCAACTTTTCTTCTCTTGTTGTCTTTGTAGAGGAAATGACATATAACTATATTAACTTTAAATATAAGCATTCTCTTACCATAGATCATAATGCAAATCCAACTTTTTCTTTGATGAATAGCCAGTCTAATCATTGATACCAAAAGACAATGTTTGTAACTCAGTATTTTTTCTGGTATTGAACTTTGGCGTATGCTATGTCTTTTCTTAATTGAAACCTCTTTTCCTCTTTCTAGACTTGATAGGCGTTCTCCTTCCTTAATCTTTGACTTGCCTTTAAGTGTTGGCAATTTCCACTCTTTTTCTTTGTTTTTTTTTCATCGCCTTCCTCAAAGTTTTATCACATGCCTTCAGTCTATGCATCCTTTCTTTTAGCCCTCTCTTAATTGTTGGATTTTTATTCTTAGCTTTCCCCTTATCTATTGATTCCAACATTGTCTTCATCTTTACTAACAAAAATCTCTTATTTGCCCTCAGTGTGGGGTGTGATCCCAGTCAGGGTTTCTTTTGAAAAGAAATATTCTATCAAGCTCAAATGGGGATTGCAAGGGATATATCTTTAGAAAGCGAAGGGATGAACAAAGATGGCCTTTTCTCATTTCAAGCAAGGTCAGTTAGAACCGATAAATTTTGACCTCATCCAGTGTAATGATTTAGACTTGTAAGAATCATGATTCGCGAGTCCATAACTACCGAATCCACTACATGTCATTATGCATACTGCTAAAATTTAGCTACATTGTGAGTGGTTCAATTTCATGTGTGAGCTCGAAATCTGTTTGGTCACCTCATATTGTTTATCTTGCCATTTTAACAAATATCGAGTCATTTCTGCAATCAAAATACTTTTAATCTTTTAGGATTGACTAACCTTAATTTTGCATGTTGGAGTTTGATCAAAATATTTTGTCAACATACATTTTGAAATAAGTATCTCTTGATTTCAAAACAATAGAAAAAGAAAGGAAAGACATGTTTCGTTCAAGGATGAGATTTGACCCCAAAACAAAATGCACAATGGCAACAATCCACAATGAAATGATTGACAATTCAGCACCATTCTTGGATCAGCTTTTCTGGCAATATTTGTGCTTTGCCAAGCATTTTCAATCTTTTGTCAATCTGAGGATGTTCTTGTGACAATATGGCCACTGACATCATCTTTCATAAACTCAACTCGCTTTTTGCTCACCATCATTCGGTCTCAATTCTTGAAATTCTTGCAACTGTTCAATTGAACTGGCTGAGGAACCCACAATGATATTCACATCTCGTCTGGATTATACCACCTAGGAAATAGTGGTTGCATGTGATTTAACAGAGTCAAGGCAACAAGTCTAAAATCTGGCAGATGCTGATAGAAAAAGTCGAGTGGCAGAGGTATGATGATGCTAACAATAAGCCCTAACTGAACCGCACATCCAAGGTTTCTCATCTTGAGTGTCATCTTTCAATTCATCTCTCATCATTGTTCTAGAATCCATGACACCAATAAAGGGAGTTCTGCTCTATTGCAGTTTCAGTCTTCTTCGTGTTTTTCAGTCTAGTCATGTCTTTTCTCTCTACTTTTGCATTTTTCATGCTGACACTAGTAGGAGAAAATTATAGATGATTTGAAACCATTGCATTCCTTCTTGAATTTCCCATTGGCAAATCCATAAATAGATCTACGTTGAGAGAGCTTAGCTACGTTGAAGTTCAATGTAAAGTCATGTTTTTCATACCAACATCCTGTGTTGCTGGACTGGAATGGAGTTCGATGACTTCAAAGAAAGTCAGATACAAAAGCTAGCAGCTACTGGGTGCTATTGCAGGATGTGAAGGCGGTGAACAACTAGTAGTGCAGTTGAACCAGAAAGGAGATTATCTTTCATTGATGATCGAAGGTGTTATTGCTGTTCATAACTGAAATGAAGGAGAGGTGGTGCCACTTCAGTGTTCATGGCCCATACTGGTGGCGTGCTGAGGAGAGAAGCCAATGATGTTTTCCTTATGTAGGACATGGATAGACAGTGCTTCCACAGGAGACTGTGCAGACATTCCCTTTCCACTCTTGAAGTTCGGCACTTGTTCAAGCAGATCGAGTTTAGCTACTTCACATTTTGATGCTCTCGATTTCCTTTTCACAAACAGTCTCTCACTAACCCCTTTCTTCATTTTCCATCTTTTTTCAGTCCCGTATAGTAGACCTCGAGTGAGGGAACCAACTTTTCATCCCGGTGCATGCATGACAAATGTATGAACATGTAATCTATATGACGAACTCACCCTTCAAGGGGTGACAATATGGTCGTAACTCTTGTATGATGGAACAAGAATCGTGATTTTTGCCCAAACTCTACAATGAAAATTTTCGAAGTGACGGCCAATGTGTCACCCACAAGTCTTGAGTTCAAGATGCTTCAAGAAGGGTTTGCCCTGATGCAAATAACGATAGCACATACAACCTAAGAACAAGTTCTATTCATTATGTGAATATGGGTAGGTTTTCTACCTGGTCTCAAAAGGTCTCATATATGCCCAGTAAGGATCTTCGTAAAGACAATATAGGGGCATTGCAAGAAATAGTTAAGGTACGTATACCCACCATTTCCAAGCAAGCACTCAGATATGAGTTCGGTTTTTCACGCATCTGAACCCTGACCAATAGTCATAGGGCAGATCGCTAATTCACCACCTAACTTAGAAGCTTGTGTGTGCTTTCAAAAATAGATGCAGGTGATGCATGAAACAATTCTAAAAATGCATGGATAAAACAAAAATAAAACAAGACAAAAACGCAAAAACTTAAACACATCAAATACACAAAGCTTAGTCCAATAATGTTAGAAACAGTACCGTCCCCAGTGGAGTCGTCATTCTATCGCACGTCAAAATCCATGCAGCGTCGACTGGCGATTTTTTCGTTGTTGCGTTGTTATGCGTTTGCTTGAATTGGTTCATTGGGAGTCGCCACCTAGTAATTGATTGAGGGCTACTAGGAAACCGGATGTACTGGTCTTGTCAGAGATTCGCGGGTAAGGGACTGGTTGTGGTTAGGGAAGGTATTAGCACCCCTAACGCACCCTACCTGAGGTAAGCTGCTTCGTGATTTTGACGTGTTAAAGAAGTTTTAAAATTTTATCTTTTCATCGGATATTAGAAATACAACTTACGTATAAGTTAATAATTCTTGACCGTGATCCAATCAAAACATTAAATTCTTCTTTAATCTTTGCAATTTTATCATGGATAAAAACATCCATAAAAAAAACATACAAACACACACATACACTTTCACTATATTTTTTCTTTTTTTTTCTTTTTTTTTCCATGTTTACAAAATACAAATTACAAAAACTCAAAACTAAACAAATATTACATTAAACAATTCTAAAATTACAAAACAGCCATTCAAAAAATCCATAACAGTGCTGGGACCGTTTCTGTGAAGCCATGGACACCAGGAACAGTGGCCGCGCGTTGTTCCACGAGCCACCGCATCTGGCGGCGCGTGGGCTCACGCGCCGCCGCGAGAATAGCCGGAAAATGGGTTGGCCTGGCTCTGTTTCTTCTCCCTTTCCCCTCCCTGCAAACGGTGAGGAGCTACATCATCTGCAACAACAACAAAAACGCACAAACAGTCGATTTTAGATTTTAGATTTCTTTGTTTTTTCAAATCTACTTCGGTTTTTTTCTTCTTTTTGTCAGATCTGCTTCTCCTACAGATCGGTCTGTTATGTGTTTCTTCTTCTTCTCCTCTGCTTCAGGTGGCAGATTGGGCGGCGCTGCTGGCTGGTGGTGAATCTATGGCCGCTGCTGGGTCGTTGACGATGAGTGGATCTGCGACCGACCAGTTGAAAGAGATGACCGGTCTTGGCTATTATGTGGCCGTTACTGTTGAAGAAACCGCCGAAGAAGAGGCTGCTGAGAAAGGTGGTGCTGTGGTCGACTGAAGAGGTTTTGGCCGGCGGTGAGATAGTGTGGGTTTGTGAGGGATGGATAATCAACCAGCTGTATGGGGAAGAAAGTTTCCAACCAGGGGGCTGCTGTTTTGGGTGTGGCGGCCGGTGTGGAAAAATCAAAGGCAAAGGGTGGGGGAGGGCGGCTGTGTTTGGGTTTTTAGGTTTAGGGTTAGGTTTTCCCCTTTTGTTTTTTTGGTATTTTTCTTTCAAAATTGCCCCCCTTTAAGTGTGTTGAGGAGACCAGTATTTATAGGTAAAAATATTGCTAGGTTTTCAAACTTGGTCCCTCAACTTCCTTTTTTTTGTAAATTCGATTTTTCTTATTTTTTTGTATTTTTTGAAAACGAGCAATATCAACATCGACTCAATAAGGAAAATCAATGATTTTAAAAATAACGCGTTAAAAGTTGAACGCATTCCAAATATCTTTGAAAGTTTAAATTCTTTTGAGACGATGCAAAAAATGCTAAAAACGATGCAAATGTATTAAAAACATATTTTTTTGGATTTTCAATGTTTTTCGCTATTTTTGGATTTTTCTGAAAATTTATCAAAACATGGGTAAAAAATTAGGTAGCAACAGATGGGAAGGAATTTAAGTGGTATCCAATGAACATCTATATATATGTTATAACACAAGAAAATTTGTTGATGAAAAAGGGGGAGATAATATAGATATAAACAATATGAATAAGGGGGAGAGAATATAACTATTATACAAATGGGTAGAAATACAAACAATAGATTGATTCTTTTTGTTAAAGTCTCCAAGATATTATATTGAAAAATATAGGAAGACTCATTTTTACATCTAAGTTTATATATTAATTGTCATCATCTAAGTTTTTGACCTTTAGGTCACATATTAATATTCTTATATATTTTGATTATAAAACTTAAATGGAAATTGGACTAATATTTTCATTGTTGAGAATAAGAATCGAACAAATTTATTCGAAGAACATATCAACAAACATAATGGAAAGAAATCTAAAAAGGAAGCAAAGGGAAGACTTAGAATTAAGTGTTCATTTTTACTGCTTATATATAAATCTTTATATCTTATATTGATAGCACAATTAAAATGACCTCATAGAATTCACTCTATATGCATATAGAATTGATATCAATTCAAGATTCACCAGGTTCAAACTATCAAATTCTAGATTTTAAGTTGACTCGGTCAACTGTATGATGATACCAAGTGAACTAGTTGACCGCTTGTTCATCAAAGATGAATAGCTGGGAATCTACAGGAACCATTCGACCACTTTAATTGTTAATGGGATTCCAATGTCTAGTTTTTTAAGAAAATTATATATAAATAGCTCTCATTCTTGCTAAAATAGAAGAGGATTTCAAATAAATATGATATAAAGATGATTTCAAGTGAAAAATAAACTAGAAATCATCAATCATATCATACTCTATGTTGTACTAATTTTAATCTTCATATTCTAACACAAAAGCATTGATTCATATGCTCACTACACAAAGAATTTCAAGTATTCTAAGTGTTATTAAGTGAGTTATAGACATACAAGCTTCAATTGTATTTTTTATTTTTTGAGAGAGTTTTTTTTTTTTTTTTGCTGTAAACAAAATCATTCTTGTAATCCTTTGAGAGTTAGGATAAAACTTTTGGCATTGATGAGGTTTTGTCACCAAAAAAATATATTTAAGAGTGCATATCTTTAAGTGAGAAAAAAATCTTGGAGAGAAAATATCTTCAATTAGTATAAAGATCTTGGTGTGAATTTATCATATGGCTATTGCACTCTTTGAACTTGAACTAGTGAAAAAATACAATACTCCAGCACAGTTTGGTACTTGAGGTTTTGATGTAGGCTTGCCGAACCACGTTAAAATTGAGTTTGCAATTTCTATCCTTATACTATTTACTTTAAGCACTTTAATTATATTATTGGTTAAGTATTTTTATTTGAATTAATTTTAATATTTGTTATTATTAGTGGTATACATAATCCCCCAAGTGTATTGTTGCCTTATTCCTAAAAAACACAAAATTACTGTGCATCTTAGTCTAAGCCCTTTCCTTTCTATTTAATTCCTAATTATCTAACAACTCTTCAATTTAAGCTCTAATACAACCCAACCTAGGCCCGTCCAGGGCTAGCCAAGGAGAGAATAAGGACAGGGGGAAGAAAAATACAACTAACCGCTTAGATTAACAAATCTTAATTGTGCCCTTTACCCGGATCGTGATTTTTGCTTTTAATCCATGTTGGTTGGTCAAGGGATGATTTGCTTGTTCTCTGCCTAGAAATAAAAAAGAAATTATGACATACAAATAATGAGGCCGAGAGATTTTAATGTTTACTAGCTTGGATGAGATTAATAACAATGGAAAAGAGTTCTCCATGTCCTCCTCCTCCTCCTTCTTCTTCTTCTTTTTTTACTACGTTTAAGAAAACTTTGTACTCAGGTTTTCTTTGTACGTTATGATGTTGTGACTAATGCTCACTAATAAATAAATAAAAACTTGCAAGAAGACACCTCAAGTCGATACCCACAACAAAGCGCTAGAAATGGAACAAGTTAAAACTATTTTATAATGTTAACTACGACCATGCTAGTGATTCCGATATTCGCTAACATGTTGTGTGTAGTGATTAATTAATGACATTGTTTTGCTATTCCAACATTAAAGTCTTGAAATTCTAAGACACCAACGCGAGTGTAGGTCCGATTTTGAAGTCGAAAAATAATATCTCGATCTTTCTCCATGAATATTCAGCTAGGTAAGTCTTCAAACCAAACGAGAAGTTAGTATGGGACGGAAAAAAAAAAGTTGTATGTTTAAGCGGTAGCTTTTGCGCATAAACTGAATGTTTAGTTATTATAAAATGCATTTTACTGTTGACATGAGACCCACACAAAATTCTAATAAACCACAGGTTTGTGGAAAGCAGCTCTCAGCTCCTTTCCGCCGACCTGCAATTTTATTATTTTATGGTTAAGTCTGAACGTCAAAACACGTGGTTGTTTTCTACCCTTTGACAGTTACACTCAAAACTAAAGTGTTTTCTACCCTTCGACTCAAAACTCAGGGAAGGAAGTGTTTTCTACCCTTCGGCACAAACTGGCAATAGAAAAAGTTACACAGCATGTTTTCTACCCTTTGAAATAAAGTTTAATTTAAAGATTTTAATAAAAAATAAATTTAATCTCTATAAATATCATAAAAAAATAAAATATTAAAAAATATTCTAATAAAAAAAATCTATCTAGCCTTTTTTTCAATACCTTTGAAAAAATAAAATAAAGGTAATAAAGGTAATATAAAAAATAAAATGAATTGAATTTTTAATTTTTAAACATGTTAATTCAACCTATTTATGAATTGAATTTAAATCAAACACTAGAATTGAATTCTAAAGCTAACTAAATGCATTGAAACGGGTCCGACCCAGTTAAAAAAAATTAAATTTTTATTTTTATTTTTAACTGTGTTTTATTCAAAAAATTAGAAGGAGATCGTTTGATGACGTAGCATTTGCAGAATTTGATCGCAATCCCAATTTTGTTCCTGATGATATTTTACCTGATGTTGCGCGCTTAAGAAACCAAGAAAACTATAGTCATTGTCGGATGAATTTCGTATATGATGAAATTATAGATAGTTTAATAGAACAATAAAAAAATATTTGATATAAGTATTATTTATTTCATGATGTAATAGCAGTAATTAAATATACAATATTTAAATTAAAACCATTATATATATATATATATATATATATATATATATATATATATAACTTCAATTTGAAAAGCATTCTTTTAACCAAACACATTAAACTACTTTTTATTTAACCTCTATTTGAACCACAGTTTTAACCAAATATATATAAATACCAAACCAACCTCAACTAAAAGTACTTTTTTATAAAATAATTTTTTTCAAACCATGACCACAAAAGCTAACATAATACCAAACACACTATCAAATGTAAATGTGGACTATGGAATTAGATATTCCAAAACAAAAACGAATGGAATTAGAAAAGTTATTCTTTTCTTATAACGAGGAATGGGAGAAATTACATTCCTATTTCTTTCTCAAATAAGAACCAAACCTATCTTGTATTCCTACTAACAAATAACCTCATTCTTGAGAATTTGACTTATATTTTAAAAATACTAAAAAATTTATTTTGTTTTCTTTTAGTATCTGAAATTACAAACTTATATGTAAGACATATTTCACTACAAGAATTTTTATAATTACCGATGAAATTTTCCATTGGTATTTGTACTATCATTTCGTTGGCAATTAATTTACCAACGGAATCACAAATAAAAATACTCCATCGGTGAATCTTTCGTCGATAATTTTTTGTCCGTCGGTAAGTCCGTTGCTAATAAAAAAATATTATTATCGATGGATTTACTAGTGGAAAAAGCGCGCAAAAAAAATAAATTTTGTCCGTACTTCCCTCGGAAAAATACCATATGTAATTCCGTCAGTGATTATTTAAAAATATTTTTAAAAAATCTATTTTACAAAACTATAAAATAATTAAATTAATATAAATCAACACTCTGTAATACTCAGAACTAAGTTGCTTGGAAAAAAGAAGAAAATCAACTCAAACAAATTTGCAAGAAATAAATAACACAAAAAACAATTCTACTAAAAAAAATTCATATTAAAAAAAGGAAGTTGTGATTGCTAAAAATTTAAAAATCCTATATATAAATCAACTAAAAATTGATTTCATATGAAAAAAAAATCTACATCAACATTCATATAATTATTAAGAACAAAAAAAATTTAAAATAAAATAAAATAACAAATATAATGAAAAAAAACACAAAAAAGAAGAAGAAAAAAATCTTACCTGAATGTAGTTGCGAGTGGAGTCGAGAAGAAGAAAAAAAACAAATTCATAAAGTATATTAATTAAAAAAAACTGAGAAGAGAAAAGAAAAAAAGAGAAAAAGACATTCATAAGCATGGAGGAGAAGAGAAGGAGTTGAGGAGAGGAGAGGAGAGAAGAGAAAGAAAGGGATGTTGATATTTTTGACATAAGGGGAGGAGGGAGAAGAAGAAGAAGAAAGGAGGTTTGTCTGTTATGAAATGAGGGATTCTAGGCTTTTTATTGGGGCGTTTTACTAACAGTTTTACCGATGGATAATTAAATATTAATATTTTTAATCATTTCTTCGGTGATTCCATCTGTGATATTTTATTTAAATTTTTTATTTAATAAAAACTTTTTAGAAACCATCAAATATCACTTATGACTTTTCAATCCGTTGGTGATCACAACTGTAACATTTAATTTAAATTTTCAATTTAATCAAAAAATTTTAGAAACCCGCCAAATAACACTGATGACTTTTCAATCTGTCGGTGATTTTGTCTGTAAAGAACAATAATTAACGGTGCAATTGGGAAGTGAAAAGTTTCAGAGCTCTCTAGAAAATGCCGACGAAATTTTCCATTGGTGATTCCCTTTGTAATTGACATGATGAACAGTGTTAATAGTTTACCAATGATTTTACTGACGGATTTTACCGTTGGTAATTTTGTTGTATAAATGACACGTCATCGTATTTTTGTCTTTGTTTTAATTTTTTTTCCCATAGTAATTCCCTCGGTATATACCGAGGGAATTTTTCCTTCAGTAAAATTCACTATAATTTACTGACGGAAATATTGCGCCTGTATTTCCATTTATATTTATTAATTTTCTAGTAGTATTTCTGATATTAAATAAAAAAAATTTATACATATTGAATTTAGAACGGTTAAGTTTTTACCTGATAAGATAAGAATCTTATTACTGAGAAGCACATTTCTGTAACCTTAGACAACCTAACAATTAGAAAACATAGCAATATCTTAGTTTATATTAGACAATTAAACAATGAAGCTTACCTTAGGTAAGATATATGAGAGGTGTTAATACCTTTTCTTTAAACAATCAATTCCCTTTCACAGACTCTGAGACCAGTTAGGGTTTTAGTTACCAAAATACTAAGTGACGACTCTCATTTTTTTTTCCACCAATAAAGAACAAGAATTCCTTGTCCTTTTTATTCCCGACCATTTCCCAATCCAGGAAAATGATCGATGCAATGCCACACACATACGACATCTACCAATGAAGTGAGAGGCGTTACAACCAAAGATGGACACCAATATTTTCACTAATCAATTATTGTGCAACTCTCCATCTCCTAGTATGAGCTTACATGATTAAGGTTTATAAATACTTTGGATCATCAGGTAAACATAATAGGTTCACACATTATAATTTTTTCAGACTCAACATTTCACATTTATTTTTATATTTTTCTCATTTTTTTATATTTATTAACTTAAGTATTATAGAGTGACCTATTAACACCAAGTGTATATTTAAGCCCATGTATCTTAGTCCAAGATTGCTGCTCATTGGAAAGTCCTTTTTTTTTATGAAGATTTGTCACGAATTCAACAGGTCTCAATAAATTAGGTTTGACTTTTTAGTTAATTGAATCTACATAAAACCGAGCTTGAATTACAATGTGATTCATTTTTCAAGGTTTTGAAAATGAAAATTTTATTTTTTAATTTAGTTTTTCAATTTTTAATATAATTTTTTTTTATAATTTTTTTTTGTTGAATGTCTTTTTTTTCTCAAGTCATATTCATTGATGCGTTAAAATATGTCTTTTAGTGTTTTTTTTATAATTTTATTTAAAAACAAATCATTAAAAAATTTTATTTAATTACAAAATAGGTTCACAAATATAAATATTCAAGTCAAATAATATAATACAATTGTAACAAGCAACTAAAAAAAATAAAAAAAGCTTTAACTAATAAAAAAACGATTACCAAGTTTTAATAGACTACAAAATAGAATTTAAGTGTTGGTCAATTTTACAAGTACACAAATTGTAACAAATAATAAAGTGATGAGTAGAGTATCGTCTCACTACAATTTGCACCTATCAAAATCTTAAATTACGATTTATTTGACGAATTGAATAAGATAGTTTACTAAACATAAATTAATAATTAAAAAAAAATAACCAAATAATTAAGTAGTATTGAATTCAATTTTAATGGATTCTAGGATTTCTTATAACTTACCATAGTTATTTCTATGTGAATTTTCTCAATTAAATTATTTATTTTTATTGTTGATAATCAAGTTTTTCTAATTTAATCACTAATATCTCTCGAGCATCAATGATATATTTCAAGTAAACTTCATACAACTTTACGAAAGTTTTTAACCTGTCAAAATTTATTAAATACCATAAAACCTCTAAATATTAAAAAGTTACAAAGATATCTTTATCATATAGTTCCTTAAGGTATTTCAAACAATTGTTAAAATAATTATCACTTTTTAATTTCAAATTGCATCCCAAATCATGTAATTGTTGGCCAAACATACATAAGCATTAAGCATATAATGAAACACTCAACAACTAGTGAATTAATTCAATTAAAGAAATTGTTTATATTTTCATAGTTAGGTTAAATAAAAAATCCCAAAACAAGAATCTATTCCATAACCAAATTAAAAAGAAATAAACTTGATACGATATGGGGATTAGTAGTAGAGTCGTTAGATGTCTTCCAATCTGCTACTGATTTTCCTCTTTTGTTTTGTTCTATTCTCGTCCTTTCTTAATTCCACTACCTCTCTTCTTCCTTTTTTGTGTATTTAGGGTCTTTGTCCATCCCCGTAGCTGCTCCTAAAAAGGTCTTATATATTATGGCTTTTTCCTCTAATGGAAAGAAAGTTAGTTTTATTTTCTATTTGAGGTGGAAAACATGTAAATTAAGACTTCTCTACTTGTAAAAAAATTATAAAAAATCAAATTTTATTTCCAACGAAATTGATCTTGCAATTTGTTAACCTTTGAAAAAAAATCATGAAAGCCTATTTAAAAAGAGCTATTACTAATATCATAAAAATATCTCAATGTCATTTGAAAAAAAAAAGATTCAGAAGCTAACTAAATGGTATTTAATGGAATATTCTTCAAAAAAAATATTTTATTTAAATGTATTTGCTAAAAATAATGGAATAATATTTTAATAAATAAAAAAAATTGGAATAATCTTCTAAATAATAATGGAAATATATTTTTAAAAAATAAAAAGAATAGTTATCTATTTTATTATTTTAAAAAATGGAAAACATTTCAAAATACTAACCCCTTAATTATTATTTCATATTACAGTTTTCTAATTACTATTAAATTAATGTTTTATTTGAATTATATTCAAGTGATCATTTATAAAATGATTTCAACTTAGAACATATTACTGGCTATTACCTCATGAAAAATAAAAATATTTCATAATATTTTTTTCGCTTATATAAATGATTCCAATATTATACATGTCACCTATGGCCGCAAAACGTCAAGGCAGTTATCGTTTTGATTTGGAAGTCGCCACCTGATATTTGGTTCAAGGTTACAAGGAAACCTGAGTATTATACGATTCTGTCAGATATTCAAAGGTAAGAGACTGGTTATGACTAGAAAAGTTATTAACACCCCTAATGCACCCTATCTAAGATAAGTTGCTTTGTGATTTAATGTGGTTTAGGGGTTTTGATGGTTGTCTTGTTAGTGATTTAAGGTTTAGATCCTTATCTTATCAAGTAAAGAAAATCTAATTATTCTGATGTCATTAAAAAAAAAACTAAATTTTTAATATCAAAATTACATCTTACGTATAAGTTTGTAATCTTATACACTAAAAGAAAACAAAATAGTTTTTTGGTGTTTTTGAAATATGAGTCGAGTTCTTATGACTTTAATAAACCGGTTACTAAAGCTCAAAATTCATGTTAAATACATATATATATTTTTTTAATTTTGTTTTGTATGAAAATATGATATGAATTTTTTTATATTTTTTAAAGACTTGATCGTATACATAAAAACTATATATATATATATATATATTTGCAACATAAGAAAATACCAAATTTATATTTTTACAGTATAAAAATACAAACTACTGTCGCACGTGTGCGGCGTCGCGGCGATCGCCCACCCTCAAGGAAAAACATGGAATGGTATATTCCTGGAAAATATGTAGAGACAAGGAATTCTTGTCTCCTATCAGTGAAAAATATGGATTGGGAGTCGCCACCTAGTATTCTGGTTACTAGGAACCCTAATTGGTCTTTAGAGATCAGGTACAGAGACTGGTTGCGTAAAGGGAAGGTATTAGCACCCCAACTACGCCCTACCTAAGGTAGGCTGCATTATTTTAATGTCTAATAAAATCTAAGGTCGTGTTGTGGTTTCTTATTGTTCGGAATACGCATTACGTGTAATGTCATACCTCAGGTTCTATTGTCCGAAAAAAGAATTAAATATCCGGAATACGCATTACGTGTAATGTCATACCCCGAATACTAAAAGATAAACAAAATAAATTTTTTTGTTGTTTTTGAAATTTTGGCCAATGTTCTTTTGACTTTAATAAACTGGTTATTAAAGCCAAAATGCATGCTAAAACATTGTTTTTTGGTGTATGAAAAATACAATATGATTTTTTAGCTTTGAGACACTTGGCCGTATGCACAAAACATTTTTTTTCTATTTTTTCGTATTTTGGAAGTTTTGATGAAAACCAGGTATTTAATACCGGATTCGTATTTTTTTTAAATGACAGAAAACAAATCGAGATTAAACAAAACAACGTAAAACAATACACTCGGAAATCACAAATATTGAAAAATATTTGTTCTTTCAAAAAAAAAATTGAAATGGGCCGAACTCGGCCCAGATCAGTGGGCTGGGCCTGACCCGGCCCAAAACCAAATGGGTTGGTTACTGTGCACCAACACAGTAACCAGCTCCTTCACCATTTGCTGCAGAACGTGAATTATTCACGTTCTGCATGCAAATGCAGGTAGGGGCTGAGCAAGAGGAAACAAAACGGGGCAGCAGGAGGTTACCTGGAGCGGCGGCGGCGGTGCTGTTGTCGCGGTGGAGGGACTGCGGTGGCCGGCAGAGCTGCTCCTTCTTCTTCCTCTCCCCCCTCTGTTTTTTTTTTGCTCTTTTCTGCTTCTTCTTTCTTTCTTTTTCTTTCGGTTTTTCGGTCTCTCTCTTCTCTTTCTTCTCGGTCTCCTTTTTTTTCTTCTTCTTCTTCTTCTTCCTTTTCCTCTCTTCCTCTCTCTCGGTCTCCCCTTTTCTTCTTTTTTTTTTGGTCCCCTTCTTTGGGCTGCCTCCCCTGTTTTTATAGCCAAAAACAGGGGAGGGGACGTGGCTGGGGCGGCCACTGTGCGACCGCCCCTCCACCGCCCCTTCCAACACGTGGAAAGTGGTTGGCAATTCGGCATCTTTTAGAGGGGAGGCGGCGTCTTTTTGAAGGATGGATGGCGGTGACAGAGGAAAGAAGAAAAAATCTTCTTCTTCCCCTGTTTCGTGTGTCCAGGGGAAGAAAAAGATGGTGCCGTTTCAAAATGGCACCATTTCTAGCTTTCTTCTTCTTTTTTTTTTTGAACAGTGTATGAAATGGCGCCGTTTTGGAAAAAACACGCCGTTTCATTTAAAAGGAAAAGGCGGCAAAACGTGACAGAGTTTACATTGGTCCTCAATTTGTGATTTGTTCAATTGAGTCCTCAATTGCAATTTCGATTTAAAAATTAATGCAATTGCATCCCTGCCAAAATCCAACAGCGCCCTTGAAGTTGGCCGCCTTTTTCACTTTGATCCCTGGTCTTGAATTAGTGCAATTTGACCCTCAATTGAGCAATAAACATCTAATTTCTGCAATTAGGCCCCTGACCGGTTTTAATTCCAGCCCCTCTACTTGCACGCCTTTTCCATTTTAGTCCTTGGTTTCGGATTTCTCCAATTAAGTCTCTAATTGACCATCAAACTTCAATATTTATGCAATTAAGCCCCTGATTTGACCAAATTAACTTCCAAAAATTATAATTTGACCCCAGAACTTTAATTTCTTCCAATTAAAGCCCAAATTAACTCCAAAATCAATTTTTCTTGCAATCAAAACCTCCATAAATTCAATTAAACTCTCAATAAAATTTAATTGAGTCCATAAACATCTGATTTTGGACTTTTCTTCCTCAAATTAAATTTTCTTTGTAAATAGGGCTATTATCAGTCAACAAAATATTGTCAAAATTTAATTTTTGTATTTTTAAACCTCCCTAACCAATTTTTGACCATTTTCTAAGCGTTCTGGCATTCTTTTTTCACTGTTATTTTTTTTTTAGAATATTTTCTTTATTTTTTTGTATTTTATTATTTTGTATTTTGTATTTTGTATTTTTTTTTATTATTATTTGTTTTGTGCGGGATCAAAAATGGGTTACAACAACTACTATTAATCAAAAAATAATTAAAAAAACGCAAAAAAAACCATAAATATTTTTTAAAAAAGAATAAAATAAAGGAGATCCCTTTTTAATATCAAAATTATATCTTACGTATAAGTTTGTAATCTCATACACTAAAAGAAAACAAAATAGTTTTTTAGTGTTTTTGAAATATGAGTCAAGTTCTTATGACTTTAATAAACCAGTTACTAAAGCTCAAAATACATGTTAAATACATATATATTTTAATTTTGTTTTATATGAAAATACGATATAAATTTTTTTATATTTTTTAGAGACTTGACTGTATTCATGAAAACCATATATATATATGTGTGTGTGTGTGTGTGTGTGTGTGTGTGTGTTGCTTCGTTGCTGGTTTGGTTCAAGCAATCTGTTGCTTAAAAGACAACAGACGTTTCTTTGTTGAAGTTCTGAAAAGAAGCCCAGAAGGTGTAAACCCCCGTAAATAATAATAATAATAATAATAATAATAAATACTAATAATAATAATTCATGGGATGCACAAGAACAAAAATACACCGAAACTAATTTCACTAAGCATTGTATGTCAAACAATTCTCCATCCTATAGAAACTTTAACTTTCTTCCATTCAAATGTAATACCAAACTGTGGTTGGAGCATTCATACTCAACTATGTCAACTCGTTATGTTCTTCATGTATTTCCAGAAGGTCTCTCTTCTTTGTTGTTTTCTGTTCGTCCTCTTTTTTTTTTCGTCTTTCGTTTTGTGTCTGCTCTGTTCTGGGTTTTTGTGTTGTTTTTGGGTCTATAACTCTGTTCGTTTTTTTTGTCATCTGGTATTCTCTCCTCGTCCCTGTGTTTGCTCTCTCTGGTTTCCCCCCTGGTTTTTTGTTAATTCCCCCCCCACCCCGTCTTTTTTCCATCCTCACTTCGGTGTGGCTTTTCTCTGGCCTATAGTGGAGACGCATCGTGGGGCGTTACAGTGATAATGCCATGCGTTGGTAAGACAAATGAAACGGACTCACAAGACCGTTACAGTGATAATGGAGACGCATCGTGGGGCGCGGGGCGGCTTTTCCTCTTCCGGTATGGTCTGCTGATGAAAGATGAACACTGTTCATTGAAACAGCGCCGTTTTGAGATGGGAATAGCCATTTTTTTTTTTTTAGAATAAGTCGATATATTGAAAGGGCTAACCAGAAGATAGCAAAAAACAAGATACACGAAAGAAAAACAAAAAAGAAAAGAAAAGAGAGTCACAAAGACAAAAAGCAAATACAAAAGGAAAGGAAAAGAGAGTCAACAAATACATAACCGAAAAAGAACATCAAGATTGGAGAAGGTGATACACCATGCTTAAAGCCTTGATTTGGTGTTTGACCAATCTATAATACCTTCAGGTCCCATAATTAAAGTAGTGCCAGTAGCCATGAAGAACTTATCAATAGACTTGAGCCAATTTGAGAGGCGATAAAGAATTAAGGAGAAACTGTCTTTGAAGGTCGCAACTCCATCATTGAAGATTACTTTGTTCCTCATAAGCCATATACTCCAGCTAACACAACAAGAGAGCATAGACCAAGCCTTACGCTGGAATTTTCCAAATACTAGGTTGGGCCACTGATGTAAAAGATCATCCACACAGCAGGGAAGGCAACCACTAATACCCCACCAATTCAAGAATTTCATCCATAATTTCCACACTGGTCTACAATGAAGGAGAAGATGATTTGAAGTTTCAATCTCATTTTCACAAAAGATACAAAAGGCTTGATTAACTGGGATTATATTGCGGCAAAGTAAGAAATCCTTAGTGCATAATCTATTCTGAACAGCTAGCCAAAGAAAAGATTGAACCTTAGGAGGGACCCCTTTTTGCCATATCGAAGCCTTAAAAGTTCTAAGCCTTGGATTCACAATTCTGTCAACAAGTAACGAACAACTTTTAACTGTATAACCCCCATTTGTTGATAAGGACCAAACTTTCTTATCTGAAGTTGTTGCCTTTAGCCGAAAGCTTTCTAGAGATGAGAGAAGGTAGACAACCTGCTCAGTTTCAAAGAGAAACAATTGTCTCCTCCAAGATAACTCCCACTTCCATTCCCCTTGCTCCCAATTTCCCATATCAGCAATTGTGGCATTCGGTTTAGTGGAGAGAATATAGAGTCGTGGGTAAATGACTTTCAATGGAGAGTTGTTAAACCACACATCAGACCAGAACCGAGTTAGATTGCCATTTCCCACCACAAATCTGCAATTATTGGCTAAAGCTGAAGAGACAGAGTCTGTTGAAGTCATAAGGGATGAGATGTCCCTCCAGATACAAGACAATCTTCTATTAAAAATAGGGAAACCATTTTCAAATACCGGCTTGAATTTGGTGAATACCATCTTCTTCCATAGCTCATTACCAGGAAGAGATAGCCTCCAAATCCATTTGAAAAGCATTGCTTTATTCTTGGCTATCAATGACCCAATCCCAAGGCCACCCCTATCCTTATCTCTAACAACCACACTCCATTGGACTTTGCAGATTTTTCTCATTTTGACAGTTCCCGACCATAAGAATTTGCGTTGGATGGAAGTAAGCGACACACACCTTTTGGCATAAGGAAGATGGACATGAAGTACAAAGGAAGGGAGTTCAACACACTTTTGATAAGGCAAATGCGACCGGCCATGCTCAACATTCTCCCTTTCCACGAGGTGAGTTTCTTTCGAAACTTATCAATGATGGGTTTCCATGTTGAAATCCTTCTTGGATTAGACCCCAAAGGCATACCCAGGTAGTTACATGGAAGAGAATCATGCCTGCAGAAAACTGATTTTGCAAACTCATCCAAACAAGAGTCATCAACATTGATTCCTATAAGAGAACTCTTAAAAAAATTAATGTGCAAGCCTGAGCATAGAGCAAACCACCTTAAGATTCTTTTAACTGACTGAAGGGCATGCAAACTAGCTGGCATAAAGACAAGAGTGTCATCTGCATATTGTAGGTGACTTAAGAAGTTATTAGAGCCAAAATCAATACCCCGAAAGATGTTTGAGGTTGCCGCACGTTGAAAGAGAACAGATAGACCTTCAGCAGCAATATTAAAAGAAAGGGAGATAGGGGATCACCTTGCCTAATACCTCGCCCCACTTTGAATTCTGGGGAAGGAGAGCCATTGACTAAGACTGAAACCTGACCAGTTGACAAGCAGGAGGAAATCCACCCTCTCCATTTAATACCAAAACCCATGTAAGTCATCACCTCATCAATGTAATCCCATAGAACTGAATCAAAAGCTTTTTGGAAATCAACCTTGAATATGAGACCTGATCTTCGACTGCTTTTTAGATCATAAACCACTTCATTAGCTACCATAAAACCATCAACAATTTGTCTGTCTGCTATAAAAGCAGTCTGATTGTCACTAATCAAGCTGCCTATTACTTCCTTTAGTCTGCTGGATAAAATCTTCGCAATAATCTTGTAAATACCATGGATCAAACTAATTGGGCAATACTCTTTGAATTCCGAGGTAACCTTTTTTTTCGGCACCAATGTGATATAGGAGAGGTTAACCCCTTTTGGCATAGACCCTGTTCTAAAAAATTCAGTGATAAGGTCAAATAAATCTTCAGCAATAAAATCCCAAGCGAGCTTATAGAATTTGAAATTGAAGCCGTCTGGACCAGGACTCTTAGAACCATCACAATCCCACACACATCTTTTAATTTCATTAGAGGTCACCTCTCGCTCTAGCCAAAGAGACAACTTTGAATTTAACCTTTTAAAACCCACAGGACCGATCTTTGCCTTATTCCCACTCGGAGCTTTATACAGATTGAAAAAATAATCAACAGCAGAGGATTTGATTTCTGGTAGAGACCGAAGTTCAACCCCTTTATGATTGATCATCATAATTTGAGATTTGGCTCTTCTGAAGTTAGCAATCAAATGGAAAAACCTGGTATTACGGTCCCCTAGCTTGCACCATAACTGTCTAGATCTCTGCCTCCATTTGCATTCAACTCTGTTACTGTAGATCCATTTATCCCTTATAAGAGATTCAAGCTTCAGTTGGTCTGAGGGAGATAGAGAATCAGCCTCCTGTTTTCTCTCTAGATCATCAATTTGGGAAATCACAACCTGAAGCTTGTGCTCCTGATCACCAAAAGCATCTTTGTTCCATTTCCGAAGTTGAGCTGCTACAAAGCTAAGCTTCTTAATAAAACTGAAGCGTCCTGGAAGTGCAGTACACCCGTCAAACCAGAAGCCTCTAATAATGTTTTTGAAGTTAGGGAATTGAAGCCAACAGTCCAAAAATTTAAAAGGACGATAACCATTCTCTACGAGGCAATCAAACACAAGCAGGGGACAATGATCTGACATTTCTCTAGGAAGACAATGGAGCATTACATTGGAGAACTGAAGAAGAAAGGATTCATCTGAGAAAGCACGGTCTAGTTTGCTCATAAAGCAACCATTTTTAATTTGGTGAATGAAGTTCGGAGATTGTGTAATCAAGTCCCCTGCGTAAAATGTAACTGGACCCCTGCATTTTAGAGCCATTTACAAAACAGTCGTTGGTTTCCAATCTGTTTCTTTAGTACCCATGCCTTTAATTGGCTCTTCAACTTTTAATTCTTTCAAAATTACCCCTGAAAAAATCAATTAAGCTCCTTATAGTATCCTTGCCTTTTCACTTTGGTCCTTGGATTTTAATTTCTTGCAATTAAGCTTCTTATATTGACTTTTGATATTATTTTTTTGTGTGAGAATCCAAAAATAAATAACAACACAACACAAAAATAAGAAAATAGGTCAATCCATATCTTTGATTTGATAAACAATTCGAGGGGCTTAATTTTTAATTGTTAAGGGGCATAATCATGAAAACATGTTCTCTTTGTCTCTAATAACTTTATTTTTTCTATTTAGAAATAGCAAGAAATTGCTATCTTTTTTTATAACAATAATACAGACTATTAAAAAAGAAAAGTATCTCATCACATAGTTATGTATGAATAATATAAATGTTGTAAAAAAAAATTGATGTACGAAATGCATTCGCCCACTGGGATCAACTTGTCATTCAGCAATATTAATGATGACCAAAAATGACATGAATCGGAAAATGTACAAAAAAGAATATCATTCTCAATTAAAACATTCAAAGGTGATTAATTAAATTTTATGTTTAATTTTATTAATCTAAGTAGAAAAAAATAAAAGTAATGATATTCTAAGCTCATTAAAACATTGATACGATTTCAAATATTTATCCCGATCCAAACATTCAAACGATTGACCGAAACCACAAAACTGGTTTTATATTAAATCTCTGCATCTAAACCATTATCTAGGATACAACTCAGTAATTGAAACCTCATTTTTTGACAAAGGGATAGCTACAGATTCAGATAGCGAGGACTCAGTCACCCTTGAATTATGCCCCATTGAGGATGACAGATCTGATTGATATGTGCTGCTGTTCATAAAAAATGCAGGTTGAGAAGGTATTTGCAATGTGAGGGAAGAGCTGCTTAGCATGAGAACTACTGAAGCCATTGTCGGCCTTTCAGCTACATTTTCTTGAACGCAGAGTAACCCAATGTGGATGCATCTCATCATTTCTGTTGCTGAGCCACTACTCAAAACGGGATCTATGATATCTTGAGCAGTCCCTTCCCTCCAGTTTCTCCATGCCTACAAAATTTATCCAAAGTGAATTCACAATATTGAAGGGCTTGCAGATATCCCTATAAAGCCTTAAATAACGTTTTTGATTTGTGGATTGTTCTATACTTACATGGCTCATAAGGTGCTCTATGTCATTTCCGTTGCGAAAACTATTTTTTTTACCAGTCACAATCTCCAAAACTAGCACGCCGAAACTAAATACGTCTGACTTGACCGAGAAGTGTCCTTGCATTGCATATTCTGGAGCCATATAGCCACTGTTTATCATAAACGAAAAGTTTAATATTGTTAGATTCGACAATGCTAACAATGTTTAACATCTTTTATATTGTTGGGATTTTTCATTTCTTCTTCTTTGATACAATGCAATAAAGGATGAGCTTAATAAATGGTAATTATGCTGTTCATCATGTTCAGATACTTACTAGGTTCCCACAATTCTACTTGTATTGCCTTGAGTTTGATCCACTACGAACAACCTCGCCATGCCAAAATCTGAAATTTTCGGATTCATCTCTTCATCTAACAAAATGTTGCTGGCTTTGAGGTCACGATGAATGATTCGAAGTCGAGAATCCTCGTGAAGGTAAAGGAGCCCTCGAGCAATTCCTCCAATAATCTTGTAACGTCTTTCCCAGTTCAAATGCACACGCTTGATTGGATCTACATTTCAAGGAATCGCATGGCTCAATTTACTCAAGGGAAAGAGCACGAGAAATATTCATTTGTGCTTCTTATTTCGAAGGAGACTCAATTGCTTATAATACAACTGTAAATTAGCTGGTTCCTAGCCTTACCAAATATGAAGTGATCAAGGCTCGCATTAGGCACAAACTCATAGATAAGAAGCCTTTCAATTCCTTGCAAGCAGAAACCCAGAAGCCTGACTAAATTCCGGTGCTGGAGCCTTGCCACCAATAAGAATTCATTTTTGAATTCCAAATCTCCTTGCCCAGAGTCCTTAGAAAGTCTTTTCACAGCAATCTCTTGTCCGCTACGAAGTGCTCCCTGAAATCATATCAATCCATTACTCCCTGTATCATCTTGAGCATTGCGATTTAACTATATATAAGTAGAAGTATATCCTTTACTACCTTGTAAACAGCACCAAATCCACCTTGTCCTAGCTTATTTTTCTCCGAAAAGTCCTCTGTTGCATCTCGAATGATGCTGAATGCGAATTGCAATGATTCTGCACTTTCTATTTCGTCCCCAGCTTCAAAAGTTGAACAAGTTAGCATGCACGGAAACATAATTGCATTGGAAATTAAGGGAGTAACGTAAATTGTATTTAGTTAGTGTCACGGGATAAAAAAAATAGATTAAAAAATAAAAATAAAATATTTATTTTTAAAATAAAAAAATAAGAGCCCCTCTCATCGTCTGTTTCAATACAATTCAACAACCAAATACTATCTTCAGGCAACCAAATTTTTACTTACTTTCAATCCTTTCCTTTTTCCTTTGCTTTCGTGTTCTTATGAATAGGCACATGCAGATGACGAGTATCACAGCACCGACAGCTGGGACAACAGTAATGACAATGATCCGAGCTGTGTTGCTCTTCTTTCCTGCATAAACCAACGTGGCCCTAAAATTTTGAAGAACTTGATTCGAGACTTGTGAGTTCTGAATGTGGACAGTCCCAATGATTGAGGCCTTATGACCCAAAGCAAAGGTGTTCCCATGACTCGCAAAAGCTTAACAATCAGCTAATTTTTATTTCTTTTAAAAGAATATATTCAAATCCTATCATGTTCCATAATCTAAATCATAAAAAATAATAAACAGATTTTTCAGGCTAAATTACAATAACTCCTATTATAAAATTATAGAAAACATTTAAAATTTTGAATGTTTGACAAAACACCTCGACTATATCCAAAATATCTTTAATTGCTGTTTTAAAAAAATAGTTAAATAAAAAAATTTCAAAAGTAGATAAAAATATAAAAATAAGAAATAAGAAATGGCTGAAATTAATATTGCTGATGTACTAATAAAATAACCAAGTTTTATATTCTTTCTCTAATATGTTTAATTTTTTAATTTAAATATCTTTTCAAATGCATTTTGGATAAAGTTTCTGTAATATGTTTTTATATATGAAAAAGGCTTTTTAATTTCTTGATGATCTCTATAATTTTATAATATCTCAAGAAGGTTATTATTATAATTTACTCTACTGTTAATATTAATTAATTAAACATGGTACAAGCACTCCTACTTTTCTTTTTTCTTTTTTTCCCATACCTAATTAAAATTGAATGATTTAAGGATCATTAAACTATAAAATTACTAAATCAAAAAATCAAAATCAAAGTGGAGGAGGGAGTTAATATCAATCCAAGGCCTACCTTGTGCTGGTGCAGGAAGAGATGTAGGTGATGATATTTGTGGTGGTGGAGGTGATGGTAATATCTCAAGTGTACCATTAAAAAACTTTCCAATCTCCCACCTCAAATTGCAGCTTGGTCTTATGAGTTTAGCTCCAATCTTCCCTGTTACGTTCCCATCACAACAGTTTGTAATCATCCGAAAAAGGTCAAGCAGGCAACTGGAGCACTGCTCCTCAGACAAGTCAGGCGTGCATTGAACAATAGCATATACTGTTTCAACTCCAGCACTTTGGTTTCCAGTTGCGAACTTCTTTAAAGAGTTCCCTGATGCAGCTTTGGCTCGAAGTCTGGCAAATAATGTTTGGAGTGCCTGATTAAATAGAGTTACATCCAAAACATTCTGTAAATTCCAATTGTAGAAAGATGGTTGTTTATCCACAACACCGAATATAGAACTGTTTGAGTATCGTTTCATACAGAGTGCGTAAACTCCATATGCCCCCATCCTGTTAGGACAAACCTCTAAGATCCTATGAGTAGAGTCATTAACGCAACTTCGACAAACATCAACCGCAACGTCTCCTCTGCATAGTGCAATTGCATTTACTCGGTCAGGAAATTCGCCAACGGATAGATTGTAAAATCCGTAGTCAATTTGAGTGTCGGATGCTAGGGAGGACAGAAGGCTGTTGAGGTTTCTTTGGTACGTGCTATTAGTTGTGTAGTTGCCGGTGTTGTTGTAGTTACAGTTATAATAAATGAAGTTCGGCTGAGCAGCGGTAAGGGAAGGTTGGTGTAGAAGGATGTAAGAGAACGAAAGTAGAAGCACTAATTTTGAAGAATCCATTGGCACCGTGCTTGCGTACATGGTGAAGTGGGATGGCCTTGTGATATATTGTTGGTATAAGCCCATGGTATTTATTTTTATTTTTTTATTAATGAAACTGTTTTCTTATTTATTTATTAAGGACACCTACTTTGAATTGACCATAAAATATATGGCACTCGGCACCTTGACGAGGATTGGCAACGTGCAAAAAGGGTCTTTTAGAGATCTCTTAACAACTAAAATGATGGGGATAACCCTTACACTCAGCAGCCATCCAAAGTCAGCAACTTTTAAAGATAAAAAAATAAAACCCTCATAGTGCCGTGTTCAATGATTATTTTTAAAAATAATAGTAAAATTATATATATAAAATTATATATTTATTATTATTTTTACTGATTACTATATCCTTAATAGAATAGTAATTTCAATCCTACCACTAATTAAGAAAAACATCAATAGAATAAAATCATTAAAAAGAAATTATTAACACTATATATTAAAACAAAAGAGACATTTGCCTTTTAATTCCATTATTTATGACTAATCTCTTTCTTCTACAATTTTTTTTAATTTTTATTATTAAAATTTATTTAATTTTAATTTTATCATCGCAAATTATGTTGATATTCTTTAATTTATTAGGATTTGTTATATTTTACATGTTCTCGCGTATGCGATATCTCAAAGGTTATTCTAGAGTTATATTAAATATTATTGTTATGAACTAAAATTTTCAATTATAGTAAAAATAACTTATGACTAATCTTTCTCTTTTTCATCACTTTCAATTATTTTCTCTCTAGCTTCTCTCTTCAATTTAAGGACTAATAAATAAATAAAATAAACTACGGAAAAAAATTAAAATTATCTTGAATTTGGAGTGGGTGATGTGTTTTCTACACGCTTAATTTCTTAGTCATTTATCTTTTAATTTGATTTTTTTTCTATAATTTCAAATTCAATTCTATCTAATTAGGCTATAAAAAGATATAATTGCAATTGAAAAAAGAGTTAAAAAATGAAAAACAAAAACTCGGATCTTTTAATATATAGTTAATATCCATTACTTAAAGAATTATGGGATACATAAGAAAGTGATGGAATTCTGAATTTGAAGAATATGTGGCCACGTTTCGTTGGAGACATTTGTGGATGATAAAGAGACCCCAAAATGGAAAAAAAAATGTTTTATAGGACATGGTTGTGATTGCATCTTCTTCACAAAAGGTGCTAAAACAATAAGGAGAAAATAGAGAAGAAACTACATGGAAATATGTGATACTTGATAGACAGTGATATTTATATAGAAATGAAACAGAAATGAAGAAAGAGCAGAGAGTAGAAAGGAAGAAGAACAGAGAATGAATCTGTTTATACAGAGAAGCAGAAGATGAAATTCATACACTGTTACATTATTGCTTTTTTTGCTTGACTGTTTACATTACTATTTCTCACTTTATATATGCAGTATTGGAAGATACTACACGAAGAATATGCTTTCTTTTACACTCAATATAATGCTAACAGATTCTCTTTTACTAACAAACACTACTAAACAGAATGCTAACAATATTAATTTCTAATCTTCTGACACTTGGCATCATTAGGACCGTTGATATCTTTATAATATTGGGCCACTCGTATCTTTGTTCCAAAGAATAGAGAGAAGATAGAGTTTCAACATTTATTTTCCAGGAATGAAGAAAGAAAAACTTTAAAAAAATGTACAAATTGGTAGCAAGCAATTGATTGAGAAAGAACATCAACATGGACAAGTTGCCTTGAGCGCCAACAGTCTTGGCAAACCAAACACGGAATTTCTTGTTTTTTTCCATGAATGAAGAAAGACAACTTGATCTAACCCTACAATTCTGACTTATTGGCCAACCCACCACACACTTGTGCTAGCTGAAGCTGCCGGCAAACTTCCAAAATGAGAAAAAATTGTGAAATCCCATAAGTTTCTGATTGCTAGGTGTGCTACGAATCTAAACCAAAGTCTGGAAACTATTCAAAGTCCTCTAAAATGGCCACCCCATAACGGAAATGACAGCCTTCAGCTTACTATTTTCAATTGAAACGATGGCCGTTGATTTGTCCACAGAACATTGATATTTTATTGTGACTATAACACCAAATTGTTTCGTATAAAAAGGGGAAAAATGCATAATTTGCATCGTTATTTGAAATAACCTCACATGAGAATATGGCCATCTATTGATCACATTTGTTAGTTATTTAATTAAAAATTACGAAGTCAAGTCGCGTTCTCTCTTTATGTTACTGTCTTCAGCTTTCTCCTGCATCACATACCTTCTGTTAGTGGTGGAGGAGAGTACCCTGGTGATGCTTGTTGTAACCTAAATTCAACTATTTATATTACAAATTTGACAATAATAATTAAAATTCAACAAACACAATAAAACATTATTGCAATGTAGATAATAAAATAAAATAAAAATTAAACCTATATATTCAATTAACATTTATATATATATTGAATTTAACAGTAACAATTAAAAGTCAACAAACACAATAAAACATTATCAATATGTAGACAATAATATATAAAAAAAAATCTAATCCTATAAATTCAATTAACATTTATACCACAAATTTAACAATAACAATTAAAATTCAACAAACATAATAAAACATTATCAATATGTAGACAATAAAATATATAAAAAAATACAAAAACAAATAGAAGATGGTTAATGAAAAATGCTTACCTTAATGACATGCGTAATTTTAGAGTTTATCTACGTGAGATAAAAAAACAAAAATACATTGTTAATAAACCAAAGAAAAGAAGAAAAACATAAGAAAATAATTAAGTCAAAAAATTCACCACACATACCTTTTAATCGTGTTGATTATAAAAACCTTAAGTTCTACTACTATGAAGAGAGGAATCGAGTGAGGGGGATTTGAACGAGAGTGAAGAGAGAAAATGAGAGGAAAAAAATGAACTTGGAGCGACCTCGCAGGGTTTTATACTGTATTTTTATTGACGGAATTATCGACGGACTATTAAATAATATTATTTTTAATTAATCCATCGGTTATTTCCTCGGTAAAGTAACCTTGAAATTTTTATTTCACACTAAAATTTTCAAAAACTCTCCAAATTTTTGGCAGTCCGTCAGCAATTCTATTGGTATCAGTGACACATCATTATACGACTATCTTTATTTGAATCAAACTATAATTCCATCGGTAAAAGCGTTCACAAAAAGTTACACATCATCGTGCTTTTTTATTTTTTTAATTCCTTTGATTCCAACTGGAATTCCCTCGGTATTTACTGACGTAAATAGTTCATCAGTAAATACCGACAGAAATGGCGATGGGAACAATTCTGTCGGTAAATACCATGCTAAAATACCGACAAAATATTTCCGTCGGTGATTTCATTTGTATTCGTATATTTTTTTGTAGTGTTCAAAGCCAAAAAGAACATATGATCTTCAGGTAATTTTCGTATAAACCCTAAATAACTCTAAATCAGTTTAATAAAATTCTTGGAACTCCCGATAAGTTTTAATATTTATAGTTTTCACTGCATATATTTGTTTCAGAAATCTAACATGATCAATTATAAAAACAAAATTCAATATTAAACTAGGCTACAGGTCTATCCCACTTTCTCTTCACGGGTTTATATAATATTACTGCTCCAAACAATTTTGATTTAACGAGAGTACTTTTAAATTACATGAGTAGAAAACAATTGATTGAGATGCAACTGATTCTAGTCAAGCCGCCTTGGATATATTATTGTCTTGTCGAGTGATACCCTGAAATTTGTTCACTTTTTAAATGCATCATTCATTAAATAATTCAAGTAGACGATTCTAGCTGGGTGTATGTAATGATGAAGTCACTACAGCAGGCATATGGAGCAGGTAACCCAACAAGTTTTCTATACAGAGGAAAATCGTGTACTAATGAATACTTAGATTTTTAACTCAAGGTCTCAAATTATGTATAATTAAATATCACTTAAGTATTATAAAAATGTTTTACTTGCTTATCTTGAAAATAATCTGTTTTATTTATTTATTCATTTAAGAAATAGCTAATTATACTCCAGTCATAAAATAATAACAATTACTTTCATTCGATTACTTGCATAAATTCAGTATTTGTGAAAAAAAAATCCCAATAAAAAATGAATGAAAAGAAATTTTGGACTTAATAAAAATAGGTGTGGATATTATCAAAATTAAGTCTTTTTCAATAAAATGAACATTTATGCCAAGATATATTGCTCCTTCCATTAGCTATGGTGGGATAATGGTACGTTGATTACAATTTATTTAGTCAAATATGTTTATTATCATTCAATTCCCTGGTAAACGGAATAAACTCTGGTTCAATCAATGGATTTTGGACAACATTGCATAAAATACCTTTATGTGTGACTGCTGGAAGAAGACAGAAAACGATGAGTGAGGAGAACTAAGGATTTGAAATCTCATTAATGGAGGATTCGAGATGGCCAATTCCAGATTGACCTGATGGATATGATTCATGATTAGTCAATGACCTTGATGTTGATATTGGTTGCTCTCTAGAGGAGGGAATATCTTGTGCCGGCCTTGATGTTTCTTGTTCCTCCATAGCGGAGTGCATACAATATGGAGGTCTTGATGGTAATGGAAGAACGAAAGAGTCGCTACTAAGCATCAGAATAACTGAAGCCATGGTTGGTCTATCTGATACCTTTTCTTGGACACATAGTAATCCTATGTGGAAACATCTTATCAATACATCTCTCCTTGAAACAACCCTTTTGAGAATAGGATCTATCAGATTTAATGTTCTTCCTCCATTCCAACTCTCCCATGCCTGCAAACATTTTGATTTTATCAATTGTGCGTATGTGTTGGGGTAATAGATTAGAAAAATACAATGAACCATTTTTAGCAGCAATAAAAAAAAAGTTCAATTGATCTGAACCTACTCATAAAGATGTTACTTACGTTGGTGAGAAGGTATTCTTGCTCTTCCTCGCTATTGAATGAACCATTTTGACGACCGGTAATAATCTCCAAAACTAGCACACCGAAGCTAAAAACATCTGACTTCGCTGAGAAGCATCCATGCATCGCATATTCTGGAGCCATGTAGCCCCTGAAGGTAACCATAATTTAAATAATTTCAGTTGCAATGTTGAATTATTACAAGTCTTAATCATGTGTTGCTTTAGAAATAGTTACACGAAATTTTAGCAATAAGCTGTAGCTAGATTCTTAAACTTACAAGGTCCCCACAATTCTACTTGTGGCATCTTGCGTTTGATCCATTTGAAATAGCTTTGCCATGCCAAAATCCGAGATTTTAGCATTCATTTGATCATCTAACAAAATGTTGCTAGCTTTTAGATCACGATGAATAACCCGAAGCTGAGAATCTTGGTGAAGGTACAGAACTCCTCGAGCAATGCCTACTATAATCTGGTAGCGTATTTCCCAATCAATGAGCGATCGCTTGCTTGGATCTACAGCCATGAAGTCATAAAGCATGGGCATCAAAAAGGAACAACGAGCAACATAATCTACTCTTTCAAAAAAATAAATTAAGAGTTAGAATAGTAACAAAATAGTGTTTTCGGATTACCAAATAAGAATTGATCGAGACTTGAATTAGGCAGAAACTCATATACTAGAAGCTTTTCTGTTCCTTCGAAGCAGAAACCAAGGAGCCTAACTAGATTCCTATGCTGAAGCCTTGCCACTAACAGGACCTCGTTCTTAAATTCAACTTCTCCTTGTGCAGAATTTCTTGCTAGTCTCTTTACAGCTATTGCTTGTCCATCTTGAAGCAGACCCTGAATCATTTTTCCATTGAAAGAGTTTAAGATAAAAACAATGCAAATCAACATCATGTAATACAATCATCTTCGAGTTTTATAAAATTTAACAAATATTTGATTCACATTTCAACCTTTTAATATCATTAATTACCTTATAAACAGCACCAAAGCCACCTTGTCCAAGCTTATTATCATCAGAGAAGTTATGTGTTGCAACTCTGATGGATGCAAATCTGAATTGCACGCATTCATGGCCTCCATTTTCTTTGAAATCTTCATGAAAGAAAAACGTGAAGTATTTAATTCCATTCTATGTTCAAATCTGTATCCCTGACAATTATTATGTATATTGAGTAAAGACTAACTTACTTTTGACCTCTTGCTTTGGCCGCCTACAATAAAGATAGATGGAAGTGATAACTACAACTGCCATGAAGATTAATACGGAAACAATGATGATTACAACTTTCCGAGTTGTATTGCCATTCTCTGCAAACCATGGAAAGGTTTCAGATAAAATGTAAGTAGAAGCTGAAATGTTAATGCTCAACTATGAGTGAAATGATTAAATTTATTGCCTTATACGATAAAGAACAATCCGTCGTTTGCATCAGTGCATATATTTGTTCTAATGGAAAAATCACTTGCTGATGGAAAAATTATGTTGGTAATTAAAAAAAAAAAGATAAAATTTTCCTAAAACTTTCTCTGTAACTCGTTAATAACAAGGAAAGCAATATTTCCATCGGTAATTTCTGTTAATAATCTCGAATTTTTTTTTCTAATAGTACTGTATGCAAGATAAAGGGCAAGTCTCCGAAAGTCTGGCGGTCGGACTTTTTTTTTTCTTGACCAATATAATCATATATAATTGTAACTACAGGTTCTCAACAGGGTTTAGGCTGCGGGAATCTAGAATTTTCCTTCTCCTTCAATCTAAAAGAAAAGTAGAAGGACAAGTGTATACGGGATTCCATTTCCACGTTTCACTAGAGAAACGTACGTGATTTGAATTGAACAATTTTATTTTATTTTTTGCTTGAGAAAGGAGTTGAATTTAATTCAATACAAAGTGATCAGTAGAATTTCTTACATTGAATTCACTCATTTTCTATGAATTTTTTTCTGGTGAGAATTAGGACTACTAGAGTTTTTGTATTCTCTTCTTAAAATTTAGGATGTTGCATGGATGACTTGGTATGAACCAAATAATTTTGTGTGTGTGTGTGTATGAAAGGTAAAAGGGCTCTCTTAATTCATATCTTTTCAAGGTCTACCTGCAGCTGGCGGTGCTTCTGGCGATGGCGGAAGTGGTAGCTGTGCTAATGTGGCGGCTGTAACTCTATAAAAAGGGTAGGTTTCAAACCTTAAATAGCAGCTTCCTCTTACAATTCTCCCTCCAATCTTTCCTTCGATCTGTCCATCACAACAGCTTCGAATCTGTTGAAAAGTCCCAGCCAGGCAATCATCACAATCCTGGGCTGATAAATCAGGCATGCACTGAACGAGTCCAAATATTGTAATGATTCCCGCCGTTTGATTTCCTGTCGCAAACTTTAGAAGTGAAGTACCTGAAGCTGCAGCTGTACGAAGTCGACTTGTTAAGTTTCCAAGTGCCTGACTGAATAGATTCACATGCGAGGCATTTTCTGTGTTCCAAGTATACACAATAAACTCTTCGTCTAAGACACCAAACGAGGATCTGTTGGAGTATCGTAGAATACAGAAATCATAAATTCCTATCGCCTCTTTCTGGTTAGGACAAACCTGTAAGATCTTACGCCCAGAGTTACTAACGCAACCTCGACACTCATTCAGCAAAATATCTCCTCTACAAAGTGCAATTGCATGTACTTGGTCAGGGCCTATTTGACCAGCAGAGAAATTATAATATCCGTAGTCAATTTGGGTATTGGAGGCCAGAGAAGAAAGGAGGCTGTCAAGGTTCTTTTGGAAAGTGCTGTTAGCTGTGTAGTTGTTTTCGGTGTTTCTGCAAGACTGGTATAAGAAATCTGGTTGAGCAATGCTCAGTGAAGCTAGAAGAATACAAGAAAATGAAAATAACACTATCAGTCTTAAGGAATCCATCGGAAAAGGGTTGCTCACTCTTCCCTCAAGCTTTTTTTTTTTTTTTTTTGGAGATAGATAGTGCATGATGGGTTTCATCTTAGGGTGTTAATTCTATTTATTTTTTGAAATCAGAAGTCTATGATTTCAATGCTTGAACATAGATAGCTACTATTTTGGGGGAGAAAAATGCTTTTGACACTTTAATTAATTGTCGATCTGAACACGAATTACTATAGGTAAACTTGGTCAACATGGAGGCCAGAAAAATGATTCAGGTATGTAAGTATGATGTGAAGCACATTCAATGAAGCAACAACTGTTATCATAGGTCATAAATCGGAGTCTTGAACAATTTAAGAGATTATTTGATACAAAGGGAGCAGTGGCATACAATGGGAATAACACAGATCAAATACAAAGATCATCAAAAGGCTTATCAAATATGTTATTATGTGGGATAGTAGGCTTATCAAACATAAAGCAACACGTACGGTTGTATAGTTCAATCCTTTGTACACCAAAAAATAGACAAAGCTTTTACTCGTCCTGTGTCGTCCAGTCTCATTCCATCTTATTCTATCCAGCTAGCATACTAAAAGTATCCTTAAAAAGCGAAGTGATTGTTGCCCTAAAAAACGATGATCTGTTTATTACAGTTGTTTGATTTTGATATGTTATTATAAAATATCAAATTAATATGTTTGGTAAACAAGTTAATGGATTGAGATGTAACACTACTAAAAAATAGAGTAATTAGCAACGGACGATTCCGTTGCAAATAAAGCTAACATCCGTTGCTAAAACAATTTAGCAACGGAATCAGCAACGGCAAAAATCGGATGCAGATTTGTCGTTGCTGATTTTTTTGCAACGGATTTGTCCGTTGCTGATTTGGCAGCAACGGAAAATCCGTTGCTGAAATTTAGCAACGGATAATCCGTTGCAAAACTAGCAACGGATTATCCGTTCTGCCAATCAGCAACGGACAAATCCGTTGCTAATTTTGTGAATCAGCAACGGATTCTCCGTTGCTGATTCATGCATAAGTTGCAATCACCAACGGAGAATCCGTTGGTGATTGCATTTGTTTTTTTATTAAATTAATTTTTATTTATTTATTAAAATCACTTTTAATTTATTTATTTAATTATTTATGGATAATTTAAAAGTTGTAGAATATATATAACCAACATAAATTAATTAATATTAAAAATAATTATATCATTAATAAAATAATATTCATATTAAAAATTTAGTTAAACTTGCATTAATACAATTAAGTTCAAATACAATAAAAAAAAACAACAAAAGATACAATCATGGTGCAGGTTGCGAAGACGAACCATGATATTGTGGATCAACAGAAGATTGAGCAGGATATAAAGGTTGAGGTGTAGGTCGAAAAATTGGTTGAAATGCAGGACCCATAGGTGTCATTATCTGAGGAGCCATAGGTGGCGGTATTGATGGAGTCAAAGGTGGTGGCATACCTTGATCAATATTTGATGTCCCACCATGGTATCCAAGATTGTTCACAAGATATTCTTTCATGGAATCCATCTGCCGTTTCATTTCAAGAATAAAATCATCTTTTTTCTTTATCTCCTCTTCTTTATCCTTTATCTCCTTTTGCAATGCTCGATACGATGAACTGGGATATGATGACTCCACCGAGTAGGAATGTGATGAAGAGCTTGTACTAACTTTTGATTTTGGCATACGAGGTGCACCATATACCCTACCCTTTGTAACTCCTCCTGAAGCCACACACCAAGCTGCTCCATCAAATGAAGGATGATTTTCCCGATCAGTTCCATACTTTGAAATCATCTCCATTTTATAATTTTCCTACAAATAAAATACATGCAACAATAAATTAATTTGAATGTTGAATAATACTTAATTTATATTAAGAAATAATCAAATAAAAATACATACAACCACTTTTTTAGACTTGTTGTCGACAAAGCTACCAGATTGCTTAGTACTTTGATGCAAAGCTGTAAAGACATCATCCCATGGAGGTTCTTTTCCACCAGCTTCCTCTTGCTTTCAAGATTAATAAATATTATAAAAGATAAATATACAAATTTTAATTTATTATCTTAAGCATTAAAAAAAAATCCTTACCATGTTAGCTCGATATGATGCAAATGACACTGTTCCTCCAGAATGAGTGCTTATTTTGCCATCTGTTTTGGTTAATCGATTCCTCCTAGCAGATTCAGATCTCCTTTGAAATTCAGGGGTGGACCAAACATCTTTGATCATTTGATTCCAGTCATCATTGTTTATCCAGGCAGGACCTTTATCAAGACAATCTATAATATTTGTAGTGTTTTCTTTTGACATGGCTTTCTTGCGAGCTCGTGTCAATTGTTGATTCAAAGCTATCCTAGCCTTATCTTCCCAAATATTACGAACAATCGACTCATCTTCCTCAGGAAAGGAATATTTTTTCTACCAAATAATATATATACCAAGTAAAAAGAGTGCACAAAATTTCAAATTATATAAATAATTAATCATATTGTGTTATCTTGTTCAGAATTTGCAAGATGATGTAATAACTAAAGAAATTAAATGATATTAAAGAGTAAACAAGAAATAAGAACAAATTATAACACAAATCAGTCATAGCTATTCAGTTGATACTTTTCATAATTCTACATTAAAGTGATCAAATTTGAAAAGAATATTATGGCAATTAGTGTTGGTTCTTACCTTAAACTCTTTAAAGAGTTCATCCTTGCACATTGGATCTACTTTTTCCCAGGAGTGCCATGCTCCCTTAAAATTGGACCTCAAAATATCTCCGATTGCACGGCCACACGATGCGTTATTGAACCTGAAAATATAATAACAAACTTATATTAAACAAATAATTACACAATAATAAGTAATTTTTTTCATACTTGAAAATATAACCTTAATAAGTTAGTTATTAAAAGTTTGAACTTACTCTGTTATTCCATACAAACAAAGCTCTTTTTTTCTTGTTATTGGATCTATTGGCGTGTCAAAACCCTTCCTTTTAACACTTTCATCATAATTGTATGGAGAAGATGTTGAACCGTGATATGATGGAACACCATCTTGATCCTCATCACATACATCTCTCTCATCACATACACCTCTCTCATTACTACCGTCTCCCTCATCTTCATTTCTAATGTTCACATCATCATCATTACCATCAACTCTCCCATAAGTCCCATATAAATTATGTCCTCCATAAACAAGTTGGTTATCTCGAGAGAAACCTCCTTGAGTTTGAAGCAAATCTTGAAAACGAAAGCCGTCACAATATTGATATGCATCAACCCTCCCATAATCATGTTGAGGAGGATGTGTACTCCCCAAAGTGGGTATATAATACTCATTTGCGTTCTGATACACAGGTTGATGAAATGTGGATCCTTTGTTATTATGCCTTGATGTAGTTTGAAGTGACTTGGATGAAGTTGATCTGTCACTCCTTGATGTGGACCTGTCACTCCTAGAATCTAATATGGATCCTCGTCGAGGCATGCTAAAAACCAGAAAAAATAACTAACATTTAATATGAATATATACAACATAACAATAAATTAGCTCATAGTTAAACTATCATGAACAAAAAATTCACAGATATTTTCCCAAGACTGCCATAACTAGAATGAAAACAAACTGTTAAATCTCATTTTTTTCCCAATTCATTACAAACAATATCTAGTTTATGATGTTCAAAATCAGTATGGATTGTCCACTTAATAGTCATCACTCCGAAAAATATTATACTTCAAATAAAATAATTACTGTAACAAAACCAAATATATAAATAACATCAGGACAATTTCATTAAGCATTCCTTGCAATGACAAAACTCAGCCATGAAGTTTAAATTGTCAAAAGCCAATTAACACAAACAATAATAAAAATAAAAATCTAAATAATTAATTAAGCAGAAATCAAAATTTATAAGTATGCTTACCTTAATGTTTGGTCCTATAAATCAAAACATTGAGTAGGAAGAACCCTTTCTTTCACGCTTCAACATCTGTAAGCAAGAAAACGAATCACAAAATAAAATATAACATCAGAATCACAATTTAAAGATTGATACTTGAAAGGTTATAAATGGTTTCAAAGGTGAATGAAAATGATTTATGTAATGTGATGCATAACACACACTTGAATAAAATAATAAAAAAAAACATTGAAAGCCTAAATATTGTCAAATAATATGAAATCATTCATACATATAATAAAGATAATTCATTACATAAACTACAAAATATAATTAACTTGTGCTACTCATTATTATCATCATTCCTAACCATCACCACCATAACAATCATCCTCATCATCATCATCTTCTTCTTCTTCACGATCACCATCACCATCACCATCACCATCACCATCATCTTCTTCTTCATCATCTTCATCTTCATCATCTTTGTTTTCCCAATTCATGTCAAGTTGAATCAATTCATGTTGCCCGATTTCTTCATAATAAGATGATTCAACAAGTATATTTGGATCATCAAGTGTTGGAGTAGGATGGACACTACATGGTTGAGAAATCTCATCTGATTGATCAACATCAAATGATCTCACATTGTTGGCATCTTCAATAAATTCACCCATGTCAACATTATAACGACTTCTAGCAGTTGTCTTAATAACCGTCCACCATTCAGATGATTTATTACCAGGTGGATATGTATAGTAGACTTGTTGACATTGTTGTGCTAACACAAAATCTTCATTTCCATGTAGTCGAGATGTATGCTTGATTTCAACCAAACCATTCGAAGGATGCACTCTAATCCCTCGTTTTGTATCATACCAATTACATTTAAACATAAATAACTTGCACTTACTCCCCAAGTATTTTAGCCGAACAACTTCTTTAAGCATTCCATAATAATCACGTTCATTATCATCATAGCAACTTCCTTTCACACAAACTCCACTATTCATTGTCTTTTTAAAACGGCCATAACGTTGAGTATGAAATTTAAAACCATTCACATAATACCCATTATAACATTTCACTGAAGTTGAAGGGCCCATAGCAAGTCCAAAGAGCTGATTTTCAATTCCGTTAGATTGGTATTCCACCTAGCATAATAGTTAACTCCATAAGAAATAATGATTTAAAAGAGATTAATAATATTTTTAAAGTAGCTAATTGACATAAAATATAAATTAATTTTATTAAAATACTTACATTATTTTTTAACCAATTTGGAAAGATCGCTTCGCATAATTTTTCTATTTCATCATCACTCGCATATGGTTGTTGTGACTTTAGCTCTTGTCGACATTGCCTAAAATTTTAAAATGTTAAAGTTAATAATAAATTAATATAAATTTAGTACAAAATAATATTTCATACTTACTCTAAATAAGGCTTCAGTTCTTGACAATTGAATATCACATAGTTATGCGCAATTTGCATTTCAGCATGTGACAACTGCCTTTTATAAAATCTTTTGGATAATTTTTTCCCTGGATAGGAAAAAATAGAGAGACATCCATCTACACTTCTAAGGCCACCATCATCATTCCGTGGAACTCGATTCCAAATTGTTTGCACATCATCACCAAAATAATGAGATGCAAAATTGGTAATTTCATCAATCAAGTATGCTTCACATATGGAACCCTCAACTTTAGCTTTATTGGTCACTTTCTTCTTCAAATAAAACATATACCTATATCATTTCTGTCAATTAGTTTATTTTTAAAAAATAAAAAGTGAATAAAATTAACATAGTATGAAAACATACCGTTCAAATGGATACATCCATCGATATTGAACTGGTCCACCAACTTTTGCCTCGTAAGGTAGATGTATCGTCAAGTGTTCCATGGAGTCAAAGAAGGATGGAGGAAAAATCCTTTCAAGTTTGCAAATTATTTCAATTATATTCATCTGCATTAACTCCATGTGCTGGGCATTCAAATTTGTTGAACAAATATCTCGAAAAAATACGGACAGTTCAGTTAATGCCTCCCACAGTGGCCTAGGTAAGTAAGGTCGGAAAGCGGTTGGAAGAAGTCTTTGAATGAAGACATGACAATCATGGCTCTTCATCCCCGAAACCTTACATTGTGCCTCTTTCACACATCGTGAAATGCTTGAAGCATAACCATCAGGAAATGATAATTCCTTCATCCATGACAAAACTTCTTGTTGTTGTTTCTTGTGTAGACAATAAGTGCTTTAGGTTTGTAAACCCGACCACTCATATCTTGTTGCAAATGTAAATTTGGCTTCTGACAATACAATTGAATATCCAACCTAGCCTTTAAATTGTCCTTGCTTCTATTTGGACAATTCATTACTGTATAAAAAATATTGTCAAAGACATTTTTCTCAATATGCATGACATCAAGATTATGACGAATCAAATTTGTATGCCAATATGGAAGCTCCCAGAAAATGCTCTTCTTCACCCAATTGTGCTTAACACCAAAGCCAGGAATTTTATCATTATATGATGAACCTCCATTATGTCCCTCAGTATACTTGGACACTTCGTTTAACATTTCCAAACCAGATGGACGAGGTAAAGGAGGAAGCCTTTCAATTACTCCTTTCAAAAACTTATCAGATTGAAATCTATATGGGTGGTTCATGGGTAGGAATCGTCGATGACAATCAAAAAATGTAGTTTTCCCCCCATTTTTTAATCTAAAAGCCTTGCTATGCTCCATACAATAAGGACAAGACAAATTTCCATGAGTACTCCACCCCGACAACATGCCATATGCTGGAAAGTCACTAATGGTCCACATCAAAGCTGCCCTTAATTGAAAATTTTCCTTTCTGTATACATCATATGTTTCAACACCAAAAAACCACAAATTCTTCAACTCATCAATCAAAGGTCTTAGAAAAACATCAAGCTTTTTACCCGGATTCTTTGGCCCAGGAATCATCATTGTCAAAAACATGAATGGTCTAGTCATGCACTTCCACGGAGGCAAATTATAAACAGTCACAATTACTGGCCAACAAGAGTATGTATTTGAAGACATGTCAAATGGACAAAACCCATCAGTGCACAACCCTAACCGAATATTTCTCGGATCTGATGCAAAGCTTAAGTGGACACGATTAAACTCCTTCCATGCCTCCCCATCAGATGGGTGCACCATAACCCCATTATCAGACTTATGAAAATGATGCCATGTCATATCTTTGGCATGATATGGAGACATGAATAGTCTCTGAAGCCTTGGTGTTAGAGGAAAGTATCGGAGTTGCTTCTCCGCCTTATTGGAACCTTTACTAGTTGGATTTCTAGGTTTGTATCGTGAACTTCCACAAAAATCACAATTTATTTTCATTGCATCTGCCCCATAGTACAACATACAGTAATTAGGACACACATCATATTTCTCATAACCAAGTCCAAGTGGCCGCATAAATTTCTTGGCATCATAAAAATTTGAAACCAAATTTTCATCATTAGGCATGCAACTTTTTGTAAAGTCAATAAAATTGTTGAAGGCATTCTGAGTCAAATTTAAAGTTGACTTCATATTAAGCAATTGTACACAAGCAGATAATTTGGATTGCTTGGTACACCCATCCCACAACGGCTCCTCCGCAGCTTTCAAAAGCTTAAAAAATTTAGTTGCCTCCGGATTTGGAATTTCCCCTGCTACCATAGGACTAGACACATTATCATTATAGAATGCATCACCAACCCCCATTGCATCCATAACCAGATTCCTATATGGATTCTCTAGACAAACATCATTCACATCATGACTCATTATAATCGATGAAGGTCCAGCCAATATTGGTTCTGCGACATAAGGCTCCCCATGTACAGTCCAATTTTCATAACAAGGTAAAAAACCTTTTGTCAATAGATGTTTACAAACATCATCTTCCTTTAAAAACTTTTGATTTTTGCACCTCACACAAGGACATCTAATTTTCCCCCCAGATATATTTTTATCAATTGAAAATGCAAAATTGATAAATCTTCTAACACCAGTAATGTATTCAGGACGAAGGCGACCATCCATAAGACGACGATACATCCACGATCGATCATCCATGTTAATCTAATTAACATGACAACACCAATAAGCATTTTTTGAAATACGCATACTTCTTTAACTACTAGTAATTAAACAATCCTTTAAAATAAAATATGTACCACATGAATAAACTTTAATTATTTGTCTCTTATCATATACATCGTCACAATATGTTTCAAGACTTGACAAATAGCACGACATTTAAATTTGCAATTAATTGATATATTATTCAGCCACCTCTAGGTTTCATTTTGGTCTCATAATTTCCATCCAAAATAAACTCAATATCAGATTTAATAAAAGAAAATCATTCAATTAGTTTTCTTATATAAACTATCAATATTGTCCCAATGAAAGGCAGAGTTCCAACTACTTGAAAAGATTACAATAGGCATGCCCAAGAAAAAAATTATGCACGATATAATTAAGCAACCATGTAAAAATGGAGCAAAATAGACTTACCTAAGCCCCAAGAATCAATGGCACAAGGTGGAGGTTTTCTTATTGCAACCCAATCAGATTTAGCGAACTCTATTGGATTATATTATGATCCAATAAGCCATTCATATTGCTGGAAAAATAAAAAAACATAAACAATATGTTACACCCATCAAGTTATAACAATTGCTAGTCTTTAAAATAAATCCAAGTTAAATTGATTCCAAGGATGCGTCTGAGAGGGTGGAAAGACATGAAGGGAAATAAAATGCACAGAGGGATCGGATGCTTGCTTTGTGTAAAAAGCTTGAAATGATCCAGAAGACAAGGTCTTCCAGATAAGTGCTAGCTAATTGGAATCTGTTGGAATTTAGCCGGAGAAAAAAGCAGACATCTCCTTTTCAAATGGGAAATCATTAAAAAAAAAATACTATTGAATGCAAAATTAAAGCTTGTCACCTTTCAACTCAACAGAATTGGTGCAATTAAATAAAAACCTACCATCCGGTGAGCTAGTCGTACACACGTAGCTAGCCTTTTTAATGAAAGATGAAAAAATATAATGAGTTCATAAGCTATAACTCTCAGGGAGTCAATAGAAATGGCAAAGGGCAAAGATAGAGGATATATATATATATTTTTTATGTGTTTTTTCATTTTTTTTAATTAAACATATTTTTATCTATATTTTTATCATTTAATTAAACATATTTTTTATATATTTTTTTTAATTTGTCGCTGAATATGGATTTGCTTCATGCTCTACAAAGAATACGATCATGTAGCATTGATGAGATTGCGCTTCTTGGCTTCAAAAAGAAGACATGCTGAACAGTTCACTATGAGTTGGACTCAAATTTTCTTCACTGTTTACAAGAGAAATTTCTGCATGATATCAATCAAAAGTAAACAACCACATTGTTCGTTTCAGTCCTCAAATTTCTGGTATTGGAAATTCATTTAGTTTATATGATGATCTAACTACATGCTTAGTTCTATTTTTTAGAAGGCTTGCTTCTTGTTATTTTTTTGGTGTATTTGACATTTGAAGAGACATGATCAAGAAAGAAAAGAAGTAGAAGCATCTCATGAGTAAATTAAAGGATAAAGCTGGTATTCTTCTCATAAACTTATTATCTTTTGCAGGTAGTGGTGAGGAATGTCCCACATGTTTCTGGCCGGTCAGTATTAGACACAGTGGAACAATTTTTTCAAACAAACCATCCAAATACTTATCTTTGTCAGCAGGTATTATAGTTTTATTGCGATTTATCTTGACTAATTTATCTTTTCTTTTTTCTGTAATTTTAATTTGGTTATGTGAAAATGGTTTTCTTATGGATTTTATGTTTGAATGATACATGCATGATTGCGAGTTCTCTTGATTAATTTTCCGACTATTTTCACAGTAATTTGATTAAAATGAAAATAATCTTTGCATGGATTTTATGGAAGGATGGTATACGCATGATTGATGTGCTCAATTGACATTCCAATTGATTTGAAAATTAATTCACGTGAGTTATAAACATCAAGTTCAATGATTGAATCAGTGGTAGTCAGATGTCATGGAATGGTGTAAATCATGGAAATCATACAATTTTAGTGCATGGTTGATGAAAGCAATAACTCCTATTTTAAATTCATTTTTTAAAAATGTACCAAGAAGGACGTCTGAATCAATATTCCTTAGTTGTAGTCATTGGTATGGTGGTTGGATAATTATTTACCATGTTTATGAGCTATGAAGGTGCACATTCAACACAGAGGGGGCAAAATAATGAAGGAAAAAAAAAGTAATTCTTACTACCATGAAAATTAAAGCCCTCATCACGCATTGATTGTGTAATCACTAATTATTAACTTAGCTAACTAGCCAATCATCAACAGACATGTCAATAATTTTCCCTTGTAAGGTCAGTAAAAAATATAGATTTTAACCTTCAATAATTATGAATATTGGCCTAATGATTAAACAAGTATCTGCTATCTTTATCACCAATTCTGTTGGTTTTTTAGGAGCGCAGCTTGATTAAAGGATTTTTGAAATAATTAAAATGTTGCTAGATAATTACAAAATACTTTTTATAATTTATTTTTTGTTTTTTCATTTTGCTTCTAGTTCTTTAAAAATTACACTTTGCATTCTAAATTAATACAATAATAAAATTACCAACATAGCAATCCCAATTTCAAACCAAAACCCTAGTCACCCTTGCCATTTTTACACAATCTGCATATCAGAAATCAAAGTTCTAAGTAATTCTAATAGATTAGAAAGCTCCTTTCCAGGTAGATTTTATTGCTGGAAATCAAAGTAAAGAAAAAAATAATCCCGAATATATCATGTTATGTTTTTTGTTTTTTAACAAAAATCAAGCAACCCCACAACACAAAATTCATTAAAAATACACAACTTACTCTTGTAATGTTCCCCATAAGATTCCACCCTTAAATATGTCCTTATCACCTCTTACCCCATTCTTTTTACTCTTGTAATGTTCCCCCCCACAGCTTATTGTAAAAAGCATTAATTATTATTTTTTGAACTACCCACCCAAAGTTCTAAACTACCTTGTCATTGATTTATATTGTCTAACCAAATAATCAAAATGGGATTTGGGCCTCTAAATGCCTTCATGGTTTTCAAATTAAATAAAGAAGACCGAGGCTTATTCTTATTCTTCTTAAGAGGAAAAATACCAAAAACATGAACTTCAGGAAGCAATATGTAAAAGCAGAAATAAAAAAGACAGTATTATGCCCAGAAAAGTTAATTCAATATAATCCCAGCATCATGTTCACATAAACCTCAAAAACTAGGATCTACAAGGACAATAAATTTAAATATGAATAATCTTATCCCAATGAAAAGCAGAGTTCCAATTAATTGAAAAGATTACAATAGGCATGCCCAGCAGACAAATTAAGCATAATCTAATTAAGCAACCATCAAAAAATGGAGCAAAATTGACTTACCAAAGCCCCAATAATCAATGGCCCAAGGTGGAGATTTCCTTGTTGCAACCCAATCAGACTTAGCCAACTCTATTGATTTATATTGTGATCCAATAAGCCATTCATATTGCTGGAAAAATAAAAAAACATAAATAGTATGTTAAACCCATCCAGCTTTATCAATTGCTAGTCTTTAAAACAAATCTAAGTTAAACTATGAAAAACAGAAAGAATATCCAAGTTAAAGTACTGTTTAGTTTTCATATTTTCATGGCAATTGTCTTCTCATAACAATTTTTTTTCTGAATTGAATAAGGAAAGAAAAAAAACAGTCCTATGCCCTGAAAATTTAAAGATGCATATTTAAATTTTGATACAAGAGAATCAATACACACCACTTAATCCCGTCTTTGGTAGCTATTGCAATATCTGAATTTTGTTTGCTGAAAACAGGAACTCCATCAACCCTCCTGCTCCTATAGCTATGTGGAATAGTCTTGAGAAGTTGGTGTGCTGCCTTGACCTGTGAGAGCATAAATCAGATAAACAGCATTATGAATCTATCACAATAAATACAACTTTGTTAATACAATGTGGTCTGAACAAATGGTACCTGCTTTTAATTTGGAACAAACTGAAATAGTTGAGGTTTCTCCTGCATAACACAGCAAAATAAAAGGTGGATTATTCCAGAAAATGATACGATATTACAAATATGAATAGGATCGCAAAATTTGAATTTTGTCAAGGAAAATAAGTGCGTATAAGTTTTGCAACTAAAACTAATAATTGTATATTTTGAAATAATATCTACACGAATCAGCAACCACCACATCCTAGTAAGTTGGATTGGCTGTGACTAAAAGGCAACACTAAAACTCTGCAAGCATGCTCAATCAAATCACAGCAAGAAAAAAGAAAAAAAGAAACACTTGGACTGCTACAGAAGAAGAAAATGCATCACAGGTTAACCAGTTGCTAGACTCTCTAGATTTTAACAGCATCCATACGCTGCTGTAACACTTCAAAATTATAGAAGTAGAGCATTACAATGTAAAAAGTTAAAGCAACAGGGTAGCAAGTTACAACAGGGTATAATATTCAGAGCCAATTTCAGTGGGGCAAATAAGGAGTTATTATATGCCTGAGGAGATGAGAAAATGTGGAGATATAACATTGGATCTTACAAAACAGTAGTTTGAACAGAAAAATGCATCCCACTTACACGATGATATGAAGGTATCTCATGGGGGAAAACAACTATCTACTGGCAAAAAGAAACCAAAGGGAAGGAAAAATGATTATAGCTCAACTGCTGGGACATCAAAAAATTTATGAACCGTAACCCTAAAAATTAAATTGGGGGTTTTGATAAATTTTCAATTACACATGCATAATTAAACATTTCATAAACCTCTATATTATCGAATTAATAGCCTAAAACCATTATTCAAAGTATTGAAGAAAAAAAAAAGTTACCTGTGTTCTTGAGTTATTGGTGACCGAGATCGTTCTACAGGGACAGAAAGAAACCTGGATTGAGAAAGTTAGGTGAAAAATTTTTAGTGCAAGTTAAATTGCAACAAACAAAAACAAAAACCCTTAATTACTTACCTGAACTATTGAAGAAAACCGTGAAACACCCAACCCGTTTACAAGGAGATACCTTAAATCAGCATGTTCGATGGTGATAATGATGGGTCTGGTTCGATTTTGTTCGGATGAAGGAGAAGAAGATGAAGAAAGAAATTAGGGTTGCTGAAGACGCGAAGAAGATGAAATGTTTGGGATAAAGGAAAATCAAATCGATGAAGAGAGGTTGATTTTTCTACAGTTATGAATCGATGTTGTTAGGGACGAAGGAGACTGGAAGAGTGGAAGATCATTAATTTTCATTGTTGGTTTTGTTCATTTCGTCTCTGTAAACATGAATGGTGTGGGGGGAGAGCAGTCCTGGTGTTAATTTACAAAGCCAGCGAAAAATAGACGGTTGAGATTTAATATTTGTAAATGTAATCAACGGTGTTCGTAATTTTGGTTTTATATTAAAATTTAAATAATTATTTTTTTAATTAGCAACGGAAAATCCGTTGCTAAATTCAACGTAAAGTTTGCAACGGATAATCCGTTGCTAAATTCCGTTGCTGATATTAAAAAAATAATATATGTGTAATCCGTTGCAAATCCGTTACTGAATTTAGCAACGGAATTATCCGTTGCTAAATTCAGATGCTAATACCCCCTTTTTTTAGTAGTGTAAGTCATTAACGACAAGCCGCCCGTAGAACCGTATCCTTCCTCTAGTTTTTTTAAACAGATTGAGTGGAAGTCGTCTTTGGGTGCTTCATTTATTTTAAAGAACAAGAAAATTATTGAGGTTGGCTTGAATCAAGATAGCTTGATTCATGCGTCAGTGACGAGCTCATTTACTGTAAGGTAACAATCAAACAATAAATATATACCCCGAAAGCCACCTTCATATTCAGATTACCCCACCATAAAAGTGTAGTTTACATTAGTAGTCAAGACATCCAAATTTTTTTATGTTAATTTTCTAAGTAACTATTATGTATCTCTAATATCTTCATGTGATCTATCACATTGTGGATTCTACCATCAAGATTTCTAATAATAAATAAAATCATGAAATGCCAAAGCATTTTCCACTTTTAGTCCTCAAAAATCAAAATGTTTGATAATTTTTTTTTTCAATTTTATTCTCCAACATTGAATTTTTTGGATATTGAATTTTTTAATTTGTTTCGATTTATTTTTTATGGAGTTATCCTAATTTTATGTCCCGAGTCATGAATTATACAAGTTAGTTGTGTTGACTTGGGTTTTTTTTCTTTTTTAATTTTTTTCTCAACTTTATCATTTAACACTAGGTTGATTGGTAATTATTTTTCAATTTTATTTCTATGGATTTATTACAGTCTTATGACTCGGGCCATGAGTTTTACAAGTTAACCAGGTTAACTGAAGTGTTTTTTTTTGTTTTTTAATTGATTTTTTATTCAAACTTATCTTTCAACATTGGGTTGATTGGAAGTTAGAATTTATAAAAAAAATTATTTGCTTTTTAAGAAGTTATCCTAGTCTTTTGACCTGAGTTTGGTAAGTTAACTCGGGTTGACTTGAGTTATTTTTTGTTTTTGTTTTCAATTTAATTGATAAATATTGGGTGACTTAAGAATTAAGTTTCATGGTTTTTTATTTATTTACTTTCTATAGGGTTATTACAATTTTATGACTCACGTTGTAGGTTAAGCCAATTGAGTTGGGTTTTTTAGTCATTTTTTAGTTAATTTATTTTTTTAATTTTATCTTTTAATATTAAATTTACTGGAAATTATATTTCATAATGTATTTTGGATTGCGTTCTATAAGGTTATCCTGGTATCATAACTTGAGTTACGGATTTGTTTAGTTGATTCGGATGGTTTTTTGTGTCTTTTTTTAATTGATTTTTTTTAAATTGCATCCTTTAACATAGGTTGATTCTAAATTGAGCTTTATAATTTATTTTATTTTTTTATGATGTTATCTCGGTCTCATGATCCAGGTTTGATAGGTTAACCCAGGTTTACTCAGCTCAATTTTTTTTTAGTTGAAACTTGTTTTTTATTTTATTCTTCAACATTAAATTAATGATTAAGAATTAGATTTAATATTTTTTTATTTGTTTTCTATAGGGTTATCAGCGTCTCATGACCTTTATAGCAAATTTACGAGGTTAACTAAAGTTGATTCAAGTTGATCTAATATGTTATCATTTTAATATTTTTTTAAAAGATGTTGTCTTGATGTTTTTTAGTCAAACAATATTTTTATCGGTCATTTAAGTTGTTTTTTTTATCTGCCATACAGTTTATCAAGTCAATCTTTATATAGTTTAATTTTTTTTGTTAACTAAAATATACATTAATAATAGCTAAATAATTTTTTATATTCAAAAAAATTTAATCCAACCTGAAGCATAACACGGGTAATAATCTAGTTTAATTCTAAATTTATTTACCTTCACATGTGATTATTAGACACCCTCTTACATTTTAAAATATATTTTTTTTTTTAATACCAAACACAACCTTCTAACTAAATTTTGAAGACACGGCATCTTCATCATCTATTTCACAGAACTTTATATATATATATAATAACATTAACAATATTTTTATTTTAAAATAATAAATAGGCTCCCTATTCAATGTTCAAATGGTAGCAGAGCCCATATGAATTTGCTTATGGGCTTGTCATTTAATTAAAGAACTGATCAACTAGACAACCGGCCTCTTATCGTCAGTTCTTCTACGTATTGGAAAACACGAAGGGCTAAGCAAGTCGACATCTTCATACCAACTTTTATGCCTTCATAAAGACATGCACAGACAAGGAAAGCCCATGATATGAAACCTACTAAATCTTGTTATCCAAGATAGGCCTTTTAACACCAGGAATTGAAGATCCTTCAAAGCTTATGGCTGGGTTTGAACCTTGGCCCTCTTCTAAAGATACTGCCATGCCAATTTCCCCCCCTATTATATCCCTTTTTTCTTAAAGAACTAAAATTATGATAAAAAATGTCAGATCCACAGCTTTTAGATGCATGTAAATATATAGAGGGAAGAGTAAGATATGGGATTCGATAATCTAATCTCTCTGTTAATTATTGATTGTTTTAGGACCAGATTATAGTTATTTTTAAGTTTAGACGAAGAAGAGTTTAGTTTATTTTAAATATATCTGTATGGTCTCCGAAGAACAGGCTTGGCTTGAGTTTGCACAGCCAATCAACCAACATTTTTACTCTTTTGCCTAATTGGTTGTCATTCAATCTATAAAATTTAGCAAATATTGCTACCAAAAGCATCTCAGAAATATAACAAGGACCTAATTGAACAATCAGGAAATCTAATGTGGTCCTTTTTTATTCTTTTTCATCTATTTATTTCACCACAGCATTTGCTTCAAGTCCAACAAGAAACCACAACTTCTGCTTCCATCAAAAACAAATAATTTGCACTTGAGGGTCTAGCTCAGTGGTCAACCGTGTGACTTGTTCCGCCCCCGTCCCGAGTTCGATCCTCTATGTGCACGCCTGTCACCCCCGCGGTGCCTTACCTGCTCACTGGGCTTGCAGGATGTTCAGTGGGCCGTGGGGAATAGTCGTGGTGCGCGCAAGCTGGCCCGGACACCCCACGATAATAAAAAAAAAAAAAAAAAACAAATAATTTGAAGCAAAGTTGGAGCACCAACATGCTTAGTAACTTGCTCTTTACCTTTGGATGTTATCGAGGATCCAGCTCAGTGATGGAAACCTCATTGTTAGACCACCGGGAAGATCTAGTTCTGGATTCATCCGACTCAATTAACCTTGAAGCATTCACCGGTGACGGAAACGAGTCTTCTCTGTGCATAAAAAATGCAGGTTTTGAGGGTGCTGCGAGAGTGACAGAGTAGCTACTAAGCATCATAGAAACTTGAGCCATAGTTGGTCTGAGGGCTTCTTTTTCCTGAACACAGAGTAATCCGATGATGATGCATCTCATAATTTCATTTCTTCGACCATCATTCAAGGTAGGATCTATTATGTCTAAAGGTGTCCCATCATTCCATTTTCTCCATGACTGCAAAAATTTAGATAAAGTTCATGCACATTATTCAAACAGAATCAATAAAATTAAGCACTGTTGATACTTACATAGGTTAGAAGGTCCTCTCCTTCGTCTCCTATGCCCCTGCCACCAATCTTTCGACCACTAACAATTTCTAAAACTAAGACACCAAAGCTATATACATCTGATTTAACTGAGAAATGTCCACGGATAACATATTCTGGAGCCATATACCCGCTGCATGGAAACATCAGATTTGGATTAATTCTAGTTTAAACAATGGCTGCAGAAAATCTACTATAAATTATTTCATTTTTTTCCAATCAATTTATTATAATTTGAAAATTTGTGGCAGACTGGCAGTATATACTCACAAGGTCCCAACTACTCTACTCGTGCTATCTTGAGCTTGATCCATAGCAAACATTCTTGCCATTCCAAAATCTGAGATTTTTGGATTCATGTTCTCATCTAGCAGAATGTTAGCAGCTTTGAGATCACGATGAATAATCCGTACTCGAGAGTCTTCATGTAGGTAAAGAAGCCCCCTTGCAATGCCATCTATGATTTCGTAGAGGGTTTCCCAATCTAGAAGTACACGCTTGACTGGATCTGCAAATCAACTAGAACTAGATCAATTACCTGAACTGACGATGGAGATTACATGTTCAAACTTGATCAAGGAATCAAATGACGAATATACCAAATATCAAGTTGTTGAGGCTCGAGTTGGGGAGAAACTCATAGACAAGAATCCTTTCTTCTTTCTCATAGCAGAAACCCAGGAGTCTAACCAAATTCCGATGCTGAAGCTTGGCAACTAACATGACCTCATTCTTGAATTCTATCTCTCCTTGTCCTGATGTCCTAGACAATCTCTTTACAGCTATAACTTGTCCACTCGTCAGAGTGCCCTGGAATCATGTCAAAATCAGAAATGTTTAGAACAAATTGAATCTAGTCCAAAATTACCAAATGTCTCAAATTGAATCATATTTGACAGACAATTGATTTTCCTTTACCTTGTACACGACACCAAATCCTCCTTGTCCAAGTTTATTATCCTCAGAGAAGTTACCTGTTGCTGCTCTGACAGTGCCAAAATCAAGTTGGAGCAATTCTACATCTTCCATTTCATTTAAATCTACAACAAAGCAATCCTAACGCATAAGCAAATGAAAAGGCTGCTTCTCTGAAGAGCTTGAATGAAACATATCTTCATGTAAAAAATGGTGAATTTTAACACTAGCCGAATTTCCCATCAATTATCATAACATCAGCAATTTAAAGCTTCAGTTCGAGTGTAGGAATGGTAAGCAATAAAAAGAGGACTCTAAGAGGCTAAAAAGCTTCGCGTTATGTCCTTAACCTTTCAAATAACTTCAGAAATTACCTTTAGCTTCCTCTTCCTCTTCCTCTTCCCCCTTCTGCTTCCTCCTAGCTCTTAAGAAGATGCAGACGCAAACTATAAGAATCACAGAAACACCTATCGGAACAATGGAAATGATGATGAGGACATTTCTCTTCATGCCCTTCTTTCCTACATACCAGAAATGAAATCTGATTTACACATGTTTAGGCTGAATTTATAGATTTGTCTAATAACTAACTAGTAACAGAGTAATTTAAGCCAATATCAAAAGGTTAACTTCTAAATTGCTGGGAATAGATCCTTAATTGAATCGAATCTTTAACAGCCTAAATCCATATACTCAAATTCAAAATAGTTGAAGAAAAGTATTTCATCTAGTCATGCTTTAAGTTGTGCCCATACCTTGTGAAGTTGAAGCTGGTGGTGATGGAACTGTATTAGTCGAAGTTGAATCTGGTGGTGGTGGGATTGAATTAGTCGAAGGGTCATAGAAACGTTCTATCTCATACCTAAAATTACAGCTTGGATAAATAACTCTTCCTCCTTGTCTTGCATCACAACACTGTGGAATAAGTCCTGAAGCATTATACAGGCAATCCCTGCATTCCGAAGCAGATAAATCAGGAGTACACTGTACAAGTGCATATATTGTTTGAAAGTTTGGGGCAGCTATTTGACCCATTGCATACTTGTAACGAGAATCCCCTGCTGCTGCTTCATCTCTCAGCCTATCTAACAAGGTCATCCGTGACTGATTGAACCCGACTACATCAGAGACATTAACTCGATCATCATACACCCAAAAATAAGGTCCTCCTTCCAAGAGATTAAATATGGAGCGGTTTGTGTAGCGTACCATACAATCGTCTAACCCTCCAATTGCCTCCACAAAGTTTGGACAGAGTTTTACCAGGGAATCACTAGCATTTCTTATGCAACTGCGGCAGGCACCAGGACTGATATCCGGTCTACAAAGTGCAATTGAATAGACTGTGTCCGCGTCTTGGCCGTTGGAAAAGTTGTAAAAGCCATTGTTTATTTCAGTGTTGGTGTAGATAGAGGTGAGGAGTTGATTGAGATTTGCCTGGTAATTACTGTTAGTGGTGTAGTTGCCCTTTCCTACACATTCTTTATATAACATCACAGGCTGGTCTGCTGGCTGCTGTGCCTTAGCTAGAGCCAGAACTTTGACGAACAGAAGACAGAGAGAAAAAAGCAATCTGGAAGAAGCCATCGGTTTTTTTTGCCTGCCTCTGAATCTGGTACAGTGATATGAAATGATCTTCCTAATTATCGAACATCTGGGAATTATTCAAAATAAATCTGGCTTGTGCATACAAGAATATTGGAATTCTTCGAACTAAAATGTCTCAATAATTTAGTCTTAAAGATATGGTGGTATCCTCACCGAATTTGACAGACTTCGAAATAAAAAAAAGAATATTAACATAGAAGCTCAAGACAAAATTGATTTAAATTAAATAGTAAAACCAATATTATTCAAGAACTAAAAATAATCAAGCCAATTTTACATGTTTTATTTAATTTTATAAGATTTTAAATTAATTATCCTTTTAACTTACAATTAAGGGCTTTCCGAATATAAAAAGTGGATTCAATAATATTTTCTTGAATGTGGGGTGAGAGGGTTTTGTCAAATATTTATTTTTCTTAGGTTACCTCTATAATTTCCTTAATTGTTTTCTTGAATGTGGGGTGAGAGGGCTTTGTCAAAAGAAAAATTGTTTTCTCACCAAAGTTGAGAAAACTTGTTCCTTCGAACACATTGCCTATCACAAAAAGACAACAGACTCGCTCACATGCAGTGTTGTTTGGTTTGAAGACTTGTCAATATGAATATTCTTAGAGAAACACATAATTGTTTGTCCACTTCGTCAAAAAAATAAATTGGAATGACAAGATTGCCCACAGCAGTGTTGGAAATTCAAAACCAAAAATATTATTTTATAATCAAATAAAAACTTTGAAATTTCGACATAATAATTGTTAAAATTAGAGGTCATTTTTTCTTTTCTTTTTTGTCTACCTACACAATCTTTAATAATCAAATAAATTAAATGATGTAATCGTTGACCACCCTCGTATATCCTCTAGCCACATTAAATATTAATAACTATATCTCCTTAATTAGCCGATCCTATGCCTTCAATGCTCCACTTATTTCTTTTGTTTTTTTATTATTATTAATATAGATATTTAGATCAGCTTGTATGTATCTCAACTAATTTTATATGTCTTAAAGTTAATGACTATTAAAATCTCTAGTAATTTTAAGGTTTATAAAATTTAAAATGATAATTTCTAAAAATCAAATTTAAAATCTAACTAAATTAGTTACACGTTTCAGAGTTATTTGTTTTCTTTTGTTTATACGTATATATAGGTTAGGAAGTGTCTGAACCAAAGCAAACATTAAGAGACGTATGTTGATTTACTTTGTAGTTTTTGAAAGGTCATATCTATTTGTTCTTTTAAAGCTTATGAATTTCTCATCAATAATTCACTCAAACTCTTTTATTATTAAAAGTATTGATTATTTTTAAAAATATGTTTTACTTGAAAATATATTAAAATAATATTATTTTTAAAAAATTATTAATATTAGCATATCAAAAATATTTAAATATATAAAAAAAATCAAATTTTAACCCAACCCATTCAAAACAGAATAGCAAATGGGGGCTAAGCAAACTCTATGCAACGTTTTAAGTTATGTGCAGGGATTTCTATAAAATTGAATTAATCATTCTAAATTAAATACAAGGATCTCTATAAATATCATTTTAAATTACAGATTGACCATTTCAATGAGATCAGAAGGAATGGCAGAGATTTTATTTTCTAATAAATCTGCATATGAGTTTCCGCTTTTCCTAACATGAACAAAAAGCATTTCCTGGAGCTTCACTGGTTTGTTCTGACCAGCACATTTCTTTCTCATGATGTTGAAAGAGAGACCGGTTCAGGAGTTGATACAGCCCTAGACTAAGGTTAAGGGTTGAGCTAGTTGATCTAAAAGTTGTCAAGTTAACCCATATTATAATTTAAAAAACCCTAAAACAATATCCTTTCAAGAATTTTTTTTTATTTAAATAAACAATGTCATTTTGGTATAAAAATTAAAAACAAACCCTCCCAAATCAAATTTCAAGTCAGCAAGTCGCCGAATCAATTCAATCGAGTAAGAATATGGATTGGCCCCGCTGGAGTTTGAAAACTAAAAGAACGAACTTTTTTAAGAAACTTGAGCTAAAAGCCCAACAACCATATAGATAATATATCACTAGAGCTTCCCAGTTCCCTCAAGCCTCATAATTAATGCAAATGCAATTAATCCCCTTGGAGTTATTTTGTCATACAATTCTTCCCATCACAAGAGGTATAATTTCATAAAGGAAATAAACAAGAGATCCTTGATTCAAACACAATATAATAACTCAGAAATGCTACAATACAATGCTTACAACAATCATCCTCATCAAAATAAAACTACCAGAAGTGAAAACAACGATTCTCATAGAGAAACTTCAAAATAAATAAGAACTGTTTGTCCAATCAACGATAAATTTATATTTATTGTGTCCATAATAAATACAGACAATAACTATATTTATTGTTTTAATCCGAGGAAGAAAGGGCTGCAAAATAAGAAAGTGAACATGATGTAGATGACTTGCTATCTGTCAAGCGGCTCATACATGCTGTAAGGACCATAGAAGTAGCAATATTGGCAAAACGTTGGCAATGGTAGTTTGAACTATGGCCGATGTTTTAGCTGCAAAAAGATCAGAAAATTGCATGTGATTAGAGCATTTTATCAAAACTGAATTAAATTTGGAAGCAGTTAAAATTTTACCATATTTGTTAACAGAACATATTCTGTAATGATTACTGCAGTACCTATTTTGGCCGCGGTACTGGCTCTTGGTGGCACTGCATCTGCTGTTGCTTGTGGTGGCGGTGGAAGGACTGAAAGAGGCGCTGGAGTTGCTTGTGGTGGCGGTGGAAGGACTGAAAGTGGCGCTGGAGATGGCGGCGGTGTCGTGGCTACAAGTTCATAGAAAGGGTCCTTTTCGTATCGAAAGTGACAGCTAGGTGAAACCACCCTCCCTCCTTGCCTCTTAGAACAGCATGTTGGAATCAATTTGATAGCTTGATTCAGGCAATCGCTGCATTGCTGCCGAGTCAAATCAGGAGTGCACTGAACAAGTGCATACATTTTTTGTTGAGAGTTTTCCGTGGTCGCATTTCCTGTTGCAAATTTTCTTCGTGAATCACCTAATGCTGCTAAATTTGTAAGGTTGCCTAACAAAACATTTAGCTTCTCATAGAACTCTTTTTCGTCGGTCACGTTATTCACGTTGTACATCCAAAAGTGAGGCCCGAATTCCATACTGCCTACTATGAAACGGTTTGAATACCTTAACATACAATCATCATACCATATATAGGCCTCCTTTTGGTTTGGACAGAGTTGTGTAAGCACTTGACTAGAATTAGTGATGCAACTTCGGCAGGTTTCGGGCTTTTTATCTCCTCTACAGAGTGAAATAGCGGTAACTTTGTCATTGTTTTGGCCATACGAGTCGTTGTAAAACCCATAGTCGATTTTGGTATTGGTAGAGAAGGAGGAAAGAAGGTTATTGAGGTTTGATTTGTAGTCACTACTGTTAGTGAAGTTACCAGTTTTTGAACAAAAGTGATTAAGTGGATCTGCTTGTGCAATAGAGAGGACAAGGAGGTAAATGAAAATGGGACAAAAAAAGAAAAGCAATTTTGATGCTGCCATAGCCATTGCCATTGCAGAACCTCACTTTCTCTTTGTGATTTTTATTGAGTGGCAGTAGGATTCCTTATAGTTTCAAGCATGGCACAGGTATTGGGTGGGAAATCTCCGAGTGAAATGGTGACTTTTCTGTTGGTCTACTCTCTACCTGCCTAATTTCTACGGAATAAATGGTCTGGTCTCCCATTTTTTGAAAATCTTGCAAAGACTCGTGGAAGTCTTGAACTATTTGGCTATCACTAAAGGCAACAGACTCGGTCACATGGAACTCCTTGTTTGGTTTGAAGACTTACCAACCTCAAAAACACAGAATTGCTTGTCGAATTACGGTATAAACTTGGAACTACAATGTTGAAAATTCAAAACATATAAGATAATAGGGTCAGGTCAATGGTGGAGTCTCCCAGCTTAGTATTTGAGTCCAATTTTGTACATATAATTCAGTTGAGTCCTTTATCTCAAATTTATTCACATTTGGATCCTCTGTTTTCTCTCTCTCTCTCTCTCAATACATATTCTTGAAAAAGTTAAAAAATACTTTCCTTCTGTTCACTGAAAATTTTACCGGAATAGAAGCTCCCCATATTAGATGTTGAAAAATTAAACTAAAATTTTGAGATTTTTACTTCATAATTTCTAAACTCAAAGGTTTTAGATGTGATAGTTTAACTCGGATCGATGTAATATATCACTGTTTTTATATATATATAAAATATTATTTAATATTTCACTGTATCAATATTTTAAAAAAATATCATCTAATATATATTATATTTTAAATTTATGATTAATGTTTTAATTATTATTATTATTATTATTATTATTATAAAACATGTTAGTAATGCAATGTGGCGTGGATAAATGATATAGCAAAAGTTAAGAGACAGAGAGAGAGAGATCATATCGAGCTAGCGTGACAAGGATTATTATTATTTTTTTGTTATAATGGATTTGAAGTTTTTATATTTATATTTTCTAATATATTTTTTTGGTTGATAACAAGAAAAGGCAAGTGGAAAAGAACCTCTATGGGATGATGTGTTTTCGATGTAGCATCAGAGTGCTAAGCAGCCTGAAACCTTCATAAATAACAAGTCTAAAAAAGTTGTTGTAAGTATTTTTTTTATGTAATTTAATTATTATTTAAAATTAAAATGAATTTATTATTACATTGAATTTTCTTGTAGGAAAATTATAAAAAGAAGATGATTTCCAGATATAGAACTGATCGGGAAAATCATCCTTCATCACAATCCTACATGATGGAGTCAACACCTCATAGTTCATCAATTCAGACACTGAAAGAGCAAATAAAGGAAAGAAATGACCATATTTTATCACTACAACAGAAGATGACTTCTGTCAAAAAATTTCTTAGTAACATGCAATACCAAGCTTGGACATCAATTATGGACCAAGGTATGTCGTCACATAATCATGGCAATTTTTTTTTGTGTTTATTTATACACATAATCATGCTCCTTTATTTATAAGTAATTCTATTGAAAATTTTACAAAGTTTCCTTTATAAGTGGACATATTAAGTTATCGGTTGTCTCATCCATTTCACAATCATTATCACGACATAATCCATTTGTCTTACACTTTAGTCCATATCATTTCAACCACAAATCAATCCCAAACTTATGTATACATATTTCACTTTTCGATAATTTCATCATGTCCATTTCACAAGAACTTAAATATAAATAGATGTTAAGAAAGAAAATATATTCAATCTCATATACCTATTAACTTGAATTACATAGAAAGAGAACGAAAAATCTAAACACATATCTTAAGTTTTTTTTATCATGCACATGCTATGCTATGCTACCTTACTAAGTCTCTAATTAAATTCTTTTACTACCTATATATGCATTTTATTTTATTTGAATTGAAATTGATATCTAGTATAAAACATGAGTATTTGATTTATACACACCATGAGAATTTATGCGAAGATATATATCGACTTGCATAATAATATTTGACTTAAAAATTTCATTACATAAATCCGAACATAGATAAAACAATGTCATTAAAAAAGAAGAGATAATAAAAAGAGCTTTTAGTTTAGTTTACAAAATTAATTATATATACAAAAAAAGTTTTGAATCCTGAAGTTTGCCTACAACCTAACTTCTTGGCCCGCTGATACACAAAGGTCCTACAATAAAGATTTATTAAGCATAAGTTTTCAAACAGAATTTTTTTCCAAGTATGTACGACGATGAGGATACTCATCCTTCTTATCCAATCATACAGAAGATTTCACGAACAATAGTTACACTTTCATAATAATACCACATTGAGGTATTATTAAGGAAGTGTAACTATTAATACAGTTGATTTATAGTTTTCGTTACAAAAAAGACTTAAAAAAATCAAAAACTCGTTTTATCAAATTAAAAACAATTACATGACAAATTTAAAGTTTAATTAGTTAAAGCAGGTGTAAAAAAACCTACAAAACACATCCCATAATAAAAACATGCCGCATATTGTAAAGGGATATAATAAATAAATAAATAATACAACTTTAACTTGAAAATCAGCCAACTGGAAAATATTTATTGAATTGGGTCCGTTTGTTTGCTGGAAAGTAATTTCATTTTGGAAAATAGTTTCCTTGGAAAATGAATTCCTAGAAAGTGAATTATTTTTCGATGTTTGATAGTGTCATGGAAAATAAGTTGGAAAACACTTTCTAGTGTTTGGTTATGTTATGGAAAATGAGCTGGAAAATAGCTCATTAATATTTTATTTTTTTTCAAGTTTATTAAAATAATGAGGAACAAATCTTACAAATTAAAAATTTGAATGAGAATGAAATTGAAAAAAATCTAATTTCATAAATTATCTCAAATAAAATAAATAATAATCAAAATAATGGAGATCAAATCTAACAAATAAAAAAATTGAAAGATGATGAAATTAAAATAATAATAATTACAATTTCATAAATTATTTCAAATAAAATAAGTAACAATCAAAAGAATAGGGATCAAATTTGATAGATAAAAAATTTCACTTAAAAAAAATAATAAGAGAAAAGCAAATAACAATCATAAAAATAAGGACCAAAGTTAATATAAAAATAAAATTAAATCAAATTTTAAGGGATAAATTAAAAAAAAAATATTTTAACAAAATATATATCGATCAAAAGTTTGAGGACCAAATTTGATATAATCAGCAAATAATATGATATTTCTAAATTTTTCACAACTTCTAAAAAGTGGTTTTTGCCCAAAATAAAAGAAAAATATTTTTCTAGAAATCAAATCAAATTTTTTTTTACTGAAAAATATTTTTTATTAATCAACTTTTCAAATGACAAACAAAAATAAAACAAATTTTAAAAATAATTTTAAAAAAACAACTTCTCAAACAAACAAACACCCTCCCGAGAAACAAGATAGCCACACCCAAAGTGCTGTTGCCTTGAAAATGAAGGTATGGAATCTCTCACAAGTAAAGTTCCGTTATTTTCAGGTATACTTTTCTTTTAAAAGAGCGTGGCAAACGCTGGAATTAATAGTGCTTTGGCTGTAGGTGGGAAAGACTGGTTCAATACGAACAACTGAAGTGTCAGAACAGTAAATATGGGACCGGATCGTAGGACTCCTTTTTGGTTTGTCGTATGTCATTGACTTGGTTGTGAAGTTGACTGACTTCTTGCAAGCTTGCTTTTTTTTTTTTCTCTTTTTTTTTTTTGGAATAACGGGTAAATACAAAAACCATAACTTTTATTAACGGACAGACTCTGTAAAGGATGTCATGGTTACCGAAATCTCTTTTGAATTGTGCAGCTGCATGACTGTTCATAAGCTACTGGATTTGATTGTTGATTGGAAAGGACTAAAATTAGAGTTTGGTTCCTTAGATTTATTTGTGATTATTAGATTTTTTTTAAGCACGTCATTAAAAAAAATATAGGGACATAGAACTTTATTATTTTTCAGCATTTTGTGGTTAATATAGGAAGGACACGAAATTCATTCATATTATCTTATGAAAAGCTGAGAAAGTAATATAAGATTTTCTCCTAATTTATTTTACAAGCACGGTTAGAGATTGAATCTGGGCAATTTATCTAACATGTTTTTAATTTAAAGAAGAATTCATCTTGGTTTCTTGCAGGGGAAAAAAATGGAGAGAAAAATTAATTCTTCTAACAGTAAATATAATTAAAAGAAGAATTCATTTTAAGCGCGCAACAACATCATGTAAAATATAATCAGGAATAAAATTGAAATTGCGATTAAATTCTACAAATACTACATAATTAATAAAACACAATTAAAAATAAAAAATAAAATTTAATTTTTTTTTTCTATATCAAATTCATTTCAATACATTTAGCTTTGAATCAAATCCAGTTCAGCCAGAATTATGCACCACTGTTCACTGAACAGTGGAGTCACACTCCATATTAACATGAATAATAAAGTAACTCTACTGTATAGGTGTTTAATGAAGAGTGAAACTCTCCACTGCATGTGTCTGGAGGTTCGTGGAAAGCAGCGGTCAGCTGCTTTCCACGAATCTGTATTTTTTATTAAATATATATGGTCTTCTAAAACTCTCCACGCATGTGTCCGTAGATTTGTGGAAAGCAGCGGTCAGCCTAGACGGTAGCCTGCTTGTAGGGAAATAGGATCGCCCTCCACTCCCCACGTGGCTTGTCTTGGTAACTACATGCCAGTCTGTTAGCACGTGGCTTTCTGACTTCAAGTCCCGATTCTCTCTTGGTGGTCCCTTCCTGAATTAGGTAACAATTACAATTGAATTGGTAGTTTTCTTGTAGTTTTTGCTTAAATTCATGGCTGCAAATTGCAGCCTTGAATTTATCATATTCGGTTTAATAATTAACTCGAAAAAACTTTGGAAGTTATTAGATTATTTGATCAATATATAGGTTAGAATCAATTGATAAAAAAATAAAAGAAAAATAAATAACAAATTGATTATAAATTTTGTTGACGTACAAAACACTCTCTCTTCTATTCCACATCAGTTCTAGATTGGGTGGACTTGGATTTCAACTTCCAATCAATGTTAATGTTTTCCCCGTAACTATACTAATGTTGTTTTTTGAACTCGATAAACTCTAGGATGGTGTTATTTTCATTCCATGATCTATATTTATTATTTAAATAAAATAAAATAATCTCAATTTGTTTATATATATATATATATATAGTTGATGATATTAAATGCCGATATTATATTTGTATCTAAAAGTGAGGAGTCTTCTTTTATATAATCAGAATAGTTAAATTTGACCCCTTTTTTTATTGTTATTTATGACTATATTTAATTTCTTTGAGATTCTTTTACTCGTATATAAATCATAATACTTTTTTCCTTGTTAAAGATTTTTTCTTCTGTTTTAAAATATTATCCACCAATAAAATAATTACTTTCAACAATATAATAGAATAATCAAAATCCTACAAACTTCATTTTTATGCACTTTTTTTTTTTTTGTCTATTTTAATTTATCTTAAATTTTAATGAATACAAAACAACTTTTCAATAAAACTTGCTCGTGTCAAAATAAGATACCCATAATTATTATGCTATATTTTAAAAGGCATGGAAAAATAATATTGTACATGTATTGTGAATATAGATTTATTGCAATGTGTACCACACTATAAACATAGAGTATTTATACTATGGACGACACTATAGCGCTCTAAATGATATTGTATTTTCTGTATTTAATTAAAAATTACAGTTGGGTATGACTAAACAACTAGATTCAATGCTGCTGGGTCTGGCTGGACAGCCGAACCCAAGAGCATTGGGTCTGGCCAAACCCAAAGCGAGACCCAAAAGCATTGGGTCTGCTTGGGCAGCCAGACTCACATAGATTGGGTCAATAAAAAAGAAATAAAATCAATTAATATTTTTTCTTAAATTCAAATTAATATATTTTGATATTTTTGTATTATTTTGATGTAGTGATGTAAAAAATCAATTTTAAAAAATAAAAAATATTATCTCAATATATTTTTTAAAAATAATATTTTAAAAACTAACAATTACGTGATAATATACTAACTAGCATATGGACCTGCGCTCCGCAATGGGTCAATAACAATTATTTTTTTAAATGTAAAAATACTTGAGTTGGGTTAAAAGCACGAAATGTATTTGTATCATCACCTTCTTCAAATAAATTATTTTATATAATAGCACAATGAATAACGCATAGTAGAGTAGCGCCCAATACACCAGCAACAAATTTCTTTCCCTTTAATTTTTTTCCTCTTTAATTTTTTTTCTTTTCTCTTATTGTTTTTTTTTCACACTGTAAAGAGAAAATAAATAGATATGACTTTTTTATATTGTATAAAATTTGAGTGATGATATTTTTTTTTCATACTAGGTTGGGTTGAGTTTTCTCATTAAAGAATGTTTGTTTTTTAGTTTAAAAAATGGTATTAAAAAAATTGAATTTTATTTTTATTTTTTTCTTTACATTAAATTAATATTTTTTTGATGTTTTTTGTATTATTTTGATGTGATGATATAAAAAATAAATTTTAAAAAAGAAAAAAAGAAAAAAAGGGAAAGTACTTTAGGAACAAAAAAGAGGAAAGTAATACACTGTGAGTGAAAAAAAGGTGCAAAAAAAAAGTTATATAATGTGAATTACTATTGTAATCCACAGTGCAATGGGTGTGGGTGAATAGTGATTTCCTCATACCCTTTAGCTTTATGCATGAGATGGCATGCCCACGCGTTGCCGCGGGTTTATAAAACAAATGTACTTGATAATGTTATAATTGTTAACCAATGCTATATAGGTAATAGAAACTAAAGGTATGATGGAGCCAATATTTTAAGACGGAAAAAAAAAGTTGTGTTGGTGATAAAAAAACTTAGAGACTAAACAAAATGATTTGTAACAATCCACGGTATTTTATGAGGAAAGATACAGTGATTTCGCCACATAATTTAGTTTTTCTATTAATAAAAAGTAAAAAAAAATTACAAAGCTAAATTCTCTACCAACTTAATATTAAAAAAAATCATCAAATATAATTTTGGAAGGAAAAAAACCGATGAAGAAAAACATTGTAGCAATTGACAATGTTTTGTAAGAAAAACTACAGTGCTTTTTCCAATAAAATCAACAAAGATAATTTTAGAAAAAATCATAAAAAAACCATTTAGAGAAATATTGTAGCAATCTACAGTGTTTTGTGAGGAAAAAAACGCTTTCCTCATATGATTTAGTTTTATTGTAATTATAATTCTTAACCAACTCAATATTAAAAAAAAATTGACAAAGATAATTTTAAAAAAAATCATAAAAAAAATTATGTGGGAAAACACTGTAGCAATTCACAGTGTTTAAAAAAAATTACAAAGTTAAATTCTCTGTCAGCTCAATATTAAAAAAATAAAATCGATAGAGACAATTTTAGAAAAAAAAATATAACAAAAAATAACTCAAAAAAAGGAAAAAAAAACCATGTTGGAAACACTGTAGCAATTCACAGTGTTTTGTGATGAAAACAATGTAGCAATTCATATAACAAATATAATTTTGAAAAATAAAAAAATTAAATAGAAAAATCATGTGAAAAAACACTGTGGCAATCCACATTATTTTAAAGGAAAAAAATTACAAAGCGAAATTTTTAACCAGCTCAATATTAAAATAATACAATTAACAAAAATAATTTTAGAAAAAAAAAAGAATAAAGGTGAAAGTACTGTAGGAGAAAAACAAAAAAAAGTAATACTTTGTGAGTGAAAAGAAAAGAAAAAAGTAATAAGAAAAAGGAAAAAAAAAGGGAGACAGTTTGTTTATTCTTGAAAATTAATGTCTTGGACTGGTAAATTAACATGGAGTCTGACTCAATCGATAGTTGGGAGTAGTTGGAACACGAGTTTCTTAACCGCTTCTACAACACTCGTCATGTGGTTAGTATGATTGAACTCACTAATGCACATCAACGGAAAGAAAAGTTTTTCATTAACTATATTTATTGGTAGAAAAATCTTAGCCTTAACAGTAAAAATTGACCCACCAAAACTCCTACATTAAACATGTGTATTCAAGGGGGACTATGCTATATTTTACAAGTGTACAAGATAACAATAAAGAAAAAGAAATGCCACACATAATAGGCCATCTAGTAGTGCTTGACCATGAACGTAAGAAAGGTGAAATAGGTTGAGAGTTATATATTGAGCAAATGTCTTCTTTATAGCAGAAAGAACGAAATATTAGTCGAAACATGGCAACATTGAGGAGGACTAAAACGAAACGTGAAGAGTTAAAGCTAAAAAATGTTCAAGTACATATTTTTGAGTTATTATATCCCTCGTAAAAAAAAAAAAAAAAAAATTAACATGCCATCATAAAATAATACCCCATATCGTAAAGGGACATAATAACAAAAGTTAAAATATAATTACAGCTTTAACTCGAAATATGAAGTCTGAATCCCCTGTTCTATAACCAGTCAAATGGAAAATATTTGTTGATTTGGAAAACCAAATAGCCACAGCCAAAGTGCTTATGCCTTAAAAATGAAGGTATTGAATCTCTCACAAGTCAAGTTCCGTTATTTTCATGGAGCCTTTTCTTTGGAAAGAGGGTGGCAAACGAGGAATAGACAATTAATGGCCTTAATTGTGGTCTGGTTTTAGGTGAGAAACACTGGTTCTCGGAATGTTCAATACGCCAACAAAAGTGTCAGAGCAGTAAATATGGGCCCAGATCGTAGGGTCTGCTGATCAATGGGTTTTAAACTTTCACTTGAATTAGTCTAAATATCTCAGTAACTGTGGAAAATAAGAAGGAAAAAATGATTCTTGAGCACCTCGCATTTCTTGCTATTTTCAGTGGCCTCTTTGCTTTAGAATGATCTAATGCCACCAGAAACAACAGCATAAATTGTTGTTTGAGGCTCCCATTATAGTCCTGTTATAGGAATTTGATTCACCTGTCTAGGTATAATTTTTTGTGATTTAGCCAGTGTAGAAGGCGATAATTGATTCCTTGGCCCATAGTTAATGTTATGTTTCCCACTCACAATCTCCAGAGCCATGCATATAATGGATATTCTGGTGCCTTATATTCTCTGCACATCAAAATCATATAGCACCACTATTTAGCCAAACAACACTAGAATATGCACTGAATCTTCTTTCTGTAAGAAAGAACCGACCTACACCCCTTGTTTTTACACTCTAGACCTTGACATTGTAGAAATATAAAGAACAACCTTATGTTAGAACAAAGAGAAAAGAACAAAGAGCAAAGTGCATGATGGAAAGAACAAAAAAGAAAGAACTCATAACTTAATAATTTAGTGTAAAGAACAAAGAGCAGAATTGTGTTTTTGGTTACTGCCATCCCATGCCCTTTTATTTATAGGAAAAGAAAACAGAATTACAAAGAAAAACAAACTCTAGAAACGTAGCAGCCAACTTCTTCTTTATTTAAGGAGATGTTTACAAGTTAGTTTAATCCTAGATAAACTTAACAAAAGAATTCAAAAACATATCCTAATCTAGATAGTAATTTCAGCTAACAACTAGATAATCATGCAGTAGATTACTGCTAAGTAATCTTGTTCTAGCTTAGGTACCAAACTTCAACACTCCTTCTTGGTTCCAAAGCTAGTCATTCCAATTCTTGCCCTCAGATCTTCAAACCTGGTTTTAGCCAACGGTTTGGTGAAAAAATCTGTTAGTTGATCTTCAGAAGTGCAGTAGCATAGTTCCAGTTCTCCTTCTTGTTGAAACTGCCTGATTGCATTAAATTTGATCTTCATGTGCTTGGTTCTATCATGAAAAACAGAATTTTTAGAAATGGCTATAGCTGATGTGTTGTCACAAAACAATGTTGTGGGATTTTGTTGATTGCAATCTAAGTCACTTAGCATTTTCCTCAGCCATATAAGTTGTTTTGCTGCTACATAAGCAGCTATATATTCAGCCTCTGCTGTAGAATGTGCCACCACCGATTGTTTCTTTGAATTCCAGCAAAACACACTCTTTCCCACAGCAAAACAGTAGCCTGAAGTACTCATCATTCCTTCATCACTTCCTCCCCAGTCACTATCTGAAAATCCAACAAGATTGATTGAGCTGGACTTCACAAAATGTATGCCAAAACCTGCAGTCCCTCTCAAATATCTTAATACTCTCTTAGCTGCCACAAAGTGGTTTTGACTTGGCTCTTGCATGAACCTGGAAAGATAATTCACAGCAAATTGAATGTCAGGACGTGTGGCTGTTAAATATAGCAAACTCCCAATTAGACTCCTGTAAACTTTCCCATAAGCTTTTGGAGATCCATCTTCTTTCATTAGCTTTTGCCCCTGTATCATAGGTGTGCTTACTGGCTTGCATTTGCTCATTGCAAAATTGTCCAGTATTTTCAAGGAAAAACGTTTTTGACAAAGAAAGTAACCTTGATCAGACTGAGTTACTTCCATTCCTAAAAAATATGTCAACAAACCAAGTTCATTCATCTCAAACATGTCTTTCATATTGGTTTTGAATTCCTCTACAAGCTGCTCCTTGTCCCCTGTGATTAGCAAATCATCAACATAAACTGATACAATGAGTTTATGTCCATCAGCATGCTTTACATATAAAGTTACCTCATTCATGCTCCTGTTAAATCCCAAGCTTAAAAGATGATTATCCAACCTGCTATACCAAGCTCTAGGGGCTTGTTTCAATCCATACAATGCATTCTTCAGTAAATAAACTTTGTTTGTTGAATTTGATTTTTCAAAACCAGCAGGTTGCTCAACATAAATCTCTTCATTTAGCACACCATTCAAAAATACAGATTTAACATCCAATTGAAATATATACCAACCGTTTTGTGCTGCTAGAGCAAGCAGGAGCTTCATTGTTTCATGTCTAGAAACTGGAGCAAAAGTTTATGTGAAGTCGATCCATGCCTCTTGTGAATATCCTTTCAATACAAGTCTGGCTTTATGCTTGTTGATCTTACCATCTGCATTTAATTTTGTTTTGAAAATCCATTTCACTCTAATTACCTTCTTATGAGTTGGTCTGTCAACTAGCATCCATGTTTGATTTTTGTCTATCATTGCAAGCTCCTCCTTCATTGCTGCTATCCAAACTTGAGAATTCATAGCTTCTTCAACATCTACAGGTTCTGCCTCAGCTACATTGCACCTGCTATAGATATCTGATAGAGATCTTGTCCCCTTTACTGGTTGATCATCAATATTCTCTGCAGCATCCCACTCAGTTTGTTGCTCAATATTCCCAGCAACATCTGTTTGTTGATCAATCATGTTTGCAGCATCCAACTCATCTTGTTGTATTTGTTTTGATCCTTCACCTGATGAATTTTTCCAATCCCAAGTAGTATTTTCTACAACTTTGACATTTCTAGTAACCACAACTTTGTTAAAATTCAGATCATAAATTTTATAAGCCTTAGATGTTGTACTATAGCCTATAAAGATCCCTATATCAGCCTTTTGATCAAGTTTTCTTCTTCTAACTTCAGGTTTCAAAACATAACAAATACTACCAAACACCTTTAAATGATCAATACTAGGTTTAAAACCATACCAGAGTTCATAAGGAGTTTTATCTGCTAAAACTCTTGAAGCCATTCGGTTTATAAGATATGATGCTGTGTTTACTGCTTCTGCCCAGAAATTCAATGGCAGCTTCTTCTCATATAGCAAACATCTTGCCATCTCTATCAATGTTCGGTTTCTTCTTTCATTTACACCATTCTGCTGTGGTGTGTAGGGAACAGTCAGCTGGTGTTTAATCCCTTCTTTAGCAAGGTATGCTTCAAATTGTCGAGAGGTATACTCTCCTCCATTGTCAGATCTTAATATCTTTAATTTGTTTCCTGTTTCTAGTTCAACTGCTGCCTTGAACTTAACAAACTCAGCAAACACATCAGCTTTGGATTTTAGAAAGTAAACACAGCAGTACCTACTAAAATCATCAATAAATAAAAGAAAATACTTTGAACCATTTAATGATTCATTGTGCATAGGTCCACACACATCTGTGTGTACAAGCTGGAGTTTTGACACTGCCCTATATGCATTGTTAGGAAAAACAGTTTTGGTTTGTTTTCCCAGCTGACAAGCTTCACAAATAATTTGCTGTTCTTGAATATCTGGTAACCCGTGAGTCATCTGCTGGTCAACCATTCTTTTTAGAGTTGCATAGTTGAAGTGTCCCAACCTTTTGTGCCAAAGAACAGATTCATTGTTCTCATAGGTATTGGCACTCAAACATACTTCCTTCCAGTTAACATTAAAACTTCGGTTCATCATTTTTGCAGAAAGTAAAAGTACTCCATTTTTATCTTTAATGTCACACACTCCATCATTAAAGACTATTGAATAGCCAGATTCAATCAATTGACCCACACTAACTAGATTTTGGTTGATCTTAGGCACATAAAGAACATTTTTAAGAATTTTTGTACCTGACAGTGTTTCTACTGCAATTGCTCCTTTTCCTTCAACCTTCACAAAGTCTCCATTGCCAATTCTGACTTTAGATAGGTAGCTTTTATCCAAGTCTTTGAATAAGCTTAAGTCTGCTGTCATATGGTTAGTGCAGCCGCTATCAATGAGCCATGATGAGTCCTTTGGCTCTGCTGAATTACACATGTCCTGAATTGTGACCATGACTAAAAGATCTTCTTTGACTTCTGAACAATCGGCTACTTGAGCTTGTTGTTCAGTTTCTGTTTTATTTTTGCAAAATCTTTGGATGTGCCCAAATTGCTTGCAGTTTCGGCATTGAGCATTCTTGAGCTAACACCAGGCTTCAAGATGATTAGTTTTCTGACAGTATTTGCAAGCAGGAAAATGCTCTTTCTTCTCTTTCCCCCTCATGAAGCTGTTATTGATGTTCTGTTGCCAGTTAGAAGATTTCCAGCTTCTCCCTTTTTCTCTTTTTCCTTCTTGATTATTTCTGAAAATGTTCTTAGCCCGACTCTTATCCTTGTAAACTGCTACAAGAGCTCCTTCACTTGATCCTTCTTGTCTATATGCTTGCCTTTGCTCCACAGCTTGCAATGCATTTACTAGTTCTTGCAAGCTCATTTCAGAAAAATCTTTAGAATCTTCTAAAGAACAGATTTTATGTTCAAACTTTTCTGGCAGACTCACCAGGACTTTCTCTACAATTCTAGAGTCTGGAAAATCTTCTCCCAAAAGTCTTACTTGATTCACAAGTTTCGAAATTTGAGAAGAGAAATCTTTGATGCTCTCATTTTCTTTCATCTTCAGACCTTCGAATTGTCTTCTCAGATTCAGAATCTGCATCCTTCTTGACTTCTCATCACCATGGAACTCTGCTTTTAATTTATCCCATGTTTCCTTGACAGATTTGCATGCCATGATCCTTGTGAAGATGTCTTCACTTACAGCATTATGAAGACAAGAAAGAGCTTTAAAACTCTTTGCCTTTTCTTCATTAAAGAACTTCATCTGTGCAATTGTGGGATTGTTACCTAAAGGAGTAGGTTGCCTATCACTTTCCACTATCTCCCATAAATCAAGAGCTTTGAGATAGGTTTCCATTTTTACAGCCCACACACCAAAATTAGGTCCCGTAAACAATGGTGTTTTTGGTGAAAAGCTTGCAGAATCCATTTAAAAAAAAACTCACTTTATTCTCTCGTGTTTTTCACTCACCAACCCTCAAAGAAAAAACTTTGATTTATCCTCACTGTACTCTCGTGTTTCTCACTCACAAAAAAGCCCTTCAAAGATCCTAAGGATGCTCTGATACCAATTGTAGAAATATAAAGAACAACCTTATGTTAAAACAAAGAGAAAAGAACAAAGAGCAAAGTGCATGATGGAAAGAACAAAAAAGAAAGAACTCAGAACTTAATAATTTAGTGTAAAGAACAAAGAGCAGAATTGTGTTTTTGGTTACTGTCATCCCATGCCCCTTTATTTATAGAAAAAGAAAACAGAATTACAAAGAAAAACAAACTCTAGAAACGTACCAGCCAACTTCTCCTTTATTTAAGGAGATGTTTACAAGTTAGTTTAATCCTAGATAAACTTAACAAAAGAATTCAAAAACATATCCTAATCTAGATAATAATCTCAACTAACAACTAGATAATCATGCAGTAGATTACTGCTAAGTAATCCTATTCTAGCTTAGTTACCAAACTTCAACAGATATAACATAGTATGAAATTTAGATGTAAAACTGGAGTAATTTTTGGGATCTTAGCCTCTGAAATTGGCTGTAATTCATGGGCAGGCAAACAAACTCTAAGAACGAATAAACGTAATAAAGAGACAAGAAAACTTATTTTTCTCAATGAAGAATTAACGCAAACTTATTACATAAATTTAGTAATTTGACAAGCACCTACAATTGCTTTGACAAATGAAACATTACAGGTATAGGGTGGGGTAAGGCTGAACATGTAGAGTATGGCTATTAATATTTAAAGTGTCTATAGGATTATTAGAATGGTTAAAGAATACTTAATTTATTTCACCACTGAAAATTATGTAGGTAGATAAAAAAAAAAAAAAAAAAACCACACACACAATTGCAATGTTAAATAATAAGCTATAACGTCCTGCATGCTTTGAAGATTATTTTTGTTGCATCAACGAGGATATAGCTCTGTGATTGACATATCATTCGCAGACAAAGATTTCGACTTGCTAGTAGATTGGTCAGAGTCCGGCTCCATTATTGGCAAGCTCAAGCTGTTCCTGCTTTTCACAAAATATGCCGGCTCTCGAGGCAATGGTAGCGTTATAGAGAAACTACTAAGCATAAGAACTATTGTTGTCATTGTTGGTCTGTCGTTTGGATCTTCTTGAACACACAATAAACCAATATGGATGCATCTAGTGATCTCATTTCTTGTGTAAGAATTTCCTAAGCTTGCATCCACCAGTTCCAGTGGTGCTCCATTTGTCCATTGTCTCCATGACTGCAACAATCAGCAACCACATATGCTCATAACATTCCTCCTTTTTCTCTCTTTTATGAAGAGTTGATGAACTTGTCATTCATAAAATGAAAATTATCAATTCTAACTTACATAGCTCAGAAGGTCCAGGCCATGGTCTGATTGATAAAAACTGCTGTTCTTTTTGCCACTGATAATCTCAAGTATTAAGACACCGAAACTGTACACATCGGACTTAACGGAGAACTGTCCTTGCATTGCGTATTCTGGAGACATGTAACCACTAGAGCGTCCAAAAATCAGCATCCAATACAGAAAATGACAAAAAAAATTGATGATTTTCATATATAATCTTATTAGATAATGATTTTAGTCTCTTGCATGGATGAACTTGTGCTGCCTTAAATATAAGGATGTAGCAATAACAACATAGAATTTAACACTTAAAAAACTTACTATGTTCCAACAACTCTGCTGGTATTTCCTTGACTTTGATCCTCTTCAAAAATCTTTGCCATACCAAAATCGGCAATCTTGGGGTTCATTTCCCCATCCAACAAAACATTACTTGCTTTAAGATCACGGTGGATAATTCTGAGACGGGAATCTTCATGGAGATAAAGTAGACCACGAGCAATCCCCGATATGATTTTGTATCGATTCCACCAATCCAACAGTCTTTGCTTTGCAGGATCTTCATTTGTCCAAAAAAAAATTAAATTAATAATAAATAAATAATGAGGATGAAGCACGTGCGAAAAAGTATGTTAACAAAGGCTGAAAGTGTTTGAATAGAAAATGTGTATGAGAAGAAACGAGATAGAAAGATGAAGAGATATTACAGAAACTGTTGTATTGTATTTATTTGAAAGGAATGAATAATTCTGATTGCATACATTCCATGCAATCGTTACACATATTTATTAAAAATAGAATAACAATATTCCAAACTTATAGCATGAAATCATGCTATGATCTGTTAACATCAAATCAGAAAAAACTAACTCCTAGAGACTAGGACAATGGATTATTATTAGCATGATAATTAGAAATAACAGAAACCAGAAAATTCGTTGACAGCTCCTCCTTTGACAGCTTTAGCAAGCAAACTTCAACACTCCTCCTTGCTTGAGAAGCTGGAAACTCCAATTCTTTGTCTTAGAAACTCAAACCTGTTTACTGGAAGTGGTTTAGTAAACAGATCAGCCAATTGATTTTCAGACTTGCAATAAATCAATTTAACTTCACCATTTTTCTGCACCTCACGCAAGAAATAAAGCTTGATATTGAAATGTTTAGTTTTTCCATGAAAAACTGGATTATGAGATATTGCAATAGCTGCTTGATTGTCAACTGAGATTTCAGTTGCTTCTTCTTCTTCCATCTGTAAATCACGTAACAATTTTTGTAACCACAATGCTTGATTCACTGCAGCTGTGGCTGCAATGAACTCTGCTTCTGCAGTAGATTGAGCCACAATATCTTGCTTCTTAGATGACCATGAAAATATAGCAGATCCTAGAGTAAAACAGAACCCAGAGGTACTTCTCATGTCATCAATAGATCCTCCCCAATCACTGTCAGAAAAACCATGTAGTTTAAAATCCTGGCACTTCACAAATTTAACCCCAAGACTGCATGTTCCTTTGATGTATCTCAGAATTCTTTTAGCTGCTCTCATATGAATTTCGGTTGGACAATGCATGAACCGAGATAACAGACTTGTTGCATGAAGTATGTCAGGTCGAGTTGCTGTTAAATACAGCAAGCATCCAATCAAGCTTCTGAATTTTTCTTCATCTACTCTGGCAGTGCCATCTTCTTTGCTGAATTTATCCTTTTGATTCATAGGAGTAGATGTTGGCTTGCAATTATCCATCTGAAATTTCTTCAGGATTTCCCTTGAATACTTCTTCTGGCAAATGAAAATTTCTTCTCTGTTTTGCATAATTTCCATTCCCAGAAAAAACTTCATGAGACCAAGGTCGGTCATTTCAAATACTTGCATCATATTTAGCTTGAATTCTGCAACCTGCACTGTGTTGCTTCCTGTTACCAAGAGATCATCAACATAAAGAGATATTATAAGCACATCATCATTGAATCTCTTCACATAAAGAGTTGCTTCTGACAAGCTCTTCTGAAATCCAGAACCTGTCAAATAATCATCAATTCTCCCATACCAAGCTCTAGGTGCTTGTTTCAAGCCATAGAGAGCCTTCTTTAGAAGATAAACTTTGTCTTCTTTTCCTTGATTCACAAAACCAGCAGGTTGCTCAACATAAATTTCTTCTTGTAGAATGCCATTCAAGAAAGCTGATTTAACATCTAACTGGAAGACTTTCCAGTTTCTATGTGCAGCAACAGCAAGCAAGAATCGTATGGTGTCCATCCTTGCTACAGGTGCAAACGTTTCTGAATAATCAACACCATAAATCTGAGCATACCCCTTAACAACCAACCTGGCTTTATACTTGTTGATGGTACTGTCTGCATTCAATTTAGTTCTGAAAATCCACTTCACGCCAATGACATTTTTGCTTGGTGGTCTGTCAACAAGCTCCCATGTGCAATTCTTCTCAATCATGCATATTTCCTCCTGCATTGCCTTTTGCCATTCTGGATTGTGTTTGGCTTCTTCATAGCCTTCTGGTTCACAAATAGCTACATTGCTCCTTTGATAAATGTCATCAAGGGATCGTGTGCCTCTGATTGGTGAATCATCAAATAATTCATCCTGCAGCAAATCAACAGTAACTCTTCTTTGTGAATCATCAATTGATTCATCCTGCAATAAACCTGACAGCTGCTCATTTCTTTGTGAATCACCCCAGTCCCATTGTTTTTCTTCATGGAAGTGCACATCCCTTGTAATAACCATCTTCTGAGTTTGAGGATGATAAACTTTGTAGGCTTTAGATACATCACTGTAGCCAACAAAGATTCCTTGTATTGCCTTCTTGTCAAGCTTGTCCCTTTTTATCTGTGGAATATGAACAAAACAAATGCTGCCAAAGATCTTAAGAAAACTTAGTGAAGGTTTGTTGTCATACCAAACTTCAAAAAGAGTCTTTTCTTCAAGTAGTTTTGTTGGAAGTCGATTTTGAAGGAAGACAGCTGTGTTGGCTGCTTCTGCCCAAAACATTTTTGGCAAATTCTTTTCATGCAGCATGCATCTTACCATCTCCATAATGTATCGATTTCTCCTTTCACTGACTCCATTTTGTTCTGGAGTATAGGGGGCAGTGAATTGATGTTCAATGCCAGCTTCTTCACAGTAGAGATTGAATTCTGATGAAGTGTATTCTGTTCCATTGTCTGACCGAATGGACTGAATTTTGCATCTGCTTTTGTTCTCCACATTCTTCTTGAATCGCCAAAAAATTCCAGCCACTTCTGACTTGAATTTCATGAAGAAAATCCAGCACATTCTGGTGAAATCATCAATAAAAAGTATATAATATCTACTACCTTTTATTGAAGGTGTGCTCATTGGACCAGCAACATCTGTATGAATCAACTGAAGTTTCTGTTTAGATCTCCATGTTGACTTTGGAAATGGTTTCCTGTTTTGCTTACCAAACTGACAAGCATTACAATTTGGCAGCAAATCAGAAAATGAAGGCACTCCTCTTACTGCTTCATGTATCTTCATGTTGATCATTCGTTGTTGATGACAGTGACCCAGCCTCTTATGCCATATTTCCATGTCATTTAGTTTGATAGGAAAGGCTGTGTGTTCCTCCTCAAACGGTAAAAATGAAAAACTTTTGCCTCTCATTTTGGCTTGCAATATTTTTTGTCCAGCAGCATCAAAAATATAGCAAGATTGATTTTCAAAAACCACTTTCATGCCTTTCTCTATTAATTGTCCAACACTCAACAAATTCTGATCTATATCAGGTACATAAAGAACATCAGAAATCGTTTTTGTACCTGAGTTGGTTGTGATGGCAATTGTTCCTTTTCCCTTTGCTGCTATACAATCACCATTTCCAATTCTGACTTTTGCAACTTCAGTAGTTTGCAAATTTCTGAAGAGACTCTTGTCAAAAGACATGTGATTTGTGCATCCACTGTCAATTAACCAGTGATCTGAGGAAGTTTGGACTGAAAAACATGTAGCTACAAACATTTGATCTTCATCGTCTTGACTAGCAACCTGAGCATCTTCATCCTGTTTCTGAAATCTTGTTCTGCAGATGATTGCTTCATGTCCCATTTGATGACATTTACTGCACTTTGCATCAGGTCTTTTCCAGCACTTGAAAGGTGGATGACCTAACTTGTTGCAGTGTTGACATGGTGGAAAGTTTCTCTTAAGAAATTTTCCTCTGTTCTGGAATTGATTGACAGTAGTCTTACTACTGTTTGACGCCTGATTCTTCTTGAAGAATTTCTTCTTATCGGAACCGGAATATTTTGCTTGTAAAGCTCCTTCAGGAACTTGATCTTGCCTCATAAGTCGTCGTTGCTCTTGAGACTGCAAAGCATTTATCAATTCTGCCAAGGTAATCTTTGACAGATCCTTTGTATTCTCCAAGGTGGTTATGGATGCTTCATAACGTTCAGGCACAGTTACAAGTATTTTCTCTACAATTCTGCAATCAGAGAATAGTGTGCCTAGTAATCTTACCTTGTTGACAATTCCCAGTAATTTGTCTGAATACTCTTTGATGGTTTCAGAATCCTTCATCCTTTGTAGTTCAAATTCTCTTATTAGATTAAGACTTTTCATGCCACGAATTCTGTCATCTCCTGCATACTCCTTCTTTAAATAATCCCATACATCTTTCGCTGATTTAAGAGACATGATCCTTGTGAATATTGTTGTTGAAACAGCTGCAAATAGACAAGCCTTTGCTTTCGATTTTCTTGTTTTTCTCTCTTTATGATTCTTGATCTGAGCTACTGTTGGATTATTTGGTAAAGGATGGACTTCATAGTCTTCTTCAATAGCTTCCCAAAGATCCATCGCCTCCAAATAAGTCTCCATTTTTACAGCCCATAATTGATAATTTTCTCCATCAAAGATTGGAGAAGAAATGTGAGAGAAACTTGTTTCAGCCTCCATTACAGGTCCCTTTAAGAATATGCTCTGATACCAATTGAAAGTGTTTGAATAGAAAATGTGTATGAGAAGAAACGAGATAGAAAGATGAAGAGATATTACAGAAACTGTTGTATTGTATTTATTTGAAAGGAATGAATAATTCTGATTGCATACATTCCATGCAATCGTTACACATATTTATTAAAAATAGAATAACAATATTCCAAACTTATAGCATGAAATCATGCTATGATCTGTTAACATCAAATCAGAAAAAACTAACTCCTAGAGACTAGGACAATGGATTATTATTAGCATGATAATTAGAAATAACAGAAACCAGAAAATTCGTTGACAGCTCCTCCTTTGACAGCTTTAGCAAGCAAACTTCAACAAAGGCAAAACCAAATAGAAAGTAGTCGAGGCTCTTGTTGGGAACATATTCATAGATGAGTAGCTTCTCTTCTCCTCGCAGACAATAGCCCAATAGCCTGACTAGATTTCTGTGCTGAAGCTTGGCTACCAATACGACCTCATTCTTAAATTCTCCTGCACCTTGTCGGGAGCTTCTTGATAACCTTTTTACTGCTATCTCTTGTCCATTAGGAAGTCTTCCCTGAATATAAAGATAGTTTAGATTTAAACATTTAAAGACTGGGTTCAGAAAAGGTATATTAAATGTTAGTTTCTCACCATGTAGACATCACCAAATCCCCCCTTACCAATCTTGTTAATGTCAGAAAAATTGTTTGTAGCAGCTTCAATCGTTCCCAAATCAAATTGTAATGACTGAACCGAGGTGATTTCATCCCCAACTGCAGGGAGTAGAAAATAAGAATTGTTCAGAAGAGCCTAATAGAAAATTATTTGCAATAACAATTTCAAACACTCTCTATGTTTTCTATTACCATTTCCCCCTTCTAGAGCATTGTATTTCTTCCTTGCTTTCTGGTGCAGATAACAGTAGAATAAAGTGAACAATAGCACCACAAAGGCACTTGTAGGAACAGTAATGTATACAATTGCCCGTGATGAAGTATTCCTTTTTCCTGCATAAAAATGAATAGCTTTACGATAGTATGATAGACATCTTATCTCTAAAAAGGGTTACGAATAAAACACATACCGCTGGGATTTGAAGAGGTTGTTGGAGGCGTTGGCAGAGATGGGGAACTTGCTGGAGGAGGTGGAGCTGGCGAAGCTGTGTAGAAAGGATAAATTTCATACCTTATACTGCAACTTGGTTTAAGAACGTTACCACCTTTCTTTCCATTGCAGCAACCAGGAATGTCGCTGACGCAACTAGATAAGCATATTCCGCAATCAGATGGAGATATGTCTGGAGTGCATTGAACCAGCCCATATAACTTGCTAAAAGCAGTTCCATTTCTATCTCCCATTGCAAACAAATTACTAGAAGACACAGCCGAAGTAACAAGCTGGTTCATCAAGTCTCCCAAACTAGCATTAAATTGATTTAGGTTCATAACATTTTCGATACCATTCGCATTCCAAAACCATATTGTCGGTCTTTGCTCTGCAATGGAGAATATTGAACGGTTAGAGTAACGTAACATACACCTATCATACCATATAATCGCCTCTTTGTTATCCGGGCATTGTTTCATGATATCTTCGCTAGAGGTTTTAATGCAACTCTGACATAACTCAGGGGAGGTATCTCCTCTACATAGAAAGAGCCCATACACCCTATCAGAATTCTGACCAGCACTGGTGTTGTAGAAACCGTCCTTGTGAGCGGCGTTTGCATAGAGTGAAGAGAGTGTAATGTTGAGGTTTGATGGGAAAGAGCTATTTGTAGTAGATGAATTCGTACATACATGAGATCGATATTCAAATTGTTGGGCTGTGATAGAAGTGTACAAGATAACTGTACAGAAAAAGAAATGCCACACATAATAGGCCATCTAGTACTTGCAAATGAACGGAAGAAAGGAGAAATTATAGGTTGAGAAGTATTGAGCAAAGTTCTTCTTTATAGTAGAAAGAACGAAATATTTGTTGGAACATGGCAACATTTAAGAGGCCTGAAAGGAAACGTGAAGAGTTAAAGCTTGGAAATGTCCATGCTTTTGCGAGTTATTATATCCCTCATTATATGTTTTTTGCCTTCTTATACCCCTGGCTGAGTTATCGAGTCAAGTAATTATGATTAATTTTGAATATATGATATGTTTTTTTTATTCCTTTTATATCCATGTATGTGTAAAAAAAAAATATTAACATGTAACAATACATGAAATTAACTAAGAAGATGAAGTTTGGGACATGAAAAACATGCTAGATATAATTATGGATCAGATTTAGTAGCAGATCAGACTTTTGTAATTGAAAGATCCTTAGAACCCTAAAATCAATTTCCTCTACCCCACTCATTTCGTACCCAACCACCCATGCCGATAGGAGCAACTCCTCCAAGTCAAGCCCCGGCCACCATCAATGCAAGAACATCGCGGTCTTCCATACCCAATATTGTCCCTTCTCCAAAACTTTGTTCTCTTCACATTTAAAATAATCCAAATTTCTTATCATGAAAGTTCATAGAAAATTCAAACATGTTTATTGAGTAGATATGTAATTATAGATTGATAACAGTAAATTTGTATGTTTATAACATTAGGCTTGTAACATAGGTTAATAATCAATAGACTTATATAATTATAGACTTGTAATTTTCATTGTAATACAATAGGTTTATAGTTTTCATTACAAAAAAAAAAAAAATCAAAAAACTCAAAAACTTGTTTGATCAAATTAAGAACAATTACATGACAAATTCAAAGTTTAATTAGTTAAAACAGGCATAAAAAAAACCTACGAAACACATGCCATAATAAAAACATGCCGCATATTGTGAAGGGACATAATAAATAAATAAATAATACAGCTTTAACTCGAAATCAGCCAACCGGAAAATATTTGTTGACTTGAGAAACAAGATAGCCACAACCAAAGTGATGTTGCCTTAAAAATGAAGGTATTGAATCTCTCGGAAGTCAAGTTCCGTTATTTTCAGCCTTCAAAGTCTTTGAAAAGAGCGTGGCAAACGCTAGAATTAGGAAACGCGGTCCAAACCCGTGTTTCCAAAAAGTTCTCTAATTTTTTTTTTGGCCAGGGGTGGGAAAGACTGGTTCTTGGAATATTCAACACGAACAACTGAAGTGTCAGAACAGTAAATATGGGACCAGATCGTTGGGTCTGCCGATCAACGGGTTTTACTGTTAAATTCTCCTGGATTAAAAATAATAATAAATATTCTGTTTATTTTTATATCTTAAAAGTTTTTTGAAAATAAAATTTATATTATATTTTTATATTGTTTTAATATGTTGATATTAAAATTAAATTTTAAAAAATAAAAAAATATTATTTTTATATAAAAACACACTTCAAAAAAAAAATTCAGTGTGTGTGTGTAATGGAAAATAAAAATGGGGAAAAAGTGATGTTGAAAGAGAGAAGTTTGGACTAATTCCATTCCAATGTCACCGTAGATTTGAGGGAGTCATTATTATTCTTTTGTCAATACCAAAATATCAGTTCACATGTAAGGTTTTATTGTGGCAATTACTAACAACTTGCATAACGTACCCCGCTGTCGATGGACTTTTTCAAAGCGAGATGACCTCTTATTGGCTCATTAACTTGGATCAAAATCATCTTTTCCTTCTAGTTAGGTTAACAGACTCTTGAGAGTAACATTACGGGAAGAAAATGAATGCAATCACCATGGAAAGTTGACTTCTTCACTGGAATGTGATACAATTCGGCCTAATTTTTATCCCTTTCAGCCTAACACTAAATCCTGCTATCCTTACACTAAATCCTCATTTGTTGTTCTTTTATTTTATGATTACTAAAGCACATGTACTAAAGTTTTTTGTGTTTATATATAGTTCATAAGCTTCTAAAAAGATGAACTGTATTTTTATTTTTCAATAAACACTGACAGATCTCATATGCCGTGAGACAAGCATAAAGTAGAAGGTTTATCTCTTTTAATAGAATCTCTAATTTCTATTGTTTTTCCACTGTAATGATTGTGAGAGAACTGAATTAAAATTTATTAACAAATTCTCTTATGAAAGTAGTCTCAAGAGCATGCTTATAATTAATCATTTTATCTCCATGTTAATATTTGCTGTCTTGTTACTGTGATAAATTATCTTTTTGAGTTTTTGAGCATGTAACCTCCTGTTAATACATAATACTTACTTTTAATTACCAGCTGATTCATATTGTTGCTTGTTTTTTAGATGGATATTCAGAAAGATTGGACACCAGATGAAGATTGATTTTCTTGATGCTGCCGCTGCTGGATTTATTTTGTTGGAATGTTTTGCTTAACCACTAACTTGGAATGTTGTTGGTTGCTTGGTTTTCTTTGGTTGGTGAATTATCATGCAAATGTTTTGTTGTTGGATGTGGTCTTTTGCTGGCTTTTTGCTTGGTTTGCTCGAATTGGAATATGAAACTAAAAGCAATGCTACAATTTATTTTTGTTTAGAAAAACAAAAGGCTCAACAAAAAAAAAAGCAAATTTGATAATGTCTAATTGGATTTTGTGAGATTTATTTATCAATGGGGTTGGTTTTATTAAAAAAAACCTAAAAATTGATTAAAAAACCTATAAAAAAAACTAGATAAAAAATTGTTAAAGCCCAACTAACTAAATATAGGCCCATTTAAAAACCAAAAACAAGTCCATTTCATAGGTTTCTAGTTTTACTGATTTTTCATGACAAAATACCGGTCCAGCTATATCAAACTTATTCATGGTTCAATCTAGGTCATATTAATCAAGAAATATATATCCCAGTTTGGCTGAATTTTTTGGCTATGATTTATAATTTAACAAAACACTAAAAAAGGAGAATAATTTTTTAATAACAACCACCTCACAAATCATTATTTATTTTAATAATATTTTTTAAAATATAATTATTTTCATCCTACAACATTTAGTTTATTGAAAATTAAAATTTATAATTTATTTTAATTTTTGTATGAAGTTATCCCAATTTCATAATTCCTTATAATGAATTTAGCAAGTTAACTCTATTAATTTAATTTTTTTCTTTTTTTTAATTGATTTTTTCTAGTTATCAACTATATAAATATAGAAGCTAATTATAAGACATTAGCTATGATAGCTCTGGAAAATACTTATCAAATCAAATTATGACCCTATTACATTGTGCCAATCAAATCTTTTATATGCTTAACAAAAGAAATGAATTTATCACTTTATTTGGAAGAAAAATGTACAAAGACAAATCGAGATACATCACATCGACATTAAAAACCATGTTGCAAATTTATTCACCAAAATGACTAGTCAGCACAAAATCTGAAGAGATCAGAAGAAGACTAAACATCTAGAAATATTACATGTATTTTAAGAATTTAAAATTCTAGATTTTTCGATAAATTGGTGTGAGAAACCAATATAAACAAGTATAAAAGACGGTTCATTTCCTATTTTATTCTTGTGTGTTTTGTATTACAGTGTATCATACTTTTTAATAAATATTTTTTAATTAAAATATAATAAAATGATATTTTTTATTTTATTTTTATCATAAATATATCAAAATTATCATAAACACATTTTAAAAAAATATCAATTTGATATTTTTCAAAAAATTAAGGCAAGATGTGTCATCATGAAAGGGAGTAGGGAGTAAGTGTAGTGAGTTGTCAGAATTGACGAATGTTTTGTATTATATTATTAATATGATGTATTTTTGTCACTTCCAACACATACTTTCACTTAAATAAGATATTATCATTTTGATGCGAATTATATAATACCATCAGTAACGAATCTCTTATGGATTCATCTATTTGAATGTTATACCATATTTGTTCATCAAAATATACATAGTTTGTTCCTAAAATACTGTGTAGGTGGATGAGATCAAACGTGTCACAAGCATGAAACCTAGTGAAGATCAAAGATCAAAACTCATCTATCAATGCACGAGACCAAATATATGGTACTAATCTGAATAACATCAAAAACTTTGAACTGTAGAGTTTGAAGTAAAAAAATCCTTTAATACACTTTTTTTTATGTCACAGACATACTCTTGGATGCTATCTATAAGTAACCACCCACTTCTGAGTGTTAAACTACTAGAGAAAGCCCGCCAACTCGAGGTCCACTAGAGATCGCACACTTGTGTATGAGTTGGGGTGCACAATGATTCCTAGGACTCCATGATATGAAACTCCCAAATTCGAAGTGTTTTATACTAAAAAGCTAACCTTATATATTTTCCATTGCTTATTTTGGAGAAAATGCACATTCTCTCCCTATCGAGGATATACTTCAGTAATTGAACCTTCATCGCCAGAATATGGCACAGAATTGCTCTTAGATTTATCTGCAAAAAATTCCTTGCTTGGAATTGACCCTTGATCTGTTCTACTATGGAGAAAAAATGCAGGCTCTTGAGGTAATGGTAAGGAAATCGAGTAACTATTGAGCATGAGAACAACTGTTGCCATTGTGGGCCTGGAAGCTGGATCTTCCTGAACACATAACAATCCAATGTGGATGCATCTAATTACCTCATTTCTTGAATACGTATCCGTCAGAGTTGGATCCATCACTTCCAAAGGTGTGCCATCTCTCCAATGTTTCCATACCTGAAAAAAATTGAGGGGTCAAGAGTTTCGATAACCTTATGCTTTTTTTTTTTTTTCAGGTTATCATCCCTGGTCTGGAATTAGTGGTGTTGTGGAAGAAAACTTCACTCACATAGCTCGCAAGGTCTGCAGCACCGCCAGTTTGATAGAAAGAACTGTTCTTCTTTCCAGATATAATTTCAAGAATTAAGACACCAAAGCTATAAGCATCAGACTTGACGGAGAACTGCCCATGCATTGCATATTCTGGAGACATATAACCACTACAAAACCGAAACAGATCGACATGTTTAGAAAAGACAAGGAAAAAAGAAATGAAACTAGTATGTCAACAATTCTATAGGAATTGGATCTTTACTTACTATGTTCCAACAATTCTGTTGGTACATCCTTGAGTTTGATCAACTCCGAAAATCCTAGCCATGCCGAAATCTGAAACTTTTGCGTTCATATCTCCATCAAGCAAAATATTACTAGCTTTAAGGTCACGATGTATAACTCTTAGCCTAGAGTCCTCGTGTAGATAAAGAATTCCTCGAGCAATTCCTCCTATTATTTTGTATCGTTTAGACCAATCCAGTAGCCCTTGCTTCTCTGGGTCTACAAATTCATGAAAATAAAAAATTTCAGTCAGAGCATAGAGGATTATGTTCAAATGCAAGTACTCCTGGTTTAGAAGAACTAATGAACGAAGAAGCATTAATGCATTCCTTGTATCAAAGGGCAATTTGATGAGCGTTTAATTAGAAAGTACATACCAAATAAAAAGTAGTCGAGGCTTTTGTTTGGCACAAATTCATAGACAAGAATTTTTTCTTCTCCTTCCAAGCAAAATCCTAGCAACCTCACTAAATTCCTGTGTTGAAGCTTAGCTACCACGATAACCTCATTCTTAAATTCCGATGCACCTTGTCCAGAGCCTTTCGATAGCCTCTTCACAGCTATTGCTTGTCCATTAGGAAGTGTTCCCTGAGAATGCACTTGAAAAGAATGTTAAACAAGCACTACCGCGAAATTTCTTAAATTCTAATGCAAGATCTTTTGGGTTCTTCAAACTTTAAATGAATTACAAATCGCTTGCTTACCTTGTAAACCTCACCAAATCCACCTTCACCTAACTTGTTATCAGCGGAGAAATGGTTTGTGGCATCTTGTATAGAACTCAAATCGAATTGTAATGACTCCACGTTTGTAATCTCATTTCCAACTGCACAACCAAGCAGATATCAATTGAGTATTCTGAAACTGTGCAAAACAGAGAAAGACATTGCATTTAGAAGGGGGAAAAATGATTCTCAAAGTTTTTTACCATCATTTTCCTGTGCAGAATATTTATTGCGCTTCGCCCTTCTACTCAAGAAACAGAAACCCAGGCAGAAAAGCACAAGAGAAACAGTAACTGGGATCAAAATGGCTATAATTAAAACTGTTGAGACACCGCCTTTTCCTGCATAAAGAAATATATATCGTTCAAAAACGCACAGTAATTTCACGCTGCTTTTAACATTCATATACAAGCATATTCAAAAAGCGACGAAGTCAGGATCAACAACATAATATGTGAAGAAATATTTTTTTAAGAAACAAACGAGAAAAAATTATTTCTAAAATCAACAACATTTTTCTGGTCAAAAAGCTATTTGCCTACCGCACTATGATAACCTAAAGTGAGAAGCAACTTTAAAAAAAGTAACTAAACCTTTTGTAACCCTTTGACATCCATCATCAATATCTTTCCTTGTTAATTATCTCACCTTTTTTCCCTTTAAATCTGACATAAAATGTCTAGCTAATGAGTTTATAAAAGATAATTTGAAAGGGCAATGCATTTTGCTCCTTCAGAGAACCATAACTATTGATTCAGGTATTCGAAGTAATACCATTCCTTGAATGAGCCATGAAAGTGGTTGAGAAGTACATAGAGAAAGATAACAAAGATGAAGGGAGCACATGAAACCAAGCAGGAGCAGAATTTGAATGTACCAGAAGCTATGAAACCGTTCCTTGTTGATTTTGAAGAGTTTATGCTAGAAGAGTTGCTACTAATGAGAGATATCTAACATTTGATTGAATTGATCCCCAGAGCCAACTTACCCAATCCAATACATTATAGGATGAGTCTAAGAAATAAAGTGATGGTTGGTGGAATCCTACGTACATAAATAATATTCTTAGATTTCTCAATACCACAGTGACCAATCACATAATTTATAATAATCTACTATATATTTTTTTGAAAGGCTTTATATTTTTTTATTTTTAATTGAGTTATTCCAATCATATAATTTGGATTATAGATTTGATGAATTGTCTCGTGTTAACTCAATCCTAACTAGTGTTTTTATATATTTATCATAAACATTTTTTTATATCTTTTTTATTTATTTTTGGTATCTGATTATTATTTTTTTCAAAAAAAGTCTAGTCCGTAGTGAAGCGGAGAGGCAGAACCTACTATATAATAAAAAAAAATCTAATCAATAAAAATAACTTAAATTAAATTCTATATAAATTATAAATTAAATCGAAATTTCAAAATAATTGAATTTTAAAATTTTGACTTAAGATTTTAAGAATCAGATTCAACTAAATTTTAATTTAATCTTTCAAAGATAAATAATTTTGAATTTATTTAAATTTAATTTAATTAATAATTAAATCTAAATATTAGATTAAACATCAAAATACATCCTAAAAAAAATAAAATAGGTATGCATACAAAATAATATAAGATATTAAACTAACATGAAAAAAAATTAAACAATTAAACAATATAAACAAATTAAATCGCACTTACTTCGTAAACCCATGTTAAACAATAAAACAAAAGAAAAATAGTGATCGCAAGAGTTGTACCGTTTGCCCTTTAAGATAAGTTTTCCTCTCCTATTGGTGCAAAACGATAGATGCATATTTCTCTAAGATTAAAAAATATTAATACTTAGTTTTGATGCAATTCAACATTAAGCAAAAACTAATAATTTTAAATATTATATGCTTTAGTACTCATGTTTTGAATAATTCTTAACCTCAAAATCTTGAATTATAATTAATTAGATTTCAAGTATCACCAACAACCTTGTCTGACTTTATCAATAGAAACAATTTATGCATAGGATTAGAAATTTTAACTTTTATAAATTGAAAGAAAATAATATTTTTTAATTGATTATATAATTAATTTAATTTTTTTTCAATTAATTAAATTTTTAATATATGTGACATACAATAATCTTCTAGCGGTTAAAAAATACCCCACGTTTTATGGAAAAGTTTTATGGTATTTAAATTATTATTACTAAATAGTAGTTTTCATATAAATTTTCTCTACCTTATTATCTCTCTCTCTCTCTCTCTCTCTATCTAAGCAATTAATATGTAGTGGTTCGTATATGGGCACCATCTACTGTTATGATAATGACTTTGAAGCTCATATAACGACAAGACAATTGAAAAGGGCATTATCGACTTTACCTTTTCTTCTTGTCTCTGGACCTGAAGCTGGAGGAGGAGATAGAGCCACAGGAGGAGGAGGAGGTGGCGGTGCAGCCTCAGCTGCTGCCGTTGCATTGTAAAATTCATAAAGTTCATACCGAAAAGTACAACTTGGAAATATGACTCTTCCTCCTTGCTTTCTATTACAGCAATTGCCTAATTTTGAAATAGCTCCCTCAAGACAACGGCTACAATCTGGAGTGGATAGATCTGGTGTACACTGCACAAGAGTGTATAATTTCTGGATCCCAGTATAGTTCACTTGTTGAACTGCAAACTTCTTAGCACCTGAAGGAGCAGATGCAGCCCGAGTAGCTATATTATTTATGGTGGTTGCTACTAGCTGGTTAAAACGATCGGGTTGGACTGTAACATTGTTTGGATTCATCATGAATAGGGTAAAGTCTTGGTCCACAGTAGAGAAGATGTTTCTATTTGAGTAACGCAATTCACACTCATCATACCATATCATAGCTACTTTCTCAATTGGGCACTTTTCGAGGACGTCTTTGGCAGCAAAATTGACACAATTTCGACAAACACTGTTGCTAACATCACCACGGCAAAGAAACATGCCATAGACTGCATCAGGATCCTGTCCTGCAGAGACGTTGTAGAATCCATTGACGTTGTTGCGGGTTGCGTTTGATGAAAGTGAAGATAAGAGGAGATTTAAATTAGCCTGGTAAGTGCTGTTCCTTGTGAAGGTGGTAGTGTTTGGGCAATTATTATATAAGAAAGTGGGATCCTGTGCTTGAGTGATAATAGCAAGGCTCAGCAAGGAGAGTAGGACTATGGAGAATTTGAGAGAGTCCATGGTTTTGGTGATCAAGTTCTCTTGCTTGCAGATCTCATATGGGAAATATCAAAGTTATATTTTATCAGATTAGAGGTTAAGTGGACATGGAGTGGGAAAAGCTTTAGCCAAAATGCAGACTGAAGTCAATGAAAACAGTAATGGCACTTTGATTGTATTGTAGAAGACGTTGAAGGGTCAAATTTCTCGAAAATTGTTGGAGAAATTGGCGATAGATACTTGGATGGCGACAGAAGTGCTAAAGGCCACACGTCTTTCCTCATACCGCGTCATGGATAATACTGGTCAACAGGGAGGTCATCATCATGGTCTCCAATGCCGTGTTGTTCTGGTTTCCTTGAAATTTCTATAATTAACCTGTTTTTTTCTTCTACGAGAGAGAATTGACCCTTGCAACCATAGTTTTCAGATCGGCCCCAAGTGTGATTCAGACAACGACCCAAGTTATTTGAGTGTTGATGTTTTTTTTTTTCAAAAAATAAATAAATTTCTAATAATATCCTGAGTCACCGGTTTTTTTTAATAGAGTTTAATATCTATACTTGCAATTATCGGTCAATGATGGTTCATTTTGTGATGTTGGATCACATGATTCAAACCGGTAATTAACTAATAAGAGTACCATTATGGATATATTAATATATATTTTAAATTAAAATAAACTAATAATAGTTTTTTCTAATATGATTAAAACCCAATTAAACCATCTAGATGGTGGCAAGAAATTTACAATGTTGATTTTTCTAATTTGAATTTTAAATTGCTTTGGCGTGGGATAAGGGTATCTATGATCATCACGTTGTCTGCATGTTTTTCACGTTGGGAAGTTGTTTGTCTTTTTTATGATGTCTGAATAGACTTTAGTAATTATTTAATAATTCACATCTTTTAGAGGTTGATTTTTTTTTTCGTGGTATCTTTAGATTGGTTTTTGAATTTATGGACATCCAGGTTGGAAATTAGAGAATCCTCAAGATTTTTTTTTTTAATGATCATAAAGCATCTAAATTGTTGTTTGGACTCTAATCTTTTTTTTTTTCAAACTAATTCATTATTTATTTTTTGAGTGTTGTTTTTTGCTTTAAAATCTATATTTTAAAGTGTTTTTTAAATCTTTTTCGCCTGGGAAAAAACAAATTAATATTTTTAAGTATTTTTATATGATTTTAAGAAGTTAATATTAAAAAATAAAAAATAAATATAAAAAAAATATTATTTTAATATATTTTTAATTATAAATTACTTTTAAAAAATATCAGTCTCACACACATATAATCAATTCAACTTAATTGTTAATTGAGCAGATTTTATAAACACAGTCAGCAACCCATAATAACGAAGAAGGGAGATCCTTACACATTGTGGAAGTTAGGTTTGATCTGAAGAAAGGAGAAGTCCAATCATTAAGGCAATATTTCTCTTCGGTTTCTTATCTTTTTTTCATGAAAATTGCTCTCTCTTGTCTCAATGTATGTGGTTTTTTCTACCGCTTCTCATTATTATTTTTTTTCTTTTTTACAATTAACATCACATCTTTCAATTCACCCACCTCTTTTTGTGAACCAGACCGATAAAAAAGAGAGGATAAGCACAAAATAGATAAAAGATAGGGAAGTTGAAGATAAAGTTGTAGAGAGAGGAGGGGTGTTGGTGGTGTTTAGTTCTCCCCCTTTATTTTTTAAACCAAATCGATAGAAATAAGAGCAGGGGAGGCACCAAACATGTAGAATAAAAAAGGGAGGGTGTTCCGGCGGGGAAAATAAATGCAAAGGAGGGACCAAAAAAATGGGTTATATGATTGTTTTTTTAGAGTTGTTATGAGCTTATTTCTCTATGTTTGTTTTTTTTAACATACCAGTTTGTTTTTCCTTTTGTTTTGATTCTCTGTCTTTACTGAGTTACTCTTGCTTTATGTTTGGAATTGCAATTTAGGGGTAATTTTTTGCTTATCCTTAACTTTGTTGTGCTATTTTAGGCTCTCTTCTAGATCTATGGTTTGCTGGAGTTTTGGGTGTTTTTTTTTTATGTTTTCTGAGTTTTGGTTTTTTTTCTAACCATTTAAGATTACTGTCATAAGCATTGTTAATCTCTTGACTCTCAAAAATTTGCTCATGAGTCTTGATGTTTATCTTATTGATAGCTAATAGGATGTTTGATTGTTGTATTTGATTAAATGGAAGTTTAGTTTTATAGATTGTTAGGCCTTAGTAAGGGATAAATGTTAAATAAGGTGACACCATTTAAACTATGACTATTGTCCGTCTGCAACATATAAGACTAGGAAGTGTCTACAAAATCATTTTCATACATCCTCAATCTTTGGAAACCTAAAGGTTAGTAAGTTTAGGCGTTCTACTTCTATTTTTGTTGCCTTTCATGTATTATAGTTCATTATACACATACCTACTAAATAAAGTCATGGAAGCAATTTGATATTAGAGATTAGTTGAGTGTAGATATCCTGTTTTCTAGGAATTATCTTTATCTTTGAGATCAAAGATTTGTTGGCTTGAGCACTCGCATTAACATTCAGTTTCTTTCTTGAAGGGAAAAGGCATTGAAAATTATGTAATTAAATGGCTTAATGAAGATGTATTGATATTAATCACTGTGTTGGTAATATTAATTTTACTTTATTGACCATAAAATAAGTTTATAAACTCTGAAACATTTATATGAATTAATGACATAATCCACTCACTTTGTTTTCTAGAGACTAGCTATCACTACCTTGATTTGATGTCACTTTAATGCCTTCACTATCTTTTACCCAATGAGGATTGCTCATCTTAAGCTTCACCACCAATTCACTCATGGCAGCACCTCCTCCAACTTATCAGAAACTTTCTATGGTGCTTTTGAGTCTACACGGTGAAAAGCTATCGATATAGTATGTGAAATTGAGGACAAAATTACTGGAAAGTGAATTGGGCAAAGCTATTAGTTATAGTTTTGAAAAAAAAAGAAAAACTTTGATTGTTTATCTTTTCATCTATTTTAGCTTTTAGAGAGCAACATTATTTCATTCATTGAAACTAACCCTCTAACAATTGTTCATTCATGATATCAAAAAGTGTAGTGTTAAAGTATTCTAATGTTTGGTTTTTGACTTCTTTTTTGCTTGAAATCTAAGTAATAATGCCATGAGTTTGATTTTTTTTTTTTTTTTCAATTTTAAATATATGGAGAAGTATGGAAATTTATTGCAGCTGGTTCTAAAAAGTATCTTTCATGTTCAAAATGAATGAAGAAAATCCCATGGTTGATCAAGTTTATGAATTCCAAATGATAGCTTATGAGATTTGTAATGAAGGCATCCAAGTATATGAACAAATGCAGGTTGCATCCATCATCTATAAATTACCTAAATTTTGAAAAAATGCTAAAGATTTGAGATATATACAATTATGGAGCTCTTAATTGAAGATCTTATTACCATCTAAAAGTAGAAGAAGAAGCAAGGAAGCAAGACAAATTCATTAAACTCAATGGTTTAAATGGTACCAAGATCACTTCTCATGAAAACCCATCTCACATGCAAAAAGCCCATGATAAATTTAGGATAAAGAAAAGGTATTCTAAGAAAAAACCTTATGAAAATCATTTTCGCTCTAACCAAGCAAAATAATGGACCACATCTTAAACCACCATCAAATAATGGCAACCATTATTATGATAAAACTAATTATGATTGTTTTGTTTGTGGAAATCCTGGGCATGGTGCTAGAACTTATCTTTCCAAAAACATGGCTCTGTTGCACAAGCTAATGTTACCAAAAAGCCATTTATAGTTATGATTTCTGAGATTAATATTCTTGAAGGCTTATATGGATGGTGGATTTACATGGGAACTAATATACATGTCTCCTATCATAAAAACTTGTTCGAGACTTGTATCAATTTAGATGAGAAAAAGAAAATCATGATTATATGTTTGCAATATGTCAGAGATACAACATGGATGAAGACATCACTTGTTACCCAGGGAAGAAAAAAAAAGTCAAATAAACTTTTCGTGAAAAAAAAATGAAAATTAAAAGTTAAACTACTATTATAATTTATAATAAAAAATTCTCTTGATTTTATAGTAATTTTGTTCATAATCCATAAAAAGAAAAAAAAAGAGAAAAAAAAATGATTTGAGGAAATAAGCCCATGTGAAGTAAATAAACGGGCTTCGGGAATCATTTAGCCCAGAGAAATGCAGGTTTTCTTGGTAGAGGAAGAGCTATTGGTTCACTTCCCAATGCTAAAACCACAAATGACATTGTGGGCCTGTCTGCTGGATCTTCCTGCACACATAACAGCCCAATGTGTATACACGTCACAATTTCTATTGCGGGGCTCCTTTCCATCAACAGAGAATCAGCAAATTCCATTTCTCTCCCTGCATTCCACATTCTCCATGCCTGTCAAATTGTCAATTTGCGTTAAAAAAATTTCATAACGTTAACTAGTTATAGTTTTAAAGCCTCAATCTTCTTATTGATAGGTTGAAAATTAATTGAAGGGAAATTTTGATTGCCAGTCCGTATGGTACAAACATATGTCAAGAGTGTCTGGCCATGTTGTGCAAGGTAAAAGCCACTACTTCGTTTCCCACTTAGGATCTCTAGCAGTATAACACCAAAGCTGAAGACATCCGATTTCACTGAGAATAGTCCTTCCATTGCGTATTCAGGAGCCATATATCCGCTGTTTCACGAGTACAAATTCCCATAAGTTATAGGATTTTCGGACCTAAATTGTCAACAAACATGAAAGAAACAATTGACGGTAGGAATAGAGGGCTTACAATGTTCCTACTACTCGTTTAGTGTTAGCATTGTTCTGGTTTTCACCAAAAATTCTGGCCATGCCAAAATCTGAAATCCTGGCAGTCATTTCATGGTCCAGTAGCACATTGCTGGTTTTCAAATCCCTGTGAATGATTCTAAGCCGGGAATCCTCATGAAGATAATGAAGTCCTCTAGCAATGCCACTAATTATGTTGTAGCACGTCTCCCAATCAAGCTGTTCTCGTCTTTCCTCATCTGAAAGTGGAATTAGAAGAAACTTCAGCCTATTGACAATTTAAAATTCAAGAATTTAAAATTTAAAGGCAAAAGAAATGAATGGAAACAGACCAAAGATAAAGACATCAAGGCTTTTGTTAGGCGTGAACTCATAAATGAGCAGTTTTTCGTCTCCTTCTATGCCACATCCTAATAGCTTCACAAGGTTTCGGTGTTGTAGTTTTGCAATTAGTATGATTTCATTCTTGAACTCCGCTAATCCTTGCCATGAATTTCGTGACAACCTTTTAACAGCTATTTCCTTTCCATCTGTTAACACACCCTGAGAAAACATTCAAAAAGAAGCATGAATTTTGTCCGTTGAAGAAACATTTAAGCATCGTAAAACTGAATAAAGAATGGTTTGTGTATCCTTATAGTGGAGTGGGGCTAATTGTAGGGACAGAGGGCTGAATTTCAGTAGATCATGGCGACAAGGCCACTTTACAACTTACCTTATAAACAGCACCAAACCCACCTTGTCCAAGCTTATTTGAATCGGAGAAGTTTCCTGTAGCTGCTTTTATAGTATCCAAGGCCATGAAAGGTAGGTCCTCAGAACTTACGAACCGGCCTTCTTCTGTTATTGTGACGCCTCTTGGGTTAGCCAATTCCTGTAATAATGCTAGGTGACTTCTTTCCACGTCTGCCAAAGAATAAGAGATTTAAAACTATCGTATAATAATTCTGATGTCAATTTGGCCTTTTCAAAAACTGCTGATCACTATTTGCGTTACCTCTTTCTTTTCTTCTTTTATGTCTTAGGAAGACAATGCAAGATCCTATGACAATTGCAAGCACCGTTATAGGAATAAAGACAACACATGCAACCTTCCGCCCCGCCTTCCATTTTCTTCCTGTTTTCCATAGATAAAAACTGTATGTAGTTCCAATTGCCCTCAAACGACATTTAATCATCAAAAGTACACGGTAGAAATACCATGCTCACTTACAGAAATTTATGACAGACGTAATTCTCTTTTACAGTTTACTAGCTTACTCCGAGTAAAAATTCTGTTTACTTACCTCTAGAAGTTGGGGACGACAAGTGCTTTGAGACATTGTAGAATTGGTACAACTCAAATCTCACATTACAATTCCTACTAAGAACCATTCCACCTTTCCGTGAAGAACAGCATCCTTCCAAATCAGTTATAGCAGACTTTAAGCATTTCAAACACTCGTGTGGTCTGATATCCCTAGTGCACTGTACATGAGCAAATATGGTTTTGGTCCTGGAAAAGTTGATTTTCCCAGTTGCAAACATGTTGAAAGGATTGAAAGCGGCCTCATTTGACAGGTTAGTCATTAAGCACTTCGAAAATTTTAAAAAATGAACCTGATCTGATACAGATTTCTCCTTAGAATCACGGTCTAGATGCTTCCCTGCATAGACAGACAAGGAAGTCATATTCTGAAATGAGTAGTGAACTTGGCAAAGTTCATACCATATGATTGCTTCTCCGCGACTAATGCAATCATTAAAGATTTTCTTGCTTGCTTTCTCCACACAAGTCCGACAAGCACTTGAGTTGACATCACCTCTGCAAAGTGCTTGGCCGTAGACCTTGGCAGAGGCTTCTCCAAAAAAGGTGTAGTTAAAGCCTGTTAATGAAGTGATGGAAGGCAATATCTTTAGGACAATCTTGAGGTTGTTCTCAAATGCACTGTTGCGAGTGTAGTTCAATGCATTATTGCTGCAAAATGTTTTAAGATGGACGTCTGGACCAGTCTGGGTAGAGAGAACTGTAAACGGCATGATAAATAAAAACATGACTAAACGTGCATCTGAGCTTGTCATCCTGAACATTTTGAGCACGTTTACGAAATTTAGCCCAAAAAAAGGGGCTGGGATTAAGACGAGTAAAAATTGCAAGGGCATTTCATTGTCGAGAGCAGCCTCTAGGCACTAGCTTTAATTTGGTTAGAGTGTTGAAAATTACAAAGAAAGTTCCGAGCAGAAGCAAAGAAATTGGCTTAAAACTATGAGCAATGGGACCGTTAAAGTTGCACTGATGGTGGGAAAAGACAATAACTGGAATAATCACTCAGAATACCTTTCGCCTTATTAATTGAAAATTTGCATGCCTGACCCTTGACCAAGAATAAATTATTACACAACTGGAGAAAACATGAAGCAGAAATTAAGAAGAACAAAATACTGAATTCTCATATATTATTCTATTGCTAGTGGAAGAATATATACAGCAGAAAGTCCTACAACTAAAGAGAAGAATCAACAATATTAGTTGACGCCTTTCAGAGCACAATTACTGTCTAATTTCTAGAAATTTACAGATATTGATATGGCAACACAATATTTGAATGTATATGCAAAATAAACATTATCTTGATAAATACTATCTTGTAGATCAACCGTATCTTCAAGAATAACCAAAAACTCTTAAATATGGTCTATCTAATCCTGATTAGTATGGCTTAAAATGCTATTTTCTAAGTTCAAATACAGGGGTAGTATGGCTTGTACTGCTACATTCTAAGTTCCATAGATGGGGCCTTTTTCCAGATCCAGTTGAGTGTGGTACTATTGCTTCTGTATCCGCCAATTACTCCTTTAGACTGTTATATATAATGTAGTATCCCATTTTCTCCTATAGTATGTGTGAGCAATAACATTTTAACATTTCAGCTCATGTGCTGCTAGGACTGGATGGACTCAGAATAAGGTTGAAAATTTGTCCAAATTAATAGAGAAAATTTCTTCTCTTTTATTCGAATTATAGATGTAAAATTTGTTGTGTTAGCATTTTTCATCTTCATTGAACACCATTCTTTACTCAGTTCGATCCTAGCATATCCATTATGAAAATTGCTCTTAATTATCGATTAGATGCATAGTATAGAAATTTGACTAACATAATACGCAATCGGTTTATGCAACACGAAATGGCTCATAAATTTGTGATTTTTCACATTAATTTATTCAGGATCATAAGTTAGTGGTTGGATTAATGAAGTTTTTCTGCAGAGGATATGTACTTTGAAAACAATGTTAAAATCTCAAACTAATTTGGTAAGTACAAAAATATAAAAATTAAGTACAATCAATTAAATATGATTACACATGGATTTTATATAGTTCGGTAACTTATGCCTACTTCACGAGCAAGATAATCAGGAAAATTTACTATAAAAAAGTAAAAGATAACAAAATATCATACAAAATTGATCTCTTATCTAAAATTCTAAAATAACTCAAAGCTCACATTTACTCTCTTTTCTAGCCATCAAAGTGTAGAAAATGGAGATACTCACAAAAATACCTTTTAACACTAAAATATGATAATTTTAGATTTTTTATATATGAACCAAGGACATGAGTTTGTTTTTTCTCACTTGGGCCATAATTTAAAACAAATTTCGACTTAAATTGAGCCAACTTACAAAACTTGGACTCTTTTTTTGATCACCTTTATCAAGCATATCTCAAGCACTACACAAACTAATCAAGTCCAAGCAATGCTTGAACTTGACTACATAATTTGATTTCGTTAACATATTTGCAGGGTTCTTAGTTGTTGCAATCTTTTTACTTATACAACACCCTAAGATATGATATTTAGAGTAAAGTGATACATGTCATCAATTTGTTTGGTCTTTTCTTGATACAATCTGGTTATTTACTAGATGAATGACATTGTAGCTATCACAATCTATAACAATCAACTCATGACAAACAAAGGTTACCAACCAAACCTCTTAGCCATAAAACTTATTTAACTGTCTTTATCAATGTCATATATTCAACCTCTATTCCTATAAACTTGTTGACCACACTAATAACATGTGAACTATTTGAAAGAGTGCAAACCATAACTTATATAATGTTTTCAACTACACTAGCAAATAAAACACCTAAGATATGCTTATTCTCCTCCTTAGTTTTTTGTGACAAACCTGAAGATAACTTAAAATGGGCTACAAGTGGACTACTTATTGGCTTGTAGATTTACATACCAAAAAGCTCAAGTACCTTCTCAAGATACTTTCTTCGTAACAAGTATAACTTGCTAGCTCTACAATTTATGCATATCTCTACACCCAAAATCTTCTTAGTTGCACCCAAATTCTTCATCTCAAACTCACTACTTAATTAATCCTTTAAATTGTTGATGTCAAACATGTTCTTGTAGGCAATAAACATGTCATCAATAGACAACAAGTACACATATGAATCATCTAAGAGCTTTCTAAAATACACACAACTATCATAGTGACCTCTAAAGTAACAATGTTCAAGCATAAAAGTATCAAACATTTTATACCATTATCTCGGTGACTGTTTCAACCCAAACAATTTCTTCATCAATTCAACCCTTGATTATTACATAAATTTCTCAAACTCAATTTTGCTAGTCATATTCAATTATTGGTCCAATTTTAACCCTAATTTTTCAAACTCACTTTTGTATTTTTGTATTTTAATTTTTTTTTGCATTTTATGTATTTTTATGATTATTTCTAACCACATCTAAATTAAAAAAAAAAAACCAAAATAGCAAAAATGATTAAAATTAACTAAATGTACTGAAAAGATATATTTGTTGTATTTTATGTTTTTATTTGAAATATATAAAAAAGAAAGGTAAAAAATTGGATTCTAACAATAAGAACTTCATTATCATCAAGATTCTCTACAATAATTAAGGTAAAATCAATTAAATCAACATAATCATACTTAACTGATGTTTTTATCTATCTTATTTGTCTTCCTATAGCAATATTGTAAGGTCGTTCTTTAGGTACATTTTCAACAACAATATCATGTACCACTTCCTCAATAGACTTAATTGAAGAATCTTTCTATATTGTCTTTGAAGCTCTAACCTCAAGCTCCACTTGTTTGTTAGTACCCTAGTACATCTTAACATCAACACCAGTCGACTCATTTTCCTTGTGAAATGTAAAAGACTTATCGAAGGTCACATCCTTAATAGTAATGAACTTAGATGACTTGGGATCAACACACCACAATTAACATCCCTTCACTCCCATATACATAACCTAGAAATATACATTTCCTTGCTCTTGACCCAAGTTTACCTTTCTTAACATGAGCATAAATAAGACAATCAAATACTCTTAATTTAGAGTAATCAATAACAAACCAAACCATATCTTATATGGAGTCTTCATCTCTAAAATTATCTATAGAGATCTATTCACCAGATAAAAAGTCATGTTAATTACTTTAGCCCAAAATTCCTTTGACAACTTAGCTTGTGAAAGCATATTATTTGCTCTTTCCAAGAGTGTCATGTTCTTACATTTCGCAACTCTATTTTGTTATGTTGTATTTCTAATAGTTTGGTGTCTAACAATTACTTTATTCTTGTAGAATTTTTCAAACTCACCTAAGTAGAATTCCAAATAATTATAAGTTTTCAAGCGTTTTATCTTCTTATTAGTATACTTCTTCATCAAGGTTTTCACTGCTTGAAGGTAATAAACACATTACTCTCTCATAATAAAATACACTCAAACTTTCATAGAGTGATCATTAAAAATATCAATAAATAATGGGCTCAATATTTAACATAACAAGAAAGGGAACCTAAAAGTTAGAATGAATATAATTCATAGTACCTTTTGTATAATGAATAACCATATTGAGTTTTAACCTGTATTCTTTACCATAAGCATAATGCTCACAAAAACTGATTTACCTGTTTTTTTTACCATTCTCATTTGTTTAACTCTAACATCCCCCTCTCGCTTATATATCCTAATCACATGTGTCATAACTAAGTAAAAACATTACCCAAATCAACCACGTATGATACACTAGTTAAATCAATAATTGATAAACCTTGAAGATGGCAAAGGCCATAAATTAGTTTTCCTTTCACCATGACAAGAGCACTCTTACAAACCCTCGAAACTCTATCTTTAGCAAAATAATTATAACTTAAGAAATTGAACAAAGTTAGAAAAAAAATTAAATTCTTCTTCATCTCTAGAACATCTCAAACCTCTAACATCCTAATAATGTCATCATACTTCCTAATTCAAATTGTACATACAAATAACTAAAATTTGTTAATAAAATAGTATAACTGACAACTTTATAAGTGTCAAACTAGTTTGTATTACGAAAAATATGAAAAGTTTAAGTCAAATCAAGAATTCACCTATCACTTAAGCTACTAATAGACAAAACTAGAACATTTTCATCGTCATCAAAATTTTTCACTTTACTAGCAATATTTGTAGTATCAGAGGTTTCCTCTTTCTTTTCCTTATCTTTCCACTTAGAAAAATTCTTCCTAAAGTACCCCACTTCATGACATTTAAAGCATTTATTTTTTCTAGACTTTGATCTTGATCTAAACTTGCCTTAACTACCGAACCCTTATGATTTGTTCTACCCCTCATAGTCAAACTCTCTACATGATTATCATTGTGACTCTCTGACACTTTGTTTTTTAACTCCTTTAAATTTAAGGAACATCTGACGTCTTCTGAACTAAGATTATCCTTCATATATACCAAAGTATCATAGAAAAAAGATCATAAGTTAGAGGTAACGAACACAAAAAACAAAGCTTGGTCCTCATCTTTAATCTTAACATCAACATTTCACAAATTTCCAATTATTCTATTAAAGTCTTCAAGATGCTTTTTAATAGGCATACCTTCTTTCATATGGAGAGTATACAACTAATACTTCAGATACAATCGGTTCGTTAGGGATTTGGTCATATAAAGAGTTTCCAACTTTGTCTACAATCTAGTAGTTTTAGTCTCCTTAGCAACCCCTCTTAGAATCTTATCTGACAAACAAAGTTCATAACACTATGTGTCCATTCCATAAGATCTTCTTTCTCCCCTCATCCATTCCTTTAGCCAAACTATCATCTTTCAATGCCTTAATTAATTGTTGGTTAGTGTATTAATACATCACATATTGAAGTCATTCCTACCATTAAATTCCTTAACATCAAACTTCATCATTACGATATCCAATAGATAACTAGGCAAGCTCGAATACCAATTTGTTGTGGAAAAAGCCCTACAATCTCAAACCAATTGACAAGTAAAGAAATAAGCACAATCAATCATATAAGATCACACATGAAATTTACATGGTTCGACAACTTAAACCTATTCAACGAGCAAGACAATCAGGGAAATTCACTATAAAAAAATAAAAAATTATAATTAAGATGTCACACATTACTGATCTTATTTAAAATTCTAAAGTAATGCAAAACTCATCTTTACTTTACTCTCTTCTTTCTAGCAATTAAAATACAGAGAATGGAGACATTCATTAATATACCTTTTAACTCTAAAAAATATAACAACTTTAGCTTTTTATTTGTGTATAAGTACATAGATTTTTTCTCTCACTTGAGTACATAATCTAAGATAAACTCAATAATATGGTTATTAAGGTTTCCCTTGTAACCATTTTCTTTTGCTGAGACTGTTCATGAAATTCCAGGTAAAGGGCGCATTCTTTTTTTACAGCACACAGATTGGGACTAGTGACCTCGTGGTAAGTAATTGACGTAGACGGTTAATTATTTTAATTAACTTTCCGATCTCAAAATCTGATACGAAATGACTTGAATAAAACTATTGAATGAAACCCTATTGTTAATTTTTAATATTGAAAAGGGAGATTTTTTTTTAACAAGATAATAGTTCATTACTTTGAAGAATTAATCGAAGAGCCGAAAGTACTATTATACAACATTATTAAAAGTTCATTACTTTTTTATTCGATGAACAATTCTTACTTGAACTTCGACCTGACCTTCATAAATTAACTTTGAATTTTCAATTCTTCGTAGGATTATTTGATCTCATAAATACTTTATCCAAAGACTTTTTTTTAATTAATCCCAATATTAACCGACCAAAGCTGTTCTTAATGATAAATGCTTTATTTTTCCTTAATTGTATTTTAGCTTGACCTTATCTAGAACAGCAGAAAAGAAGAAGGTTAACCCAGCTACTCTGTGGTATATATCGCCTTTTTTTTTTTCATTAGCAATTATTATACTTAGACTCGTCTGTTTTTGTGTTTTAAAAATATTTTTTAAAAATTATTTTTTTTTTTAAATTAATATTTTTTTTATTTTTAGATTATTTTATACGCTAATATTAAAAATAATTTTTAAAAAATAAAAAATATATTATTTTATTATTTTTTTTAATAAAAAATACTTAAAAAAAAACCCACAACACATTCTCCATCATGCTGTATCACGGGGGGGACCAATATTCAAGAAGACATTCTCCAACATGCTCTATTACGGGGGGACTGGGACCAATATTCAAGAAGCTGTTGACTTGCTTTAATGGTGCCCGATTTTGCAATAAAACGAAACGTGGTTTGCAGCCGGGACCAATATTCAAGAAGCTGTTGACTTGCTTTAATGGTGCCCATTTTGCAATAAAGCGAAACGTGGTTAGCAGCCGGGACCGTTCCAACCATTTCCATTTTCGGCTCGAGTTCCAGTTCCTGTAGCTAAATTCAATGAATCGATGTTTTTTTTTCATATATATATATATATATAAAAGCTGAAGCATACAAACAAAAATGTAGAATACAACAAGAACAATATCTAAAACAATAAAGCTGTGATTCTCTAAATTCACTAGAACATCCACAAAACTAAACACAGCACGACATGAGTGATATCTATCCAAGTCATATATTATTTTTACACCTTGGTTTGCGAAATTATTAGCTATATAATTAGTTTCATACAAAACACGATAGAAAGATGAAAAAGACTAAACTGTGAGCAGAAACGAGATGCACGATAAAAAGTTCATGGAATCTCCCTGACCTAATAAATTACTTATTCATCCACTTTCAATGAATCAATGTCACAGTCCATTCTTAACCCCTCGATTTCTTTATCCTCTCGTGGTTGCAATTTCCACGAATACGCATCAGAAAACTTGAGGTACATGAACATCTAGTTCAACGGTGCTCTTGAAAGTTTTATTCATACTTCTAGTTTTCTTTAATAGAATAGGTCTTCGATGGATTCATTCGTACTATAAGAATGAATTAATTATTATTTTTTGACCGCTTTTGATCTTTATGTTGATTAATATAGATAGGTTAGTTTTTCGTTTAACTTCATAAAGGCCCTTAATTCTGTATTGTTGGATACTGCACGATTTGTGGTTGACGGAGTATAACTAGCAATGGTTTTGTGATAAAAGATTTAACTTTATTGAATGATAGAAATATTTTATAGCCTTTTGATGTATTCATTAGATGGGAATTTTGGTTAGAAAAAAGGGTATTTTTAATTAGAAAGAATTGTTGAATTGGAAATACCTCAACCCTTTCAAAATTAAAGGATAGACTAAATTATTTAACGGATACAAAACCACAAGAACTATGAAATTATTTATTATAGCATAATTAAGGACTAATTATTTAATTTAATGAACTACAAGGACTAACTTATAATTAACTTCACGGCATAGCTATTAAACTCTGGCCCTGTCGGTTTGATCTGTAGCTTGATCCAAACTGAGTTTTTTTATAAATGTTTAGGACATTGATTCTGTAGTGACTTGATGAGAAAACTAATAATCTAATTAACCTGACCACCTGATTTTTGTTATTTTTATTTAAAATAATATTATTTTGAGATGAACGAGTTGACCCAACTTAAAAGTTAACACTGAAAATCGTTCTTAAACGGGTCAGACTAAAGCCCGTCTCACAACTATGCTCGTTGGAATCTAATTTTAGCTACGCCGGCCTTTCCCTTTTCCAAGCCCTTTTAACAGTGCTTCTTAAAGTCTCAGGTTTGTTCATCTAATTAGCATTTCCAGAAAAATTTTCTTATTTTTGTTTCTATGAAAAGAAAAACAAATAGTACAATTTCTATAAATAGTTTTTGAGAGAACAAGAGGTAACATTGCAAGTTCTCCTTGTTTAAATGTTCAAGTTAATCGGTCAGTTTTACAAACGTGAGCGCTTCAGTTCATATCAGAAATTGTTAAACTCTGTATCAGATTCATCATCTGGGCAAAATATCAGAAATTGTTAAGCCATTGACAGAGCACTTGCTAGCACTAGCCTCACAGTGGCCTGTGAATGTCCACGCAAAAAATCCCGGCCGTTTTGGTTTGGGAAGAGTTGAGCTTTCATTTTTCAGCATTGATACAACAGATGACATTGTAGGCCTTCCACCAAAATCTTCTTGAACACATAATAAACCAATATGCATGTATCGCGAGAATTCATCTAAACAGCATGAATCGGCCAACAATGAATCTATCAACAATAGCTCATTTCCTTCGTTCCATAATGGCCATGCCTGATTCATCATTTGGAGGTGTAATTAATTAGTAAAACATTGAGATTGCAGTATCATAATAAGATAAGAGATTTATGTGTATTTACGCCTGATAGACTTACATAAGCTAGGAGGCTGGAAGCACGTTTTGACTTGAATCCAGAATTCTTTTTTCCAGTTATGATCTCAAGTAGAAGAACTCCAAAACTAAAAACATCAGATTTGATGGAGTAAAGTCCTTCCATAGCATACTCTGGTGCCATGTATCCACTTTTCCACATAAGGAAAAAAAGAAATATTCAAGAATGACAAATAATATGTGAAAACAATAAACAAAAATATTAAGCCAGCAGCTAATTTGTGAGTCTGGACAGAGAGGTGGTCCATAGAATTTTGAGAAAAAATAATTATGGACCACCCTTTCATTACACTTTCTGACATTATTTTCAAGGGAAATTACGGTTCAGGTACAAACAATTAACTAATTTAACAAGGGAGATTTCACTTACTATGTTCCAACTATCCTAGCAGTATTGGCTTCGACTTCACTGCCTGCAAAAATCCTTGCCATTCCAAGTCAGAAATTTTGGGGTTCATATCCTTGTCCAACAACACATTGCTAGCTTTCAGGTCTCGATGAATGATTCTAAGCCTAGAATCCTCATGTAGATACAGAGTTCCTTTTGCAATTCCATTTATAATACCAATTCGTGTTTGCCAATTGAGCTGTGCACGTTTCTTAGGATCTACAATTAAATCGAAATCCGTGGAAATGAAGTTCGAAACTAATATTCAGTAATTAAAAAAAAATAGCTACTTGTATCTGAAGATCCATGGACGGAAATTTGTGACGAAAACATTAAAGAAAACTAACCAAAAAGGAAAACATCGAGGCTGCTGTTAGGCATGAATTCATACACCAGAAGCTTTTCCTCTACGTCAACACAAAAACCATGCAGTTTAACAAGATTTTTATGCTGAAGTTTCATGATTAGCCGAACTTCATTCGTAAACTCGTTCATGCCTTGCTCAGACCAAGTTGAAAGTCTCTTTACTGCTACTTCCTTTCCATCACTCAGTATGCCCTTCAAAAATATAAATTAAGAGTCAATTAGTGAAACCCCTGTTTATTTCTTTTCTACAGTACCATGTACTGCAAACTTGAGCCTGCTGGACATCAACAAAACGCTTTTTTTTTAACCTTGTAAACAGGGCCAAAACCACCTTTTCCAAGAAAATTTGAGTTAGAAAAGTTATTAGTAGCTTCGTATATGGAAGCTAAATCCATAAATGAAGATTCCTGGACATTAAGACCATCCCTATGAAAACTTTGGATCTGGAAATCACAGCGGTTTGGGCGACCAATCCCAGGACCTATATCAAGTTGTCTAGTATTTTCTTTCTTCCCTGTATGACAAGATTCTTCATGTCAACTGGTGTTAAAAGGAAAACCAAAAAGGAAATGTTAGTGGTTTCTAGTAGAAGCGTTCTTACATTTTTCAATTCCATTTCTCTTCACGAGAAAGAAGCCTAAGATGACTACAACTAGAAGTGCTCCTGCAACTGTAAGGATGATAATCATCCATATTTCGGTTTCCTTCATTCAGGGAAAAGAAGTCATTGTTAGCTTGTAATGCTTCAATTCATAAACTCAAAAATACATCAGCAATTTTTGGTGAGGTAATTGATAGCATACATAAACACTTGCCTTTTTCTGCAGAGTTGTTTCACCTTCATAGAAGGCGTATAACTCATACCTTAAGAAGCAACTGCGGCTAAGAACCCGCACTCCACGAGAAGCATAGCAGCAATTCCGAATATTTTCTAGGGAAACCCGAAGGCACGTGTTACAATCATCTGGGGATAAGTCTGCAGAACATTGCACCAAGGCATACAGTGTGTATGTATCGTTGAAGGGTACTTCTGTAGTAGCGTACATATTTGCCGAAGCATTAGAAGCAGCCTGTTTAATGAGGTTATCCAAAGCTTCATTGACCACCGATCTGAACTGCACTGGATTTTTAACATCGTTTTTATTATGTTGTGGAATGTTTCCTGAGACATCCAAGTGGGCTAAGAAATTTTGACTTGAGTAGCGCAATTGGCATAGTTCTTCCCATACAACTGCTTCCTTATCTCCTGGACAAAGCCGCGTGATAGTTTGTGATGCTACCTTTATGCAAGTACTGCATTCATCATGTATTACATAGTTGAGGCACATATATTGAGCATAGATTCTGTCAAGTTCATTTCCAGTAGAGGTATTGTAAAGTTTTGAAACTGATGCATTTGAACGAAGAGAGGACATGAGGATCTCGAGATTGTTTTGGAATGGACTATTGGCTGAATAGCTAGAATTGTTTGAGCAACCTTTGTAGGGAGGATCAGCGCAAGCAAGATCAAGAAAGTTGGCAAGGGAAAAACACAGCAAAAGCAATTGAATGGATTTTGCAAAACTTGAAAACATTTTACCCATCTGTCTTTTGTGTACTTGGATACAAATTTAATGATCATGTATTTACAATTGTACTTTCTATCATACATTTAGAAAGCATTCAATGAGAGATTTCGAGATTTCTATACGAAAAAGCAAAGAAAAAAATAAAAAATAAAATATTTTTAAAATATAAAACCAAACAAGTTGCATAAGCCATCACAATAAAAGTTTCTACGGGCTAGGGGCACGGTTCCAATGGAATTGTGTGTGGAAAAAAATACAGAGAAAAGGGAATTGTTATGGTCAACAAATCTACGTTGGATGATTAATCGGTGAAAACTTCGGTTTGAGCTTAAAAGAATAAAAAAATATATTTCTTGGCTCGAAACACAGACAAATGGAGACTTACCAGTGAGAGTAAAATAAATCCATGATCCCTTAAGTTTTGAGAATTGGTCATATTAGCCCCTTACTACCGGGGTACGGTCTCCAGGAAGATCATGTCTTTGTAAATATTAGCTAATAATGCTTGGCCCGAAACAACAATTGTAACCATTGTGCCACAAATTGAAGACAGACAGATTCCTTAGTAAACTAAGCAATGGCTTCTATCAGTAACTTTTAAATAACAATTTTGGGTTTCGCTAGAAACTTTTGTTTTCCAAAGCCTTCCCAATCCAGGATTAGATGTCCATGCTGTACGTATCATGCTGATAGCCGAGCCAACTGCGGCCAGTCTATGTAAGCATTTCAAAGCTGATATCCACTAAGTAGCCAGATCAGAATTGTTTTAGATTTTTCTGAATTTTTTATCGTTTCTTTTTGGAATTTAAGTTCCACGATATTTACAAACAATTTCTTTCACATATCTTTTGTTCGGATACAAACTTAAAATGATGACCTCAATAACTGGGGAAGGTAGGTTACAGAAGGTTCCTTTTCTTTTTGTACAATTCTTCGTATATACGTTTGGTAATGTACGTGGAAGTGCTTTTGAAAAAGTAGGGTTGGGTTGAAAAAAATCAGTGGTTTATAATGATTTAATAACAAAATATCAAAAGTATTTAAAAAAAAAACATTGATTTTAGACTTTTTAAACCCAAAAACGTTTTCAAAAGCACCCAAATGCATTACAAAGCACATTCCGAGAATTTATTTTAAAAATATTGATTTGTCTACTTTTCTCTTCCATAACACCTCTTGTTTTTTTTCTTTCACTACTTCATATCATAGACGGAAATAAAGCTTCCACCCCGGCCCACGCCTAGGTAAATTGCAAGGCTCTATCCCGGTGGCCATCAAGGATCTAAGTTCTATTGTGTTGACATGATTACGTGATTCATCTTGAAAGATGTATAAAAATTAATTAATAAAAATATTGGTATTCATTTTCAAAAATAAATGTCCGACCATCTTTTATGAAGTTTTTAGTGAATATCAGTTACACATCCACTATAAATATTCATTGGATAATAAAGAAGGTTCCTGATGATTGCATAGAAATGTTTCACATGGTGTGTTTGATAACACGGTTGTTTGTACTGTGTTTTTTAAAAATTTAAATTATTTTTTTTTAAATTTTTTTATATTTTTTAAAATTATTTTAATATATTTATGTCAAAAATAATTTTAAAAAATTAAAAAAAAATTATTTTAATATATTTTTAAAAATAACATTTTAAACTATTATTGTTACCACAATCATTATTAAAAAAACATAAAAACATGGTGCTTGTACTAACGTTTCTACTTGCAAAGGATCAGTTAGAAAATATAATAATTAATCATGAAAAATATTATATGTGTGGATGGTGGGTGTTACTGCGTTTTGACTTCGCGTTACTCCAAAAAGTATACTAAGGTGTGTCAAAGAAAAAGGATAAAAAGTGTGGTGTAGTCTATGTGGTTGCTACCTAAACAGTCTGTAAAGGTAGCCCATTTAGGCTGCCAGCCCAAATGAAATGACATGCATTTCACTTAATTGAACTTCCAAAGGTGGCAGTTCGTTTGGGCTTTGGCCTAAACGAATTGTCTCTTTTATTCTTTTTAGTTCCTTTTCTCTTTTGTTTTTTCTTGTATCATCATTTGTTCTCCAAGTTTTTTAAACATATATATATATATATATAAATAATTTAACCAACAAAAATAAAAAAAATTCTTATTAAATAGATATTACCTTTTTTTTCTAGGATTGCTTTAGAATGTTTTCTTAGCTAGTCTACATGAGAAACCAATGCTTTATGGTTATGCTTGTGGATTTTATTAATTTTTCTTTATGAGATTTCTTCATGTAAATCTTCGTTAATATTTTTGGAGAAAAGTAGTCACAGGACCTGGAAGAAGAATCCTTAATCCTTTATAGACAGATAGTCATGGAGACTTATAGAATTTTAGTGAAGACATGCGGACATAAATATTTTCATAAAAACATAGAGAAACACTATTGTCTTTTATTTGAAAAATTTAAAAGATAAAGATACAATTCTTAGAGTTAATTCGGGGATTATTTGACCTCATGTAGATCATCAAGTGTGAAGACTTCTTTCCTTTCATGTTTGGGTTTTGTTTATTTTTTCATAAACTAGTGAAAATAATCTCTAGTGATTAATTATTCTATCTTCTTTCTCAAGGCATGACATTCCTCATTTTCTTCCTCATGTTTATGCCAATTTTCATAAAAAGAGAAAATTGCACAAATAATTTTCCTTTAACAGTAGCTAACACTTTAATATGTGTGATGGTTGAATTGATGGTTAGGAGCTCGAGAAATGTCAAGCAATCATAAATATGACCTTTGGTGCTTTTTTTTATGCTCTAGTTGGAGACTGGTAACATCAAACAAACTTTGCTTAGTAAAAAAATTGGTAACTTTATATAATCATGCTAGTTTATTCTACTATAATATAATTTTCATTGTCTATTTTACACCGAATCTAAAATTGGTAACTTTATATAATCATGCTAGTTTATTCTACTATAATATAATTTTCATTGTCTATTTTACACCAAATAGATTCTTGTTAAGGAGTACGTATAGGTTTTCCTACAATAAGTGGTTGCAAACTTCATTGATCAAGGTTTTAATGATAATTAGCTAGAGCAGATTTTCCACATTAAGTATTTTCTTATTAAATCTCTAAATATATACTCTTGTGTTTTTATCTTTTGGCTAAGATGCTAAAGTTGAAGCGAGAGTTGAGCTTAACACAAAGGTTGTAAAGGTCAAGGATAAAACAAGGTTCAAGATTATGATACTACACCCTAGTATATCCATGAAAAGTTGCAGGAAAGATTTTACACATGGTATCTATCACAAGGTCAATTTCTAGTTAAAATCTCTAGCCCGATGTGATAGCCCAGCCTCATGCTAGACTTAGCCTTCCTCAACTATTTATACTTGTGTTTACCTACAACTAAATGTCTCCCACACCTAACAGGTTTTCCATACTCTCAAAAGTTGTAAGTAAGCAAAATCACACAAGTAAAGAGGTAGCAAATTAGTACATAATATATATAGGAAAAATTCTCAACCTTTATTAATATTAAAAACAAAGAAAATACACAAATTCATATGTGTGTTATGCACAAAACTTGCATGCTACACAACAAGGCTTTTCAACCTATTTATAGATAAGAATATAAAAGTTACAAAGCATAAAACTACCATCCCTACTTTTTAGGAAGTAGTGGGGCACTTTCTTCCCCATGTTTCCATGAACTTAGTGGGTGGTTTTGACTCAAGATCCTATAATCTTAGTGTTTTGAGGAATAATCTCAGTAATGCTCTCATATTCAGCAGTCATGCCCCTATGATTTGGACACTCATTTTCTCTATAAAGCTATTATTTTAACCACTATAATAACCAACTACACTTTTGTATAACTGTTAGTCTATGTTACCGAATCAACTATGTTTGTTGTTTGCCTTGTACTATCCATTGTCCAAGTCTAAACTCACATCAGTCCACTCATCGTATAGATCAATGTTGTTGATTTCGCTACAACTGTTGAATTTGACATTGTCTCATGGACTGCCACTGCCTATTGTGTCTTTCCAGCAGTGTTTTTATCAACATATTCATGTTGAATTTGACTCTGTTATAACATTACTCTTTTATGTCACAAGCTCTAGGATATTTCTGATATTTTATATATTCTTCATGGGATTTGTAAGGCCATTATAGTTATCCAAGCTGACATTTACAACGACATTTAATATAGAGAGATTAAAGTATATCACTTTGTGATAAAGTGAGTGTCTTTAGTTGGTGGAACTAGTGTTCATTTCAAAGAGCTGATCTTATCTCGTGTCTAGATTTTTTTAATCGAGGAGCATACAAGTAAGAGTTAGAGGAGGATTGATAGAGATAGTTATTCTTGTGGCAAAATTCTCTATTTTTGTACTTGTTTTCTTTTATCAAGTTGGACTGCGTCGTTATCCTCTTGTCAATTAAGAATTGCATGCCTGAGCAGTGACCAAGAATAAATCAGTACACAAACGAAAACAAGCTGAGGATGGCTTAAAATGCTATTTGCTAGGTTCAAATACATGGGGTATGGCTTGTGCTGCTATATTCTAAGTTAAATACATGGGGCCTTCCCCCTGGATCCTGTGGAGTGTGGTGCTATTGCTTCTGTATCGGCCATTTGCCCATTAAGGCTGTTATATGTATTATAGTATTCCATTTTTTTCATATGTTATGTGCACCATAACATTTCAGCATGTGAGCTCATGTTATATAGAAAATTTATCCAAATTTATATAGAAAATTTCTTCTCTTTTTATTTTTATTGTTAGCAAATAATATATATATTCTTTTGGGAATATAATGGTTTTTTTTTTTTTATCATGATATCAAAAATCACGAGTTTGAAACTAACACGAAATGGCTCATTGATATTTTTCGGAGTAATTTATTCCTGGTCATAAGTTAGTTGTTGGATTAATAAATTTGATTGACAAAATACACAATCGGTATGTGCAACACTTGCGAGGTGACTGGTCATAAAATTCCAAGATGAGGATGCAGACTTTTTTTACAAAATATAGATTTTGACCATCGGTACATGACATGGTATTCTAGAATCGGGTTTTAAAAATGACTTGAATATAGAAACTATTATTTATTATTAATAGTAGAATCTAGTAAATAAAATTTGTTAAAAAATAATTTTTTATTACATCCAAAAATATTGTTATGTAGCTTAAAAGTTTTTATACGGTAGCTTTTAAAATATGATACCGGTTATTTTTTTACTCAGAAATATATAAAAATAATATATATTTTTTATTTTTTAAAAAATTATGTTTAATATCAATACATTAAAAAAATAAAAAAATAAATTATTTTCAAGCAAAAAAACAAAAACATGAACCTTGATTTAAATAACAAACAACCCCTGCATCTCAAATAAGAACTATTTTAGAAAAAAATAATTGTTTTAAAAAAAATTTATTGAACGTTGACCTGATCCTTAATTTAAATAATAATACTTTACTTTTTTTTTCTTTAATTTCTTTAATTATTTTTTAAATTTTATTCTTTAATATTAATTTTTTTTTATTGAGTTAGCATGCTTTCATGACATAAATTATAGACTTGGTGAGTTAACCAAGTTAACTCAAGTTTTTTTTATTTTAATTTCATTCTTTTGATTGAGAATTAAACTTTATGATTTATTTTATTTACTTTCTATTATGTTATTTTGGTCTAATGACCTAAGAATAATATTTAATGAGTTAACCCAATTTGACTCGAGTTGTTTTTTTATCAATTTTTAATTGATTTTTTTTCAATTTTATCATTCAACACTAAGTGGGTTGGGAATTGAGCTTTATAATTTGTTTTGATTTGCTTTCTATGAGGATATTTTGGTTTCACAATCAAGATCACGAGTTTTGGCATTTAAACTGAGGTTAAATAGATTTGACATTGTAACCCGAGTTAATTCAAGTTAATCAATTATATTGCTATTTTAATAGTAAAAAAGATATCATTTTGAATTATTTTTAAACAAGCTATGTTTTTATGACTTATATGATTTGTTGTTATATTTACATAATCAAATAAGTGATATCAAGTTAACTTTAACATTATTTAATTTTTTTTATTAAAAGTACATTAATAATATCTTAATATTATTTTTATTTTGAAGAAAAATTTGACAAGCACCGTACCATAGCCCGGGTACATTATCAAGTTCAAGCTAAGCCAGTGGGAGGCTTCCAATGTGCAAGTCTCAGATGACACAAGTTTGTAGTGCAATAGAAGGTCAAGACTGTTCAATTAACGAAAATCTTAAACAATCCAAAAACTAGATTTAGAGGCCCATAGGTTGGGGGTGATCTTGAAGTCGTCAGGGGTAGCCTTGTCGTGATTAATACGCATAGGTTGGGGGTGATCATGAAGTCGTCAGAGGTAGCCTTGTCGTGATTAATACGCTATCACAGAGTATAATATTATTTTAAGAGTGTTTAATGATTGATTTTAGGGGCTGGATTAATTGGATTCTCGGCGGAGGATCTCTTTTGGACCCAATTCTGCACCAATAATGTATTGTTTTTGGTTTAAATTTTATATTTAAAGAAAGCTCATTGTCGCTGGTTTCTAACTCCATAAACGGCATATTAATTCAATATTTGTAGAGGGAGTTATAATTAAAACATTGAAGAGTGTGCAGGCTGCCTTGCAGCAGCCTGAAGGGACAATTTTGGGGTTGATTTTATTATATAGCATGAACTAGTATATGAATTATATATGGATGAAAAACTAGATGATGAGAAGCTAGATTCTAAAACAAAAACTGGCATAAGATTTCAAGTTTTCTAGCGATGGTTTTGACTAGTTAGCTAGAATGTGCGCAATTCGTTGATTGTTATGATTAAATATAGAATAAAAACTTGAAATCTATTTGATTGTTTTGATAGTCCAGTACAAGAATTGCTTGAGCAATAGATGCATAATCACATAATAATAATAATAGATCTTTTAGTGGTAAAAACTTAAAATTAAAGGGTTTGTTTCTTGTGTTTTCAGGTTCAAGTCCTGTAGTTACTAATATGATGATCACTAGAAATTTACATGGTTGTTAAAATTAAAACCTATAAAATTAATCAAAGTACATGTAAGTTGGTCCGAATACCCATATTAATAAAATAAAAAAAATAAAAACAAAAACATACAACTTTAACTTAAAAATACCAAATACCAATCCATGGCACCTATCGGAGTAGGCCAACGCCAAAAAGCCACTTGAGCAATAGCCAAGGCCTTCATTTAACAAATATAATTCTAAAAATAAATAAGTTATATTTTATAAAATGAAAATTATACTCGTTTAAGATTGCTTAAGAGTTCACTTGTTAAATATACATAAGGAATAATAAAAAGATATTTGTTTAATATTTTAAAAGATGTTATTTATAATTTTATACAATTCTCCATTCAACTTAAACCGGCTCTTTATAACCAAGAAAAAAACATGGAAATAACCGAGCCCCACAATGTACATTGAAGGACCACAGTGATCAGCTTCATCAACGGGGCGAAATACTTGAAATTGTTAAAGCATTGACAGAACAATTGCCAGCATTAGCCTCGTAGTCTGCGAATCTTCCCACAGAAAATGCTGGCCGATCAGGTTGGGTAAGAATTGAACTCTCTCTTTTCAGCATTAAAACTACCGAGGACATGGTAGGCCTCTCACAAGGATCTTCTTGGACGCACAATAAACCGATATGCATGGATCGCGAAAATTCATCCGAACAGCATGAATCAGCCATCAGTGGATCTATCAACTCTAATTCTTTTCCTTCGTTCCATAATTGCCATGCCTGATCCATCATTTAGAGGTGTAATAAATTAAACAGAGTGTCAGAATATGTGATTTAGGTGTCTTTTATGACTGATAGACTCACATAAGCTAGGAGGCTCGGAGCACGTTTCGATTTGTTGAATTCAGAATTCTTTTTTCCAGTTATGATCTCAAGCAGAAGAACTCCAAAACTAAAAACATCAGACTTGGTGGAGTATAATCCTTCCATTGCATACTCTGGTGCCATGTATCCACTATTCCACAAGAGAGAGAGAAAAATGTTCAGAAAGGTTGATGAGCGATAATTGAAAACAATAAGCATAAATATCACTATACTTCTTGACATTATTGTCTACGAAAATTATGGCAGAGGTACAAATTAATTGAAGTCCTTGTAAGGAAATATTAATAATTGAAGTGGTTGTAATAATTTTGGAATTTAAAATACATTTGAGCAAAGACTTTCGCAAGTTAGACTGCACTTACTATGTTCCAACTATCCTAGCAGTATTGGCTTCGCCTTCACTGCCTGCAAACATCCTTGCCATTCCAAAGTCTGATATTTTTGGGTTCATATCCTTGTCCAACAACACATTGCTAGCTTTCAGGTCTCGATGAATAATTCTATGCCTAGAATCCTCATGGAGATAAAGAGTGCCCTTTGCAATTCCATTTACGATACCAATTCGTGTTCGCCAATTGAGCCGTGCACGTTCCTTTTTATCTACAAGCAAATCAACATCCGTGTAAATGAATTTCTAACATAATATTCAGTAGTTGAAAAGAATTGAAAACTTTTATCTATAGATCCATGAGAGGAATTTGTATCAAAAGGAGTGAAAGTCATTAAAGAAACTAACCAAAGAGGAAAACATCTAGGCTTCTGTTAGGCATGAATTCATAGACCAGAAGCTTTTCATCTCCATCAACACAAAGGCCGAGAAGCTTGACAAGATTTTTGTGCTGGAGTTTCATGATTAGCATAACTTCATTGGTAAACTCATCTGTGCCTTGCTCAGAGCAAGCTGAAAGTCTCTTCACTGCAACTTCTTTTCCGTCACTCAGTTTTCCCTTCAAGAATACAAATGAAGAAATTTTTAAAACCTCTGTTTATATCTTCTCTATACTACGTAATTTACATTTTTGAGCTTGGAAATCTAGAAGATGAATTTCATCTACCTTATAAACTGGGCCAAAACCACCTTCTCCAAGCAAATTTGAGTCAGAGAAGTTACCAGTAGCTGCATATATAGATGCCAAATCCATAAATGCAGATTCCCCATCATTAAGGCCATCTCTCTGAAAATTTTGGAGCTGGAAATCATTGTTGTTTGGCTGACCGATCCCATGACAATTTCTATCTAGTCTTGTATTTTGTTTTTTCCCTGTATAACAACATTTATGATGTCAACTAGTGTTAAGAAGAGAACAAAGAAAAAAAAGGTTAGTGATTTCTATAGAAGCCTTCTTACATTTTTTAATTCCATTTCTCATCGCGTGATAGAAGATAAGGGAGCCTAAGATGACCACCACGAGAAGTGCTGCTGCAACTGTCAGGATGATAATAATCCATGTTTTTCTTCGGTTGCCTTCATTAATTTAATTTGGGAAAATTATTTTTTATCTCATTAACTGTAATGTTTCAGTTAGCACAAAAGTATACAAGCAACTTTCTAGTGGTGTAATTGGCAGCATACAGAAACACTTACTTTTTCCTGGAACAGGACTTTTTGAAGATTCGTTTGCACCTTCATAGAAAGCGTATAACTCATACCTTAAGTAGCAACTGCGGCTAAGAACCCGCCCTCCACGAGAAGCATCACAGCAACTGGAAATATTTTCCATGGCAACCCGAAGGCACGTGTTACAATCATATGGAGATAAGTCTGTGGAGCATTGCACCAAGGCATACAGTGTTTCTGTATTGGTGAAGGCTGCTTGTCTAGTAGCGTACATATTTGCCGAAGCATTAAAAGCTACCTGCTTGGTAAGGTCACTCAAAGTTTCATTGACCACCAATCTGAACTGCTCTGGATTCTCAACATCTTTTTTATTATCTAGGGCAATGTTTCCTGAGACATCCAAGTGGCCTAAGAAACTTTGATTCGAGTAGCGCAATTGACATAGCTCCTCCCATACAACTGCTTCCTTATCTCCTGGACAAACCTGCATGATATCTTGTGATGCTGCCGTTATGCAAGTACTGCAGCTATCATGTGTTATATAGTTGATGCACATATATTGAGCATAGATTCTGTCAAGGTCATTTCCAGTAGAGGTATTGTAAAGTTTCGAAACTGGTGCATTTGAACGAATGGAGGACATGAGGATCTGGAGATTGTTTTCGAATGTACTATTGGCTGAATAGTTAGAATTGTTTGAGCAAACACTGTAAGGAGGATCGGCATGAGCAAGATCAAGAAGGTTGCTAATGAAAAAACAAACCCAAAGAAATTGAATTGTTTTTTCAAAACTGGGAAAACTATAAGCCATTTCCTGTCTATCGATCGAGTGCTTAGATGCTAGAGATCATGGGTCATCTCCTGTTTGAAGTTGAGATCATGTATATACGAAGCATACAAATGACGGGGTCTTCATCACCTCGGTTACCGAGCAATTTCTTGGAAAATTACGCTTAAAATACAGAAAGTAGCTTTAAAAAAATATAAAATTCAGAGATTCACAAAATGAAAGGGGTTAGGGTTGCAGTGAATGTTTAGGAATATATATATTAGTTATTAAATTAATTTTTTTTAATTTTTAAATATTTTTAATGTGCTAATATTATAAACTAAAAAAATTAATATATTTTCATGTAAAAAGTAATTATACACAGTTTCAAATACACCCCTTTTTAAGGATATATCTGGAAATGTAGTTGCAGTTGTTTTTTAAAGTATTTTTTACTCGGAAATGCATTAAAATAATATATTTTTTATTTTTTTAAAATTATTTTTGACATAACCCATCAAAATGATCTAAAAATACTAAAAAAAATATTAATTTAAAATAAAGAAAAAAATAAAAAAAATCTATATTTTTTTAAAAATATTTTAAAATACAAAAATAAGTAGGATCTAAAAGAACATGAATCCTAATTCACAACATATTTTTGATTTTTTTTGCAAGGATTTACATGCATATAAAAACAAAAGCAAAAAAATTAGAGAAAAGAAAGGACTTGAAGTGGTCAACAAAACTATATTGGATAATTAATTCTGAATTTTGATAGGGACTTATTAGTAGGGTGTAGTTTCCAGGAAGGTCCTATGTGATATACTAATGTTAGCTTAGAATATTAGCCGAATTTAATGTTATTTAACCTTAACTATCACTTGTAGGCTGTAACCACTGTGCTACCAAGACAGGTAACAATATACTAAAACTACAATAATTTTTTTAAGAGGTCAAAACTTGAATTTTTGATGTTATATATATGTATGTTATCATTTTCCTGGTCCCAGCCCCTAGATACATATTTATTGATAAGTCAACTTAATGATTTTTTTTTGTTGAATATTGATTGTGGGTTTGACTAAAAGGGTTTGTACCTTGTATTGTTAAAGTTTTCTTGTTTATATGTCCAGGCTACACCATACTGACAAGTGACAACCGATCCAATAGGGGCTGATCTTTGTAACCAGAGCAGACTAAAATCCAATATGTTAGCCGGATAAAAAATCTTTTTTTTTTTCAATTTTAAAAGCGTATTTTTGACTAGTCTTCACGCATTCATGTAAATTACATATTTTTAGGATATAGTAATAAACTAGTTACATGACTGCACGATATCGTGGATTATTTTTTTATATAAAAAATATTTAAAAAAGTTAAGATCTAAAAGTGTTAGGTCTTTCTGCAAAGCTATACTCAAGAGTCTTGGGTTTGGCTGCAACGCCTAACCCAAGAGTAATATTTATAATATTAATAATAACATTAAACTTGCATGACTCAAGTTTAAGTGGGTCTGGCTGCAATACTAGACTCAATAGCCTTGGATATGGGTGTTGCTACAAGGTCGTGTCATAAAAGTGTGATAATTAAATAGATTAATTAAAAAGAAAAAACAAAGAAAAAAAACCAACAGGAAGAAAAAAAACCAATGAAGAAAAGGAAAAAAAATCTGAATTAACTGGGTTAACCCTTTAAACCAGGTTAACTCGTCAAACCTTGGATTCGTGTCGTGAAAGTTTGATAACTAAATAGGAAAACAAAATTGACGGGTTAACCCAGAATTAACTGGGCTAACTCGTCAAACCAGGTTAACCCGTCAAACCCGGGATCCGTGTCATGAATGTTTGATAACTAAATAAAAAAAAATTTAACATTAACAAACTAAATTAAACTAAAAAATTAATTAAAAAGGAAAAAAACAAAAATATAAAGAAACAAAATGCATCAGCCTTTTCACTGTGGACTACACTGTGAAGAAAAAAAATCTGAATTAACTGGGTTAACCCTTCAAACCAGGTTAACCCGTCAAACCTAGGATTCACGTCATGAAAGTTTGATAACTAAATAGAAAAAAAAATTGACGGGTTAACCCAGAATTAATTGGGTTAACCTGTCAAACCCGGGATACATGTCATGAAGGTCTGATAATTAAATAGAAAGAAATTTAACATTAACAAACTAAACTAAACTAAAACAATTAATTAAAACGAAAAAAATAAAAAAAAAATCCGGGTTAACTCGTCAAACCAGGTTAACCCGTCAAACTCGAGATCTGTGTCATGAAAGTCTGATAAATAATAGTAAAAAAAATTAACATTAACAAACTAAATTAAACAAAAAAAAATTCACTAAAAGAAAAAGAAACAAAGAAAAAAGAAAAAAAAACCCAAGAAAAAAAACAAAGAAAAAAGCAAAAAACAAAACCAAAAGACATAAAAAATGAAAAAAATAATAAAAAAACGGGAAAAAAATGAAAAAAAAAAGACAGCTCAGCCTTCGGATTGTAGATTGCACTGTGTAGTCCAAAACCAGGTCAACCCGTCAAACCTGGGATACGTGTCATGAAAGTCTGATAGTTAAATAGAAAGAAATTCAACTTTAACAAACTAAACGAAAAAAATTAATTAAAATGAAAAAAAGCAAAAAAAAATTTCGAGTTAACTCGTCAAATCAGATTAACCTGTTAAATCCGAGATCCATATTTTGAAAGTCTTATAACTAAATAAAAAAATTTAACATTAACAAAAAAAATTAAAAAAAAATTTCATTAAAAGAAAAAAAATAAAAAAAACCCCGAATGACATTAAAAATGAAAAAAAAAACAAAAAAAAAAAACTAAAGACAAAAAAAAAGAAGAATGCATCAGTGTTTTAGTATATTTTACAATTGCGTATACACAATTACACTTACAGTAAATACTCTTCAATATAATCAATTAGATCCTCGTCTTTGGCACGGTGGATCTACTGAGTAATAATAATTAAAAGCTTTCCTTTATACATGATTTATTACCATACTTATCCAAGACCTTGTTTCCATACTTTTCTATTTAAAAGAGAAGACCACTGTAGTAGTATGTAAGTTGTGTGTGTTCACGTTACAAATAACAATAAAGTCAGAATTCTACTAAAACATCTTGTCCTATTCTGCTCTCTTTCAAAAACATCTCTTCTTCTGCCTCTACCCTTTCTTTATTGAGCATGTTTTTATTTGGAATTAATTGAGGTAGGTCGGGATTGAAATGGCTAGTCGCCGAGTTACTCTATCAATAAAAAAAACAATTTAATCAATTTTTTTTTTTGAGAAGTATATGATTTCATCGGAGAAAATTGAAGAAAACCAACGGAATTACTGACAGAATTTTTTCATCGAAAATTTTTACTGACGAAAATAATTCCGTCTCAAAATCTGTCGGTATTTACCGACCGATATAGTCCGTTGGGATACGATCGGTATATACCGACGGATTACGTTCGTTGGTATATACCGACCTTATCTCCGATGAACGATATAGTTTTTTTGGAAAGTTGCAACGGTGTGATGACGTAGATTTTTTTCAGATGATTTTACCGACGAAATTACCGAGGGATTCAAACCGGGATAGTCGTACAGTGACGTGACACTTCAACTAGTGGAATCACCGACGGAACGTGTCCGTCGGTGATTCCATCGGTAATAGCTAGTATATACCTACTCTGCCAACACTCTCTTTCTCCTTCCTTTTCCCCTTCTTCTTCCCCATCCCACCTCTCCCCTCCCAAACTGCAGCTAACCACCCATCCCAACTCTCCCCTCTTCTCAACACAAGCACTCAAGTTTCTTATACTTTTGTACGTGGTCACAACATCCGTTCTTGTGAATTTTATCATTTTTTTTAAGTAAATCTATCCTTTTTAGTTTTAACATTTAAATGTGATTTTTTTTAGTATATGTATTTTGTTAATGTATGTACTTGTTTGATTGTTATTTGTTAAAGAAACTTGTAGTATGAATGTATAATTTTGTAGTTGTTATAGTTTGTTTTAGATTTTGTCAAATTATATTTGTTTGTAAATTGTTGAAATTTTGTTTGAATTACACCGAATTAGATGTGTTGTAATGAAATAAATAATAGCTTGTTTAATGGGTTTGTTTTAATTGTTATCAATTCTATTGTGAAGTTTTGATTTCCATAAATTTATAAATGTATAAATTTGTATGTATGAACGTTGATAGTTGATAATTGATAATGAATATTTAACATAAGTGTTTTTTAGTTTGTTGGATAATTGCTAATGAATATATATTTAACATAAGAAACAAATATTTTTGTTATGTTTTACAGAGATTCAATAGAAGTCATGGATGTATCAAGACTCACCCCAAGGATTGCGAAGGATGGATTATTGTAACGGTATTCAGGGTTTTATTAATTTCACAACATCTATCCCGAGGAATTTTACTAATGATGGTATTAGGTGTCCATGCATGAAGTGTAAAAATTTAAAGTTTTTGCATCAAGATATTGTAACGATGCATCTTCTAACCAAAAGGTTCATGGAGGATTAACTGTGTTGATATGCACACGGAGAACTATTTGTTTCTAATGAGAGCATGGTAGAAAGGGTGGTTGGGTCAACTTCTAGTGCTAGCAACATGCATGAAGTTGGAAATGAGAACAGTAATCCTTACAGAAATATGGTTATGGATGCAATGAGAATGAGTGAAGGTAATGTCAGTGAATGTCCAATCGTAGAAGAAGAATCAAATGTAGATGCAGCAAGGTTTTTTAATCTGTTGAAAGATTCTGACGAACCATTATGGGATGGCTGCACGAATCACAGTAAATTATCGGCAGTAGCATAGGTGTTCACCATCAAGTCAGATCATGGGTTGAGTGAGGATAGTTATGACAAGATTATCGAATGGGCGAGAAGCATTTTACCTGAAGGGAACAGGTTGAAAGAGAACTTCTATGCTGCCAAGTCCATGATGAAACCCCTCGATTTAGAATACCAGAAAATTGACATGTGCCCTAACTTCTGCATGTTATACTACCTTGAAAATGCTAAGCTAACCGAGTGCATGACATGTGGGCATTCCCGGTACAAACCCAGAACTGGTAGAGGGAAGACTCTCGTGGCATACAAAAAACTTAGATACTTCCCAATCACACCTAAACTACAGAGGTTATTCATGTCACCATAGACTGCTGAGCACATGAAATGGCACCAATCACATCATGCGGTTGATGGAGTGATGGTGCATCCTTCTGATGGTGAAGCCTGGAAACACTTTAACAGTGTGCATCCTCACTTTTCAGCTGAATCAAGGAACGTGCGTCTTGGGTTGTGTATAGACGGATTCAACCCATTTGGGTCATTTGCTGCTTTTTATTCTTGTTGGCTGGTCATACTGACGGTTTATAACTTGCCACCGGGGATGTGTATGAGGTCGGAGTTCATGTTTTTATCTATGATCATACCAGGTCCAAGCAGTCCAGGTAGGAATATAGATGTTTGTCTTTGTCCGTTGATTGATGAGTTGACACAGTTGTGGTCCTCTAGAGCTTTGACTTATGACATCTCAAGGAAACAAAATTTTGTTATAAGAGCGGTTTTGATGTGGACTATCAATGATTTCCCAGCTTATGAAATGGTTTCTGGTTGGAGCACGCATGAAATGCTAGCATGTCCATATTGTATGGAGAACAACAAGGCATTCACGCTAACAAACGAGGGTAAAGCTTATTTTTTTACTGTCACCATCGTTTCTTGTCACCGAATCATAGGTACAAAAAGGATTTTTTTATTGGCAGAGTTGAAAAGGATGTTGCACCCCCGCATCTTTCTGGTGAAGAATTGTTTGATGTTGTGTCAGAGTACGGTGACATTGTGTTTGGTCTCCAATCAGGTAAGCAGAAGTTTCCTGATTTTGGTTTAACCCATAATTGGGTGAAACGAAGTATCTTTTGGGAGCTTCCTTATTAAAAGACCAATCTTCTCTGCCATAACCTTAACGTCATGCACATTGAAAAAAACATGTTTGAGAACATTTTTAACACCATCATGGATGTGAAGGGGAGGACAAATGACAACATCAAGGTTAGATTGGATGTAACATTGTTCTGTAACCATAAAAATATGAAGTTGGTTTGTGATGGGTCACGGGTCGCAAAAGCAAGAGCAAGCTTCGTGTTAGAGAAAAACGCATAACTACTAGTCTACAAATAGCTTAAGAGTCTGCGTTTCCCCGATGGACATGCCTCGAACATATCAAGGCTGGTTAATACGGAGGAATGCAGATTGTATGGAATGAAGAGTCATGATTGCCATGTGTTTATGCAAACACTCATCCCATTAGCTTTTCGTGATTTGTTGCCAAAGGGGATATGAGATGCACTAATGGAGATCAGTCATTTCTTTAGAGATATATGCTCCAGCAAGTTGAATGTTGATCATATTGAAAGGCTTAAAACGAATATCATCGAGACAATATGCAAACTTGAGATGATATTCCCTCAATCATTTTTTGACTCAATGGAGCATCTACCCGTACATTTACCTTTTGAGGTAAAAGTTGGAAGACCGGTCTAGTACAGATGGATGTATCCATTCAAGAGGTTAGATTTTACATTTGCTATATAATTCATAATTAAATGTTTTTTTTATTTTTTTAATTGATAATTTTTTATTATATATATATGCAGGTACTTGTTCAATCTTAAAAAAGAGAGGTTAAGAACAAGGCGCAGGTTGAGGCGTCAATATGTGAGGCCTATATTGTTGAGGAGATCTCAACATTTATCTCATACTATTTCGAACCTCATTTGAGAATGAGGATTAACCATGTTCCACGACATGATGATGGTGGTGAAGTGCCTTCAAGTGGGAACATGTCAATATTCTCCAATCCTGGACGACCCACACCTAAAAATGTCGCGAGGGGAAGATATTTATCTGAAATAGAGTTCACACAAGCACATAATTATGTCATATTTAACTATGATGAGCTGAGACCTTTTATTAAATAAGTAGATGTTCGACTTAAATTTTATCAAAAGTGTACTATTTATCTTTTGTGATACCATAAACTCATATAATTTAGAACAACCTTGCAAGCAACATCGACGATACTTACTATCCAATAATTCATAGCTGACTGAATCTCAAATCTTTTAATTACAAGATGAACAATTTATCACATGGTTTAGAACACATGTAAGTCCTATCACAAACTCATTATCTTTTACAATGTAATTAATTGTATGTCAATATTACATAACATTCATTTATTGATTGTTGTTGTATTTAATTTACAAGGTTTATCGAATGGGAGATAATGCTGTCATTTCACTGTCTTTACTAAGCCTAGGCTCTGAAAGAAAAGTCAAGTGCTATAACATGTATTTTATCAATGGATATATCTTTCATACTTAAGAATACGGGCATGGAAGAAAGATATTCAACAACATTGTTTGTATTAAAGGATCGACTTCTAGTGAGTTAGAAGTTGACTGCTACGGTAGATTGGAAGAGGTCATCGAACTGCAATATCATAGCGAGCAGAATAGAGTATTTTTTTATGCAAATGTTATTGGTATGACACAATTGATAGAGGAATTAGAGTAGATCCTCACTATGGTCTCGTTGAAATCAACTCAAAAGCTAGACACCGTAACGTAAACAACGTCTTTGTTTTCGTAAAGCAATGCCAACAAGTTTATTACACCTAAACCCCTTCCTTTAGAAAGGACCGATCAAGAGTTGATTGGTTATCCGTTTTAAAAACAAAACCTAGGGGTCGTGTCGAGGTTGTTCAGATGAAAACGAAGACACTAGTGTGATAGATGAAGTCTTTCAAGCTAGTGAGTTGGTTGAACTATACTGAGTTGCTCCTTCGATTGACTTAGAAGAAAATTCAAATTTTCATGTTTTGGACGATAGTCTTGTTGATGTTGACGCAGAGGAGTTGAATGTTGTTTTAAGCTCTACTAGTGGACTAGAGAATATTGATGAAGAAGATGATAACCACATTGAAGAGTGTGATGAAGTTGATGATAACAATTCAATTGAGGACGAAGATGAAAATTCTGACTAAACATGCTGTAAAGCGTTATTTTTATAATGTAATATTTTGGAACATGAAATATTTATTCTTCTTTAATTGTCAGCTCTTGTTATTGTGTTGTGTGTGCCGTAAGTTTGCAATTCGAGATTTTATGCAGGAGGATAGACAAAAATACATGGAGCAGCTGCAGAAATGTTGACGGTTTCACCGACGGAATGGTACCCTTTAATATTCTACTGAGAGTTAAAAAACATTTACGGAATTGTGTCATAATCACCGACAGGTACACTGATGGATTCACCGACAGTTGGTGCACATGCTGAAGGGCACGCATGTCAGAGACGTGGTCGGTCGGCACGCTTACCAACAAAATAGCCGGCAACACAGTTACCGACAGATTGGCTGATGGATCAAAAAGTCTGGCGGGATTTTCAAAATATTTTGGTGTGAATATCAATTAATTACTGACAGAATTTAATGCCATCGACAGTAATTAATGGTCAATCGGTAATCCCGTTGGAAAAATTGCTATATAAAAACCCCGCCCCTTCTCATTTGGTTCATTTTTTCTCTCGGCTCTTCATCTCTATTTCTCCTCTCCTCTCCGTTTGTATTAAGTTTTTGCAAGAGATTTTATTGTTTTGGTGGTAGTTTTAAACATATTAAAAGGTATGTATTCTTCTTTCTTTATCTTTGTTTTTTTTTTATTTTTTTATTTTAATTATGATTTTTTTGTGTTCTTTGTTTTGTGTATTGTTTATAGATAAAATCTTAAAATCAACACTCTATTAAGGTAAGCATTTTTTATTCCTAAATTTATTTTGAATTGATGTAGTGTTCTTGTGTTTTTTCATTTTATTTATTAATTTTATGATATTATTGTTTGTATTGCCATAATTGTTATTGTTGAATTTATATTTTAAATGTTAATTTAAATATAGAATTAAATTTAGTTAGTTCATCTTAATTTTAGGATATTATTGTTTGTATTGCCATAATTTTTGTTGTTGAATTTTTGTTTTAAATGTTAATTGAAATATAGAATTAAATTTAGTTAGTTTATCTTAATTTTAGGATATTATTGTTTGTATTGCCATAATTTTTGTTGTTGAATTTATGTTTTAAATGTTAATTGAAATATAGAATTAAATTTAGTTAGTTTATCTTAATTTTAGGATATTATTGTTTGTATTGCCATAATTGTTATTGTTGAATTTATGTTTTAAATGTTAATTGAAATATATAATTAAATTTATTTAGTTTATCTTAATTTTAGGATATTATTGTTTGTTATGTTGTTTATTATTTCGATTAATTTTAATTGTTATTTATGATTTTGTATTGATGTTAGTTGAAAATATGTTAGTTGCAATATTTGTGTAATTATCAATATTTGTAGGTATGAAAACTATAGGTAGTCTCTAATATAGGGGAGGTGCTGTTGAATTTTTTTAAAATGATAGAATTTCTATAGATGTTAGGTTGTATATATGATGTTGCTGGAGTCAATTAGTTTGTGGTTATTGTCAAGATTTACAGGTTTGAAAACTGTGGGTAGTCTTAAGTATAAGGGAGGTGCTACCGATTTTTTTTTAAATAATCGAAGTTAATTATGTAATTATTCGTATAAATTTATGTAAATGCGTCGAATGAAATCTACAGGATATTGTCAGCAGACAGTTGCAGCTAGTTCTTCTAGCAGCGAGGAGGACGTATCCTTAGGTGCTAATCACGGAGAGGAATCTGCGCCAACTTGTGATGCTGCCTCTTCTAGCACGATTTCACGGCACATAAGCGGTGTGCATTCACAGCGGGGTCAATTCACCCAAAAGTACCAGACACAATGGAAGGATGACCTCTCAATGTAAGTTTGATTAGGTTTTAGTTTTTAGTTTTTATACTTATAACATAATTTATGAATAATTAATTAATTTTTTATTATTTAATTTCAAGCTCACAAACATTGAGGTTGCCAGGACAATTACATTGACGTTTAAATCATCGATGGAGATTTTATTTTTTTAATGGAGTCCGGTTTCCAGACATCCTGAGTGGAGACCTAATATCGATGCATGATTTCAACAATTTCAGGTCGGTGTTAACTTTTAATTTCCAGCTTATTTTTAATATATTATTTTTTTATAGTTTTATATCTTGTACTATTTTTATTTTAAATGAATTATTTATATACACAACATAAATTTGAGTGGAATAGGGCGACAACAATGTTGTGAGGAGGTTATGAGAGAATCATGCGGTAACTAGGTAACATCGAAAATAATATTTATTTTTGTTTTATAATTTTTTGTTCTAAATTGTAATTTGTTACTATGGAAGTAGGTTGCGTGATTTTTGGTATGACATCAAAAAAAAAATATCAAAAAGACATGTGAGGGATAACGGTCTTGAAGGATGGAATGAGGTGGCAGTTTGGCAGGAATTCAAACCACCATTCATCTCGGGAGATATACGAACGACATATATTGAGCATGTGACCTCATAGTGGTTTTCATGGCGCTCACAGTACTGCACCAATAACCAGAACCGGCAAATTCATGGTTCGGTGACCACGCACACCGGTGGCTCTTTTCCGTTCAGCGCACATGCAAAGCGGATGGTAAGATTAATTTTAATGAAATATATCGTTAATTAATTTGTCATTCCTTATAATATATTTAACTTGCAACCTCTGTTTTCCTTACAGGCTGCGTCTCTTGGACGTGAGCCGAGTCTAATGGAGCTATTTGTAGAGACGCATGTGCAGAGTCAAGACTGTCAAAAAGGGGTGTAGCAGTTCGTTGACAATTGTGCTCAGTACTTCATGGTATGTTCGTTCAATCATTTTATTTTATAAGTTATTATTTTCTTGAATTGAATATGATGATTTTTTTATAAATTTTCAGGAGACCTATAATAGCCGATTGAGGGAGAGATATGAGGACGATCCTTCAACCCATCCGGATTTTGATTCGGATTTATGGATGGAGGTGGGATCGTCTGGTGGACCCGAAAAAAATCGGGTCTACTGACTCTCCAACACTACAGCCGAAAACTTGCGGTCGACTCGTAGCGTCTCAACCGTTGGGAGCTCTCCATCAGTATTGATCACCCAGTTTAAGGAATTCATGGCCTTGAAACAATAATATGAACAACTCTCGACGAATTATAATCAGCTCCATCAAATGGTCATGGAGATTAGATCAAGGATAGGTGATGATACAAGTGCAGCTCCTTTTTAGTTGTACAGTCCCGGGAACAACCAGCCTCCTCCTCCTCCTCCAACTCCGCCACTATTCTAGTTTAATTTTGTTTTTTAAACATATTAAATTTGTAATGAATATTATTTAACATTATTTTTATATTTTTAATGTTTAATACAATTTTATTTGTTTATTAAGCTTTTTACTATTAATGAATTATTTTTTATATATATTTTAAATACATCTCAACGGCGTTACCGACGGATCTTGGCCGTCGGTATTTTACCGAGAGTTACCAAACAATTACCACCCATGCCATAATTACCGACAGAATGTTTGTCGGTGTTTAACATTACTATTACCGACGGACTATCCGTCGGTACGTACCGTTGAAAATACCAATGGATTTTTTTCCGTCGGTAATGTTCTCGCGGGAAAAAATTTTTTTGCCGCGCGTCGCCGTCTGTAAGACCATCGGTGGTTGGTTTTTTTTATTTTCGACAATATTAGCGACGGAACGGGGAATTACCGATGGACGGAATCCGTCGGTGAGACCATCGATAATAATGTCACTGACGGATTTCATGCCTTACATTGATGGAATTTATCCGTCGGTAAAACTGTTTAATGGTGTAGTGTGGCTAGTAACCAAGTTACTGTATCCAAAAAAAAAAACAATTGTAATCAATCTTTTTATAAAAAAAAAACAATACGAGACTTCAACTTCAATATAGATATACTAACATAGCAACTACTACACTTGGCAAACCTACAAAAAAAAGAAAAAAAAAAACAGAAACATTTAACCTCCTCCAAAACAAAGAAAATTGCACTTTGTTATGTTTAAAGGTTAAATAGTTAAACATTTGGATGGAGTCCGCAAAGAAGAGGATCCTTAAGCTCCTCTCGTAATTTTTTTATCATAGAAAAAAGTTGAGGATCCACTACCAAGTGGAACTAGGGAGATTCGCTGTACCAACCAATAAAACTCTTTCAATCGAAGTACTGAGCTACTAAACTTTTTCATCAGCGTGGACCAACATCAGAAAGTGTGATTTCATTGACAGAGAAACTGCTAGCAGTTGCCTCCAGGTTGTCCATGAATCTTCCCACAAAAGCCGGCCGCTCAGGTTGGGGAAGAAATGAATTTTGGCTTTTCAGCATTAAGACAACAGATGACATAGTAGGTCTGTCGCTAGCATCTTCTTGAACACATAATAAACCAATGTGCATGTAACGTGAGAATTCGTCTGCATTGCATGCATCAGACAGCATTGGATCAATCAACTTTGCTTTATTTCCTTCGTTCCATAATTGCCAAGCCTGCTTTAACATCAAGAAAGTAAAAAACATTGTTGTTCCGTCAATCAATAACAGCAGGGCCACTTTAAGTTGGTTTTTGTTGTATTTAAGGTAGTAGATAAAACTTACATATGCAAGGAGGCTAGGAGCACATTTTGATTGGTGGTATACAGCTTTCTTTCTCCCACTTATGATCTCAAGCAAGAGAACTCCAAAACTAAAAACATCAGATTTGGTTGAATATAATCCCTCCATTGCATATTCTGGTGCCATGTATCCACTGTTCATAGAGGGGAAAAATAAATGTTCAGTACATTAAGAACTAATCATTTGTTAAAATATTCAGAAGGAAACTCTTGTCAAAAAGTCAATCCTTGTGTTCAAATATATATGGGGACACCACATTCTAAGGCTGGAAATGCTGAAGCTAGTAAGATGAAATCCGATGGATTTGTCCCTCTCATATTTTGATACCATAATTTATCATACTACCACATTAAAATGATTAATGTGAAATCAAAGATTCTTGGATTAATCACTTATCTAAATTTGTTTGTGATTGGGTCAAAATACACCAGCCTATTTCAGCTCAAAATTGCGTTAAGATAAAACCAACCAGCTAAGCCCAAAGAAAAGGAAAGAGGGAGAAGAAAGAAGAAAAGGAGAAGGAAGGCCCATCTTTGTACTAGCAAAGAACGATAAGAGTAGAATGAGAGAAGGAAGAAAAGAACGAAGAACCCAACCATGCAAAAACCCTTGGCCCAACTAGGTCCAAGGAGAAAACGAGGAGAGGAGGAAAAGAAAGAGAAAAAAAAAACAAAAAAAAAACAAAAAAAGAAGAAGAAAGAGGTAATTTGAATAATGAATTTAAGTAATAATATCAGCCAAACGTTAACTAGTGATAAATCATATAAACTTCTTGTCTAAATAAAATAATTATTTTAAAAGAATATTTTTTGCAAATTTAGGGTAATAATATTTAGAGAAATATGATGGAATTCCAAGCAAATTAAAGTATGATTTTACACGTAAACAATGCTAACTACCAGTATAAAACCTATGTATCCACTGTTCATAGAGGGGGAAAATAAATGTTCAGGACATTAAGAACGAATCATTTGTTAAATTGTTCATAAAGAAACTCTTGTCAAAAGTCAATCCTTATTGTTCAAATATATAATGGGGACGCGACTTTCTAAGGATGGAAGTGCTAGCTGAAGCTAGTAATATGAAATCGAATTTATCCCTCTCATATTTTGAATACCATGATTTATCACACTATCTAAATTTGTTTGTGATTGGGTCAAAATACACCGGCTACTCCAATCCCAAAGTAAATGCACCAGCTCACTTGAGCCTAAAATTGTGTTAAGCTAAAACCAACCACGCCCAAAGAAAATGAAAATAGGAGAAGAAAGAAGAAAAGGAGAAGAAGGCCCATTTTGGTCCTAGCAAGGAATGATAAGAGCAGAGTGAAAGAAGGAAGAGAAGAACAAAGAGCCCAACTAGGCATAAACCCTTGGCACAACTAGGACCGAGGAGAAAAAGAGGAGAGGAGAAAGGGAGAAAAAAGAAAAAAAAAAAATTGAAAAGAGAAGAAAGGTGTATACCCTGACCTTAAAATTGATGAATCAAGGTTAAATAAGGAAATATGTAGTTGAAGAAATGATAATTAAGAAGAAAAATTGGGATAAATATTCTTAGTAATTTAACTTAAATTTTAAATGAAATAAAAGTAATAATATTGGTACGCAAAATGTTAATTTGTGATAAATTATGTAAACTTTCCGATCGGGTAAAACAATTATTTTAAAAGAATAGTTTTTGTAAATTTAAGGTGAAAAATATTTAGAGAAATATGAGGGAATTCCAAACAAATTAATATATGATTTTACATATAAGTAACACTATCTACCGGTATAAAATCTATGTACAATCACACAATTTTTTAACCAAAAAAAAAAGGAAATCTAAGTGATTTTTTATTATTATGAATGGGGATTAAAGTCTCCAATAAATTAGTTTGAAAATCTTGACAATTTAAGTAAATAAAATTGTACATGAATTCAGATTTATGTATAAAATTATCTACTGTCTAGTTTTACAATATCATGCATAATTCTCAATCTGATTGTTAGTCAGATTGAAATTGTACAAGCAATCTCCTGAAATATTATTATATCTTGGGTTAAAATTTTAGATTAATAGAAGTTCAGAAAGATCTTGTGAAAGTGATGATGATTAGATAAAAATACAGAAAAATAACACATGATCTTATTAATTGCATTGTCATAAACAAGTAAAAACAATCCCTCCCTTGGTTAATGTAGCATTCAAAAACAGTTAAAGGAAGAGAGGAGCTCTATTTCTCTCATTTTCTTGAAAAAAGTGGTGATTGCTTCCAAAAGTGTGAGCCTAGAGAGTGATGTGAGTGATTTCTAGTGTGGAAAAACAAGTACAAGGCTAAGATTTATAAAGAAAAACAAGTTTAGTAACATGACAATTAAAAAGATAAAAATCGTATTAAAAGTTTAGGTCGTTATAAAAGGAACCCTCAACTTCACGATGTTCAAGGTGAAGAAAGGGAAATGAAGGAGAAGAAAATGAAGGGAAATGAAAGGTCCAACCTGTCTCGAGGGAAATAAGGGAAGAGATAGAGAGAAAGAAGAAAGAAATGAAAAAAATAAAAGAGAAGGAATGGCACAGCCGCTTAGCCTAAGGGGAATAAAAGGGAAAAAAGAAAGAAAAGGAGTTGGACCAACTTGGCAAGAGGGAATAAAAGAAAGGGAAAGAGAGAAGGAAAAAAATGATGGATAATCGAAAAGAGAAGAACCTATTTTATAATTAATAGGATGACACCGACTTCAGCCATTCTAGGATAATTGTGTGGTAATCCATGATAAAGTAAATAGTTTACTATGATTGCTTCTATGAGTGGGTTTACAACACTGCTCTTGTGATAGTTTTGCAGCCCCACTCTTCTGATAGGTAATTCATGTGGCTTGAAGGTGTATAAATATTCATGGGTCATTAGGTATGAAGAACAAATTACATGGATCCACACACACACAACACTTAAACACGCTCCACTTCTATTTTCTACCGATATACAATATATTTATCTATGTGTTTTCTAACTTTAATTTCAAATGGTCTTTGCTATGAAAAGGGATTTTCCTTGATGGAAATCATGAATCAAACCCAAGCTAAAAATAATAAAAATAAATACAAGCCCATTAAAACAACCAAAGAAAACTTAAACTCAATCGAAGAGTTTTTTTCTTACCATCATCAGTTTGCAACTAACAACTGATATCTCAATTAAAATTCTCAAATGAATCAGCATAGGATTCAATATTCTCAGTTATAGTGATGATTAATTTTATAGTGAAGGAGATGGTTTAAATTTTTGAAACTTAATTCTTAAGGGACCAATTAAGAATATTTTTAAGACTAGTTTAAAGTCTTTCATTGTATATATAGTTATGTGACTAGTTTGAAGTTTTTCATATTTTTAGGCAATTATGAGAAAAAGATTCCAAAGTGAAAGAGCACTTACTATGTTCCTACTATTCGAGCAGTATTGGCTTCGTCTTCATTGCTTGAAAAAATCCTTGCCATTCCAAAGTCAGAAATCTTCGGATTCATCTCATTGTCTAACAATACATTAGAAGCTTTTAGGTCTCGATGAATGATTCTAAGCCTAGAATCCTCGTGAAGATAAAGCATTCCCTTTGCAATTCCATTTATAATATCAATTCTACTGCTCCAATCAAGTTCTGCTCGTTTCGTAGGATCTACCATCAAATCAAAAGCAAAATAAAATGATATTTAGAAAACATTTGACCTTATTTATAAAAATTAACTTATCATTTCAAATCATGAATCAAAAATTATTTTTTATATAAAGGAAATATACAACTAACCAAAAAGAAAAACATCAAGGCTGCTGTTAGGCATGAATTCATAGACGAGGAGCTTTTCCTCTCCTTCAACACAAAAACCAAGCAGCCTGACAAGATTTTTGTGCTGAAGTTTCATTATTAATAGAACTTCAGTTTTGAATTCTTTCACGCCCTGCTCCGAACTTCTTGAAAGTCTCTTCACTGCAACTTCGCTTCCATCGCTTAGTATCCCCTTAAAAATCATAGAACACACGAGGTCATTTTTTCAATGTTGTATGTAAGCAATTAACTTTTTAATTTAACAAAATTTCTCTAAAATCCTTTGAAGACACATAAAGAATAATGTTGAAGTATTGTTTACCTTGTAAACAGAGCCAAATCCACCCTGTCCAAGCTTGTTTGAAAAGAGAAGTTATCTGTCTCAGCTCTTATAACACTCAGGTCCATCATCCAAGGTAATTCCTCAGAACTCACCTTATTACCTTCTGCGAATGTCGATCCGCTAGATTTTCTCAGTTCCTGTAAGAAAGCAAGGTGACTTTTTTCCTCATCTGCAAATGACAAAACAGTTCTTTGTAATCAGCATGTCAGAATTTGCCAATTTTTGTTGCGAGCCAATCAGTTAAATGGATTAACCTGTTTCTTTTCTGCTTAATCGCCGAAAGTAGATGATACACGATGCAGTGAGAAATGCAAGAACAACTGTTGGTATACAAGTTCCAAGGACAATCTTCAAAATCGTCAATGTCTTCCCTATAGGAAAATTATACACACACAAAAAATATTGAACTATCTTAGATTGGCGAAGCAAATTTTGTATGATTTGTTTGTAATAGATTGAAAATATATATACTTACCCTTTTGTGTTCCTGATTCAACTGCGCCTTCATAGAATGCGTATAACTCATACCTAAAATAGCAACTCCGGCTAAGAAGCCGTGCCCCTCGACCGACATAGCAGCAATTTGAAATATTTTGTATGGCAACCTGAAGGCATGTGTTACAATCGTGAGATGACAAATCTGTAGTGCACTGCCCCAGAGTATAAAGGGTGTCTATATCCGATAAGGCTAATTTTCCTGTAGCACACATATTCTGCGTAGGATCAAAAGCAGCCTTCTTGGTAAGATTACTAAAAATTTCGTTCACTACTGATATAAACTGTACTGAATTTTCAATCGTCTCTCTATTAGCCAAGGGAATGTTTCCTGAGAAATCAAGCTGGCCTATGAAATTTTTATTCGAGAAGCGCAACTGGCACAGCTCTTCCCATACAGTTGCATTTCTATTGTTTGGACAGAGTTGCATGATATCTTGTGATGCTGCATATATGCAGGCACTGCAGTTTTCGATGTAGTTGTAGCACATATATTGAGCATAGACTATATCAGGGTCATTTCCAGCATAGGCATGATATTGATTCGAGACAGAAGCATTTGAGGCAAGATAAGACATGAGGGTCTGGAGATTGTTTTGAAATGGACTATTAGCTTCGTAAAGAGATGTGTTTGAGCAAAACTTGTAGGGTGGATGAGTGAGAAAATTGCTGCTATGCTGCGAAAGGGTGGCAATGGAAAAGTACAACAACAAAGCAATTGAATGGTGTTCGCATCACTGAGAAAATTATGACCCATACTTTGCCTTCTGATTTCTTACTGGAAATGCATCATGTCCTGGAACTGTTCTGACTTCGTACACCTTTCTTTAAAATCATCCATAGAGAAAAACAATCAATTATGGAATCACATTAGTGTAGTTGAAGGGCATTTTCTAGTAAGAACTCGGTCAACTAAACTGTGACTCTGTAATTTGATGTAGAAATTGCTGGTATGCTGCGAAAGGGTGTTGTAGTTTCCTGGAAGATCTTGTATTAAAAAATGCATGCCTGAGCAGTGACCATGAATAAATTAGTAGACAAACGAAAACTATTAAATATGTTTTTGCTTTAATCCTGTTGAGTATGGATTTAAATACTATTTGCTAAGTTCAAATACATGGGGTATGGCTTATACTGCTAAATTCTGATATAAAAACATGGGGCCTTTTCCGGATACTGTTGAGTGTGGTACTATTGCTTCTATATATAATGTAGTATTACATTTTGTCCTATTGCGTGCATGCACTCTAACATTTCAGCATGCGAGGTCATGTGCTATATATTTAACTGATCTATGTAAAATTTGTATCTATGTGTGCATTTTTATTGGGTTTGATAATAACCAATCTATTATTTAAATTGTTCTTAATTATCAATTAGATGCATGATCAATAAATTTGATTAACAAAATACATAATCGGTATATATAACACGAAATGGCTCATATATTTGTTATTTTTCAGAGTAATTCATTCAGGGTCACAAGTCAGTTGTTGAATTAATGTAGTGAAGTTTTTCTTTAGAGGATATGGTTATTAAAGTTTTGCCCATGACCATTCAATTTTGAGGAAATTAATCATGAATAAGGGTGCAGATTATTTTACAGCACATAGATTGGGACCTGTGACCTCGTGGTAGGTAATTTTTATTTATTTATTAATGTGAATGTTCGGGTCATCCTGCGTGCACCTCGTGGTAGGTAATTAACACATAAGGTGAGGGATACAAATTTAATAGCTTAAAAAACCTCAAAAAAAATCTCAATAGGTCCAAAAAATTCATTTGGGCTAGGGTTATATACTTGAGTCCAACTTCTACCTAGGTACATTGGTTTAGGCATTGTAACCGAGCTCATGCTACGCATACACCTGGCTCAGGCATGAAAGCCTGAGCCCACCATCTAAGGCACGACATGCCTAAGAGGCTAGGCGTGTCTCCAATATGAGTGCGACATGCTTACGAGGCTAGGCATGACACGTCCAGCCTTACTGGGCATGCCGCCTAGCATTCTTGGTGGTGAGTATGCACCCTGACACCCTTGTGGCCTCAAGCTACCATGCTCGAGCCCAATGTGCTTAGGTCAAGACAGCGCGTTTAGATTTATTTTTTACCAATAATGGATTTGAGCACCTTGCTCTAACCCAACACTTCCTTGGAAATTTATCTAGAACTCCATGTGGGTCCCTCAATATTTTATACTAATTATTATTTTGAGTAAAATACAACTTAAAATATCACAAGGATAAAATTACACTCTAGCCCTTCCCTTTTACAAAAAGACAAGACTCATGGACTATAAATACACCATGAATTCTTCAAACTCAAGTTTCATAATCTCTTCATTCTTAATATATTCAACATAAATATTTCAGAGTCTATATCTTTTAAATATCATTGCACTTTCTCTCTTAACAAAGTTATTGATCTAAACATCTAAGAATCTACACATACATCAGAGGAAACTTTTTGCATATACCAATTACTAGCCACTAAATTTAACTTACTAAGTGATTAGTACTTAAAAGTGTATTTTTATCAAGGTTTTATATCATCATTTTGCACTTGAAGTATCAATAACTCCTTAACTAAAGCATGTTTTATAATAACATATCTAATTATATAAGATACCTTTAATTTATGGTAAATGTTCATCTTAAATGCAGGCCTATCACATAAATGAAAGAATTAATTGATGAGTTGAAGTACTAAAATTGAAAGGACAAAGAGATGGCCAAACTTAGAAAAGAGATGTTGGTGCAGTCCAAACTGGAACACTGTTTGGTAATTGAGTCATATCTGGAGTTGTATATCTTGGATTTAGGTCCACTTTATATGGATAGAAAGATAAGACATAGGCCTACAACTTTCATGTGGAGCCCAAGATTTAAAAAGGGCGTTTTCAAGTCCAAATTGTAGCAACAAGTCCGAATCTGTCCTGCAGCCCAGACACTGTTCAGTGTTCAGCCCATATCTCGGGTTCTAGAAGTCCAAAGGATCTCAAATTTTTACCTTGGAAAGATGAGACAATTTCCTAGAACTTTCATGATTGAAGTCTATTCAAATTATGATGTTATCAATGACCTTTTTGGCAGACAAGAAGATAAGAATTGTCACCAAGTCAAGATGTGGCCACCCACTCATCAATTAGTCAACAAATCAATAGTTCCAAATTTTGGCCTATAAAAGGAGGTATTTGCCATGTATTTAGGCATCTGGGTGTTCAGATCAAGATCATGCTCTTGCTCTCTCTTTTGTAATACTTAAGTTTTATATTAATCTCTTGTTTATGCCTTTCATTTCATTTTCTTTACTTAGTTAACTTCTTTCTCATTTATGTTCTTATCTTATTTATTTATGTTTCTTTCTTTCATTATGTCTAGCTAAGTTAAGTATGTCAAGGTGAAAAGGGTACACTAATGGTGTAAGAATAAGTATAATATAAACTTAACATGGACCTTAATATTGGATACTAACATGCTTTATATTTGTTATCTTGTTCACTTTTAATACTTTGCTTGTTAAATGGTTAATCTAGATTTATGTTATATAACACTTGGTACAACAAATACTTGACACTTTCATAGCTCATACTGTATGGTATAACCGACACCTGTGCTATGAAAAGAACTTGATTTGTTGTTAACATAAGTTATAATCATGAATGCCTGACAACATTTACAAGTATTAGCATTATTTGAATAAGATAACTAATGTAATCATGTTAACAATTTATAATTTGATTGGAACCTCCTTGTGTGTGGTTTCCAATTGAATAATAAGAGTTTATACTATACTTGTTTGAAATACCATTAGTGGATCCTCTAACCTTGATATTTATTGTTATCATTGTTTAAACCTTACATTAATCTTTCATCTCAAAATTCTCATCAACTTCTTCTTCTTCTTCTTCTTCTTTATTATTATCATTATTTTTATTATTATTATTATTATTATCATTATTAATAGTATTATTGGTGTTACTATTACTATTACTATTACTATTACTATTACTATTATTAGTATTACTACTACTACTATTATTATTGTTGTTGTTGTTGTTGCTGTTGTTGTTTCTATTGTTATTGTATTATTGTTGTTTATAATTTATACAATTAACCTCCCTGTGGTTCGACCCCGGTCTTGCCGAGTTATTTATTATTTCGACACTCCTGCACTTGGAAAAAAACATCAATCTTTTGGTCGTGTCACTAAACATCACTAGCTATCAATGACCTGAACTTTCCTTATCAAACCCCCAAATAACTTATTAGAGAAAATATATCAAATTGTTTGAATTAAAAAATTAATCGATAATTATCGAACATATCAGTTTTATTTCTAAGCATTTTGGATTTTAAGAGTCATCTCCAGTTTAACTACTTAATTGATTTAATAATCTCAAATTCTGATAAAAAAAAATGACTTGAATAAAACTATTGGATGAAACCCATTGTTAATTTTTAATATTAAACTATTGAAAAGGGAATTTCTCTCAAAATAATAGTCTACTATTCAAAGTTCTTGCTCGTCTCCTAGGACTCTTTCTTGAAATTTGACCTAACCTTCATTAGCTTTGAATTTTCCATTCTTAGAAGGATTATTTGATTTTATAAATACTTATATAATGTAGTATTTCATTTTCGCTAGTAAAATCTCTCTAACATGTTGAAATGTAATGACATTTTCCTGTCTTTATCAATTAAATGCATGGTAAAAAATAATTAATAAAATACATATTCGTTCTATTTTACAAGATATATATGACTCAGAGAATTGTTATTTTTCAGAGTAATTTACTTAGGGTCAAAAGTTAGTGGCTGGATTAATGAACAATTCTTATTAAGATTTCTTGCGACGAGACTAGTCCACGAATTCCATGTAAGAAAAACTTATCTTTCCAAGTCGGTTTATGAATTCCTGGTCTGATGCATAAACTATCAAACATATAGAAGAATAACATGAATGTTGGAGAATATATGTTGTGATTGTTGAGTGTGTGGTTATGTGTTGTTCTTTGTTATTCTCCATGATCTTAGATATTTATGCCTCAAGTCATATGAAATGGTCTCATGTAATGTGAAGTCAGCAACATACCTTGTGGGAGTCGTCATGGATATTAATTACCTTTACTATGCAAATAACCTGTAAATTGAGGTTTTTATGGCGGAGTTGCACTATCAATTCATGAGACAAGGCTTTTTAGATAGGCGTCGTAGTGAAAATTTAAAAAACTATAATTCAAGTGGGTGCCTATATACTAATAGCTTGTAAAACAAATAACCAGGTGGGTTCCAAGTACAGCAAAGAATATTGGTAGATGGTAAGGGGACAAAGTTGCTCAAACATTATTCAGTGTGTTAATATTTTTTTCTCGTTAATTTTCACTTTCTTTTTGCTCATCTTCTTCTTTCTCTAGTTAGACCGAGCTCGGTTGTGACGGATTAAGGATTGAATTGAAGAATTTTTTATTAATTAGAGACTAAAATGTAAAAAGAAAGAAAAACTTTTTGACGAATATATTACACGTGCTAACATCAAGTGAAGGAGATTATGACAGTACGTGAAGAGGCAAACCACCTTCAATGGTAGGCTCATTTGACTTCGTTGAATTTATCTTGATAAGACCCACTTTCTCGTCACCAATTTTTGATTTATTTCCTCCAAAATTTACCTTTTTTTAAAAAAATAAAAAATAAAAAATAAAAGCAAAAAAACTAACGATTCAAACGTATATAAAAATCAAGCTACAGTTTTGAATGAAATTTAAAACTTAATCGTACCCTATTGTATTCAAAACTGGAGAGGCAATGCATATTCAATGTTAAATTAAATGAGTATTGGATGAATTTGTATAAAAATTAAGTTCAGGAACATAATTAGATTTTTAATAGGCCACTTTAATTTAATCATGGGCCAAATAAAGAGTTTAATTATGTTTGTTGTTACCCATTTTTGGATTCCCACAAAAAAAAATTGAAAATGAGAAAATACAAAAAAATAGATCAAAAAAATATTAGAAAGAAATCCAAAAAATAATGGGAGCGAGAAAAGGACTGGAATGCTGAAAAAGGACAAAATTGGTTGAGAAGGTTAAAAATGCAAAATGTTGAAATTTAACAGTATATTTTTTACTGATGAGAGACCAGCCAGCACGCCTTCACCATCACCTTCGCCCCTTTCGTTTCCATTTCCAGGTTTGCGTTTTTCGTCTCTGTGCATGCGATTTCCTTTTGCATTTTTACTGTTCAAGTGAATTATAATTCACTTGAACAGTAAGCACTTGCATAAGCCGGCGGGGTCATTGGCTGGGTCCATCCCAGCCACATAGGCCGTTGATTGCAAGCCATCAACCCAAAGTAAAATTCCACACAATAGACTAAGTTGACTTCGTGTTTGGTTCATTTTTTTGCTTTTGCAGCTTAAATGATAGTGTAGCCTGCAATGTTATCGCTTAAGGGAAATCGCTTGATATCAAGCTCTCCACCCCACCCCCCCCCCCCCCCCCCCCCCCCCCCCCCCCCCCCCCCCCCCCCCCCGCACCCCCGCGCGGCCCCCCCCGCCCCCTCCTTTTTTTTACATTTCCCAATCACAGTCCTCGACGTTTCACCTTATCAGTTTTGTCGTCATTACACGACTTGCCTTTATTTTTTTATTTTTTTTGGGTGCTATTATCTTTAATGTTTACCTTCAAATATTATGTTTACTTTAAATTGTTCTATTAAGTGTTAGGCTCGGGACGAGTACCCGAGCTCATAAAAATGTTGGGCTCAAGACAACTGTCTAAGCGCATGAGATTTTTAAGATCTATTTTATTTGGATGATCCCATCTTCTTCATAGAAACAAAGTTTTCGTGGCATATCCTTATTCAAGATAATAGAATCCATATTATCATTCCATGATTTATGAAATGATAAAGACGAAAATAGAACTGAAGAAATTTAAGACAGTGGTTTACAGAAAGAAAACTTCAATCATATTACTATTCTGTTGTTCTATACATGTATATATAGCAGGAAATTATGTGGCAAAGAAAGACAATCTTGCACATAATTTTTCCAAGAATCTCGCTAGGATTTCAGACTAATAATAACAGAGCATAAAATCATGTCTAATCTAGGTAACAAATAAATTACATTTGGGAATATTATAATACTGGAATATCTGCAGGATCTCTGTATCAATAGTTGCAGCTGAAATATCTTCTTCAATATCTTCTGCAATATCTTCAATACTCCCCCTCAAGCTGGATCGAGCGGATTGATAGATCCAAGCTTGCTCAACAACCGATGAAATTGAGTAGATGGCAGCGCTTTTGTGAGCACATCAGCTAATTGATCATGAGAACGAACATACTGGGGTTGAATAAGTTTGGCTTGAACCTATTGACGAATATAGTGACAATCAACTTCGATGTGCTTTGTACGTTCATGAAATACCGGATTGGACGCAATATGCATGGCAGCTTGATTGTCACAAAACAATGTCATAGGAGTAACCCCATGAAAACTGAAATCAGCAAGAAGTTGTTTAAGCCATATCAATTCGCAGGCAGCAAAGGCCATAACATGATATTCTGCTTCAGCACTTGACCGAGCGACGATAGATTGTTTCTTACTTTTCCAGGACACCAAATTACCACCAACAAACATACAATAGCCAGTGGTAGATCAACGATCAAGCAAGTTTCCTACCCAGTTAGAATCAGCATATCCCATGATGTTGTTATGACCATTGCGAGTCATAACTATGCCACGACCAATGGTACCTTTTAGATATCGCAAGATACGTTTTACCATACCAAGATGTTGAACTGTTGGAGCATGCATATAACCACTGACAAGATTGACAGGAAATGTAATATCCGGTCGAGTGATTGTTAAGTAAATGAGTTTTCCAACAATCTGCTAATAGTAAGTGCAAGAACCAAGAGATTCACTGGAAGAGTCCAATGTTAATTTGCTGTCTAAAGGGTTGGCAACAGGCTTCGTGTGTAGCATATCGACATCCTGCAATAAATCAATGATGTATTTACGCTGATTGAGAAAAATTCCTTTACGGGAGGTTGCCATTTCAATGCCTAAGAAATATTTCAATGAACCAAGATCTTTGATCGGAAATTGTTGCCGGAGAAACCATTTAAGCTGGGCTATGGAAGCATCATTACTCCCTGTTATAATAAGATCATCGACATATATCAGTACAACCAATGTATGATCAAAAACAATTTTAATGAACAAAGAGGAATCTGCAGAGCTTCTTGTAAAACAGAAACTCTCAAGAGCAATGCTTAATTTTGTATGCCAAGCACGAGAGCTCTGCTTCAAGCCATAAATAGATTTGTGAAGCTTGCAAACCAATATAGAGTTTCCACTGTGAGGATGTCCAGGAGGAAGTTTCATGAACACTTCCTCTTTAAGATCTCCATGTAAAAATGCATTGCTGACATCCATTTGGAAGAGAGGCCACCCCTAGTTGATAGCAACTGAAAGTAAAACTCTAACAGTGGTCATCTTGGCCACAGGAGCAAATGTCTCCTTGTAATCAACACCAAATTTTTGAGTAAAACCTTGTGCCACTAGACGAGCTTTGTGGTGATCAACTGTCCCATCTGATTTAAACTTTGTCTTGAATATCCAACGGCATCCAAAAACTTCCTTTCCAGCAGGTAATGAGACTATAATCCATGTATGATTTTCAGTAAGAGCCTTCAATTCTTCATGTATGGCCTGCTGCCATACGGGCTGTGATTGAGCTTCTTTGAAGTTCTTCGGTTCATGAACATTGGATAAAGAGGTAAGGAATGTACTATGTGTTAGAGACAGTCGATGATAAGACATAAATTTGGAAATAGGGTACCTCATATTGTAGGTGACATAGTCTTGCATGTGTGATGGTGGTTGACTTGTTCGAATAGAAACTCTTCTAGTGACTGGCAGAGCATCAAGAGCACCAGGTAGTTTTGAGTTACTGATATGGTCAATTATGGAATTGCTAGAATTAGTGGCAGACTGGAGGTGAATTTGTTGGTCAATCTGTGAGTGATGTTGCCGCAAAATATCATTGCTGGGATTAGATGCAGGATTAGTTGCATCTGGAAGTTGATGCTGTCCCAGACCATCATTGCTAGGTATGAATCCAGTGGAAGACTGAGTGTGTTGGTCCGGATTGGGAAGAACACAATCAATACTAGGAACAGTAGATAGAAGCTGATTAGTGTTCTCAATACTGGGCAAAGGAAAAAAAATCGGACAAAACTTCTCCCTGTGTTCTTGCAGTAAAATATGGTGTGCCTTCAATAAATCTAACATCTCTGGACACATACAATTTCTTCAACAACGGGTCATAACATTTGTATCCTTTTTGGGTTGTGGAGTAGCCCAAAAAATACACTTGATTGCTCTAGGATCTAATTTATCCTGGTGAGTAGCTGATAAATGCATGAAACAAGTGCAGCCAAACACCTTGATATGTGATATATCCGAAACCTTATTCTGCAAAACTTCAAGAGGATATTTAAATTCCAGCACTCGACTGGGTATGCGATTGACAAGATAAATAGCAGTAAGGATTCCATATGACCAGAAGTGTTTTGGAACATTCATTTGAAGCATGATGGCACGAGTTTTTTCAAGCAAATCACGATTTTTGCGATCAGATACCCCATTCTGTTGAGGTGTACCAACACAACTAGTCTGATGCACAATTCTGTTAGAATGTAAATATTTTGACATGTCTTTGGACATATATCCGGTGCCATTATCAGATCGAAGGATTTTAATATGAGCAGAATACTGATTAAGGATGAATGAATGAAAATCCTTAAAGCAATCAAATATGTCATGTTTTGTTTTCAGCAGATACACCCAAGTGACTCTAGAGAAATCATCGATGAGAGAGACAAAATACTTAAAACCATCAATAGAAGCATAAAAGGGTCCCCATACATCTAAATGAATAAGTTCAAAAACATGAGTGGTTTTCGACTTCGAAAGGGAAAAAGAAAGTTGTGTAGATTTTGAAAAATGACAAATCTCACAATTGAGAGGTTCTTGTATTGGGACAGATTTTATTTTACTGAGAACAAACTCTGAAGGGTGCGCTAGTCGACGATGCCATAAGAGGTGCTCATGTGAATGATTAATGGTTGCTTGAAAACTCCTGGGGACTGGAGATTTATGAGAGATATAATAGAGACCATGTAGGAAAATTCCTTCACCAATCATCTTCTTGGTGACAAGATCCTAAAACACAACCTTGGATAAGGTAAAAATTACTTCACAGTTGAGAGTAGCTGTAATTTTACTAACAGAAAGCAATTGAAATGGGAAAGAAGGTAAGAAAAGGACATCTGATTCTATATTATTAGATAGTAGGTTGATCTTACATTTTCCCTTAACATAAGCATTTTTTCCGTTAGCAAGAGACACAAAAGTGGGACGAACGAATGATTTAAAATCATGGATGCTGGTTAACTTATTGGACATATGATCAATGGCACCAGAATCAATTATCCAAAAATCATGCAAATTTACAAGTTCTAACACAGTCATGAAAGCAAGCAGTTTACCTTGACTGTTTTTCGGGTTTGTCTCTGCTAAAAAATCAGCAAAGTGGCTAAGGAGTGCAACTGATTGCTTTTGGTCCTGACTAGTTTGTTGATCAGGTGACTTACCCTGGACTTGCTTGTCTTGCACATAATTTGCAAAATCAGATATCAAGGTTCCCGGAGTAGCAGGAAAAATCTCAGTGGGGTTGGAATTATTGTGGGCAAGGTATGCCTTAGAATTATTTGCATGTCTTGGTTGCCTCCTGAAATCCTTTTCAAATTTAGGCTTGAGTTTGGGGTGTAGAAGCCAGCAACGATCCATATGATGACTAAGATTGTGACAGTATTGGGACTTGGAATCAAGTCGTTTCCCTTTGTAAGCTTTATTCTCAGATAGTGATCTGTACTGGCCATGATCAGCATTTCTAGAACTCATGTCTTGCGACAGCAACTTGGTTTGATAAGCACGAGTATCCGATACACCAGCTTCCCGAGTCATTACTTTTCTGCTTATTTCTTCACGTTGAATGGTGGCACACACTGATTTAAAAGTTGGTAGTTCTGGGTTCATTAGAATATGGCTTCGCAGATCTTCAAAATCTGGACTGAGACTCGCCAATAGTTGAAAAATTTTGTCCTCCTCAGTCCTTTTTCGTAGTATGGTGGCATCTGTAATGTGAGGTCTGTACATTTCCAATTCATTCCACAAGTTTTTAAAACTACCCAACAATTGAACAAAAGGTTTGTCTTCTTGGTGAAGGCTGGCAACTTTAAGATGGATCTGGAAAATCCTAGCAGAATTGTTTTGATTTCCATACATGTCACGAATAGCATCCCATAGATCAGAAGATGATTCTGAGAAACTAAATATTTCAGCAAGGTTTCTTTCCATGGAGTTGAGAATCCATGACATAACCAGCTGGTCTTTGGACAACCATGCTTCATATTCCGGATCATTCACTTCAGGAGAAACAGTTGAACCATTGATAAAACTCAATTTAGATCTTCCACCAAGGGCAATGGTTACAGCCCTTGACCAAGGAAGGTAATTGAACTCATTCAATAATACAGAGCTTAATTTGTGGGAGGTGTTTGTGTCGTCTGTGTAACTAACTGGTGTAGAGAATTTGGAGCCAACATCAATGGCTTCTTTCAAGTGGCCTTCCATGGCAGCACAACTAACTCTGCCTATGGTAAACAAAAAATTCAAAGAACCTGCTCTGATACCATGAAGAAATTTAAGACAGTGTTTTACAGAAAGAAACTTCAATCGTATTACTATTCTGTTGTTCTATACATATATATATAGCAGGAAATTATGTGGCAAGGAAAGACAATCTTGCACATAATTTCTCCAAGAATCTCGCTAGGATTCCAGACTAATAATAACAGAGCATAAAATCATGTCTAATCTAGGTAACAAATAAATTACATTAGGGAATATTATAATACTGGAATATCTGCAGGATCTCTGTATAATAGTTGCAATAGTTGCAGCTGAAATATCTTCTTCAATATCTGTTGTATCTTCTGCAGTATCTTCAATAAGAACCTTCTCCTACTGCTCTTGAGCCTGGAGATGGAGGGGGGAGAACAACTGGCGTGGATAGTGGTCGTGCTACCATTGCATCGAAAGCAACTTCGTTGAAAAATGAGCTAGTAATTATCAAATCGAAAATTACAGCTTGGAAATAAGACTCTTACTCCTCGCTTATTATTACAACAAATTGATAAGCTGAGGTTAGCTAGTAGAAGACACTGATTGCAATCAGATGTAGATAGATCTGGTGTGCACTGCACAAGAACGTATAGAGATTCGAGAAACGTATATATCACTTTTTTGGCTGCAAGCTTTTTAAAACCTGATGGTGCATTTGCAGCTTCATTAGCTGCTCCAGATATAGTATTCACCAGTAGCTTGTTAAATTCCACATCATATCATATGATAGACTCCTTCGCGATTGGATATATCATTTGTGGCCAAGTTCACACAGTTTTGGCAAACTTCAACACTAACATCGCTGCGGCAGAAGAAGAGGACACAGACCTCATAAAGATCATATGCTGTAGAGGCGTTATAGAATCCGTTAATGTCATTGCGGGTTGCATTGGAGGCAAGTGAAGAGAGAAGGATATTTAAATTGGCTTGGTACGTGCTGTTTCTTACGAAAGTGGTTGTGTTTGAGCATATATGACCAAGGTAGTTCATCTCATGTGCTTCCGTGATGTTAACGGTCATCAGGGCTGCAAAGCAGAGCAGGAATATGGAGAATTTCAGAACCAACATTTTGTGATAACTGGTAAGGTTTTCTTGCTCTTATTTTGGGCAATAGAGTTATCTTTCCTTGTACATGGAGGAGCTCCTTGCGCCAAGTCAATGGCCACAGTCAAATGAGATTAACTTTCAAATTTGTGGAATATTGAAATGTGAAAAGAAGAAGAAAAATTGAAGCTGGTGATAGAAGTAAATGAGGGACAAGGGCATCTTATATTAATAAAACTTTACTAGTGATTGTGCCTCTGCATAGTAATTGCATAACTAGTAGTTAAATAAAGTCTATCTTTAGTTAAACTCAAGCAATGATTAATAAAATATAATCAAATATTAAACTTGATGAAAGGAATCACGGGAAAAAAAAGAAGAGTAATTTCACCGCAAAAAATGAAGGAGAGATCAAAACATCATGTAAAATAGATAAAAAAAAACAAAAAACAAAATCACTATCTAGTTTTATAATAATTAGAAAATTCTAACCAATAAAAGATTATTATGTAATAAAAAAGATTAAAAAATCATATTATATATTTTATCTAATTAAGGTAAGTTGTTTCGTCAGTGTTTTTAATAATAAAGACATTTATTATACTTATATGCTAAGAGTTTGCTTATAATATATATGTATAATAGTACCAAGATCTAAGGCACTAATATAGGAATGGTTAGCAATCGATATGGATGAACTTGTTTAAGATTGTATTGATTTAAATGTATGTGAAGATCAGCACTTATATGCAATAGTCCAAATTCACTTGCAGCATCAAAGATTATTCTAAAAATAAAAACACGAAAAACATGAACATTGAAACGGGCACAAGCCAACGTTTTGTTATCTGGAATAATTAATCAAAACCAGCATATATAATTTAGCTTAACAATCTTTATGGTCATAAGATTTAACAGAAGGGTAAATTTTAAAAATGCATTTAATTATAAAGAGGAATGATTGAGAAAATGAAAAATATATAAAGATAAATTACTAAGTTTCCTTAATTTTTATTCTAATATGTTTTTATCACATTTTACTTATTTTGAAAAAATACATTATTTTAAATTTTAATTGATTTTCAATCTTTTTACATTTATTATTTGTCTTTAATCTTATACATATATTTGGCATCATTCGTTGTCTTACTAGGGTCAACTAACAGCACTTAGTCAACTTAATAGCTGCATGATGAAGATAACAAAATTGTTTAAATGGTAGTAGGGGTTTAATTTGAGCTAAAATATTGTAGTTAGACTGCATTAACAGGGACCAACTAAAATGATTATCTTGCCCTTTATGGGCTTTTGTCTGATATTATGTTCCTGTGCCATTTATGGCTTTATCAGGCCTTAAGCTCATGGAAATATGATCCCTTCCAGAGATAAGATAGCAAAAATGATGCTTCCTCTTTGTTTGGGTTCTTGACTTCAAGGAGCAATATTAATGATGGTTATTGATGCCTGGACAAAGAAGTCACTGACGCTGTATTTGGTTTCTTTGGGCATAAACTTAGTCACAAGCAAAGGGCAAGGAGGCCTAAGAGGCCCATAATTTGGAGCAGCATAAATAGAAACTCTCTGTTCAATCATTACTATATACACAAATAATTTTTTGAAGATTTTAGATTCCATTGTAGCATGAAATATGATTTGTATGTAAGATAATATTTCTCATACTGCGAAGAAAAACAAATCAAGAAGATATGTTTATATCTGTCTGGAAATGTCTGTGTTTGTAAAGAAAAACAGTCGAAGGAGCTACAACTTCATTCTCTTAAATTTAAAACTTAATTTACAGTCACCGTGGTGATAAAACGGAAATGGTTAATTCATTGCCAGAACATACTTTCTGATTTGAGGACTGACCTTCCATGGCAACAAATCGGCCGATAGAAAATGCTGGTTGTTTAGTGATAGGGAGTGCTATGGTATCACTAGCCAACATATGAAGCACAGATGACATTGTGGGTCTATCTGCTGGATCCTCTTGCACGCAGAGCAGCCCAATTTGGATGCATCTCAGCACCTCAGTTGCCACGCCTGATTTCTCTAGCATTGGGTCCATCAATTCCAGTCCTTGACCATCAGACCACAGTTTCCATGCCTGAAAAGTTGAGAGACTTCCTGAATTGAGATAACAAAAATCATTGCTAGTAATCCTTTTTTGGATAGAAAGATAGGATTTGTAACCTACAAAAGTGAGAAGGCTTTCGCCTTCTTCTGAAAGATGAAAGCCAACGTTTTTTTTCCCACTGATTATCTCTAACAGCAACACTCCAAAACTGAAAACATCTGATTTTACAGAAAAAAGTCCCGCCATAGCATACTCTGGGGCCATGTATCCACTGTTTTGAATCGACACAAGAGGAAACAAATTGCTTTATATTCATGAAGAAGTTAGCAAAATTCTCTTGCATCATATAAATCGGTCAAGAATGCACCATTGTGAACCTTCGCCACCTCGCTGTAAAAATAATATTTATCATATTTGATATAAAATTATTCTTTAAATTGGTATTAAAACCGTGACGACGGAAAATTCATGAGTTCTAATCTCATTATATAAAGTAGTTATAGATCTGGGTGAGTAAATTATTTTAAAAAAAATCTTATTTAATAATTTAAATTTTTAAATTGAAATTATATTTTGAAAAGAAAGAATAAAGAAAGTCCATTTGTTCCAAACAAATATACAATTGAAAACAATAACACTGTGGGAATGGAAATGTAGTAATACGTACTATGTTCCGACAATTCTATTCGTGTTAGCCTCGCTTTGATTTCCACCGAAAATCCTAGCCATTCCAAAGTCTGATATCTTCGGATTCATCTCATAATCAAGCAAAATGTTGCTTGCTTTGAGATCCCTGTGAATAATTCTAAGACGAGAATCTTCATGAAGATACAAGAGCCCCCGTGCAATTCCATTGATAATGCTCAAGCGTCTTTGCCAGTCAAGCAGGACTCCATTGCTGGAACCTGAGTAGCATCAACATAAAAATCAAATCAGTTACAATTTCTGGTCTTTGTTATACAGTACAAAAATTCAGGTGTTTCAGGTTTAGGGGTCAAACCAAAAAGAACGACATCAAGGCTTTTGTTGGGCATATACTCATAGATAAGTAACTTTTCATTTTTTTCCAGACAGCATCCCAGGAGTCTGACAAGATTTCTGTGTTGTAATCTGGCGATTAAAACGACTTCGTTCTGGAATTCTCTTTGTCCTTGACCAGAAGTTCTTGAGAGCCTCTTAACTGCAACTTCTTTGCCATCCTCTAACGTACCCTGAGCACAAACTATTCTAATAAGCATTAATATTTGTGGGCCAAAGTGTGATGCATTTTCGAATTTGTTTGAGAGATTGACAAATAACAGAATTCGACTTTTTGTTTTTTGTTTTTTGTTTTTTGTTTTTTGTTTTTTGTTTTTGTTTTTTTAATGAATAAAGTAATTGACTTGATAGCCTTGATTACCCTGTATACTGGGCCAAACCCTCCTTGACCAAGTTTGTTTTCATCAGAAAATTGCTTTGTAGCTTCATTTATAACATCTAGCCGGATCAAAGGGAGGTCCTGGGATGTCACCTCTCCTTGAATATCTTTGTCTGAATAGTCGTCCCCAACAGTTGCTCGTCCTGCCAAGTCGAGTAATTGTTCCTCTTGGATATTTCCTATTTCCTCTGCAGGAGATATTGTGAAGTGCTAATAATTGATTATATAGGTTTCGAACATGATGTAAATGTATATCTTGTTTCGACACTTCAATATTTTTGTTCTGTTTTTAACCTTCTACGTACTAGCATTTTTTCTGATGATGACCTGACTAGAGAAAAATTTACGGAATTAAAGCCAATTACTCAATCACTGCCTAATTTGGTCTTCTTTTCAAGCTTAACCACAACATATTTGCAAATTCAAAGGTGTTCAGAATTTTAATTTCTTGTCAAGATTATATCTCTAAAATATTTGGAAATCACCTGCAAGTATATAGAAACTAACTAGGTAGTTCATATATATAATATAAAATTTTTAGTACCAGGACTTTCGGTACATATCACATGTATACCTGTTCTCAGATTCGTCCTTCTCCTCATGGTGTAAGTGCAAGCACTGAAAAATAGCACACCAATAACTGCGGATAGGCCTGCACCGACTTTAATCCACATCGATTTGCTTCCATCTCCTTCATAGTGACAATGTTTTTGGTGCACATCATTATTCAAGATAACAGAATCTCATATTAAAGAAATGATAAAGAAGGATTTTGGAATGATAAAGAAGACAGTAGAACCTTTTCCATCTGCTATTGAGCCTGGAGATGGAGGGAGGGGAACAACTGGCGTGGACAGTGGTGGTGTTGACATTGCCACGACGGCAGTTTCGTTGTAAAATGAATAATTTTCAAATCGAAGATTACAGCTTGGATATAAGACTCTTCCTCCTGTCTTATTATTACAACAAATTGGTAGGTCGGAGAGAGTTTGGTTAAGACACCGATTACAATCATATTTAGATAGATCCGGTGTGCATTGCACAAGAACGTACAGAGACTCAAGCCACGTATAACTCACTCTCTTGGCTTCGAACTTTTTTTCACCTGATGGCGCACTTGCAGCTACATTAGCAGCATCAGATATAGTTTTCACCAGAAGCTGGTTAAATTCTACATTAACAGTTATATCAGATGGATTCCACATGTAAAGCACAGGCTGTTGGTTCAAGCTGGAGAAGTTGTAACTGTAACTGTTTGAGTAGAGCAGGAAGCACTCATCATACCATACGATAGCCTCCTTCTCGATTGGACAGAGTTCGACTATATCGTTTGCGGCCAATTTCACACATTTTAGGCAAACTTCCACACTAACATCGCCGCGGCAGAGGAAGAGGCCATAGACCTCATCGATATCTTGCCCTGCAGAGGCGTTGTAGAATCCGTTACTGTCATTGCGGGTTGCATTGAAGGCAAGTGAAGAGAGAAGGATTTTTAAATTGGCCTGATACGTACTGTTTCTTACGAAAGTGTTTGTGTCTGGGCATAAATGATCACGGTAGTTAATCTCCTGTGCTTCCGTGATGTTAATGGTCATCAGGGCTGCAAAGGAAAGCAGGAATATGGAGAATTTCAGAGTCAACATTTTGCGATAGCTGGTAAGGTTTTCTTGATCTTATTTTGGGCAACAGAGTTATCTTTCCTCTTACATGGTGGAGCTCTTTAAGGCAAATCATTGGCAAAAGTCAAGTGAGAACTTTCATAGTCTGGTTCGTTAAGAAAGAGTTCCAATTGTGGAATATTGAAATATGAAAAGAAGAATAAATGATGGTGATAATCACAAGTCACGTTAATAAAACTTAACAAAACTAAGTCCCAACAGGGAAAGTTTGTTTTTTATTTTAAGAGTATTTTTAAAAAAAATTAAAAGTTTTTTTTTTTACTTTAAATTAACTTTTTTTTAATTTTTCAAAAATATAATAATATTAAAAATAATTTTTAAAACATAAAAAATACTATTTTAATACATCTTAAAAAAAAACTTTAAAAACACCCATTAACCACCCCCTAAGTGTTGATAGTAATAAAATCTAATCAAATGAACCTCACTCATTAATCTTAAAAAAAAAAAACAGAGGAACAACTGGCGTGGATAGTGGTGGTGGTGACATTGCCACGACGGCAGCTTCGTTGTAAAATGAATAAATTTCAAATCGAAGATTACAGCTTGGATATATGACTCTTCCTCCTGGATTATTATTACAACAAACTGATATGTAGGGGTTAGCTTGTAGAAGACACCGATTACAATCATATTTAGATATATCCGGTGTGCACTGCACAAGAACGTATAGAGACTCAAGCCACGTATAAGAAACTTCTTTGGCTGCGAACTTTTTTTCACCTAATGGCGCACTTGCAGCTGCATAAGCAGCATCAGATATAGTATCCACCAGTAGCTTGTTAAATTCTACATCAACAGTTTTATTTTGTGAATTCAACATGGAAAGCGCACGCGTTTGGCTCAAGCTGGAGAAGATGTTACTGTTTGAGTAGCGCAGGAAGCACAGATCATACCATATGATAGCCTCCTTCTCGATTGGACACCGTTTGACTACATTTTTTGTTGCAAGGTTCACACATTCTTGGCAAACTTCGACACTAACATCGCCACGGCAAAGAAAGAGGCCATAGACCTGATGTCCTGTAGAGGCGTTATAGAATCCGTTAATGTCATTGCGGGTTGCATTGCCGGCGAGTGAAGAGAGAAGGATATTTAAATTGGCTTGATACGGGCTGTTTCTTACGAAAGTGGTTGTGTTCGAGCATTCATGATAAAGGAATTTGATTTTCTGTGCTTCCATGAGGGCTGCAAAGGAAAGCAGGAATATGGAGAATTTCAGAGCGAACATTTTTTTGATAACTGATAAGGTTTTCTTGCTCTTAATTATTTTGGGCAACAGAGGTGTCCTTCCTTTTACATGGAGGAGCTCCTTCCTTTTACTCCAATTGTGGAATATTGAAGTATGAAAAGAAGAATAACTGATGGTGATAATCACATGTCACGTTAATAAAAGTTAAAGTCCCAACAGGGAAAGTTTGTTTTTTATTTTAAGAGTATTTTAAAAAAAAAATTATTTTAAATTAATATTTTTTAAATTTTTCAAAAATATATTAATATTAAAATTAATTTTTAAAACATAAAAAATATTATTTTAATACAATTTAAAATAAACACTTTAAAAATTAAAACAACCATTCACCACCCACAAAGTGCTGATATTAATAAAATCTAATCAAATGAACGTCACTCATTAATCTCCAAAAAAAAAAAAAAAACAGAGGAACCATCATCTTCTCAGCCAAAAATCTCCAATTCACCACTTAACATCGACTAAAACCAGTTATTGTCACCCTTACCCAGTCGAACCAGCAACACAAATCAACCAACATTCACCACCACGACGACAAAGTTTATTTAGAAGTGTAGTTGTGATTGTTTTTTAAAGTATTTTTTTATTTAGAAAAATATTAAAATTATATTTTTTATTTTTTAAAAAATTATTTTTGATATCAGCACATCAAAATAATCTAAAAATACTAAAAAAATATTAATTTAAAGAAAAAAATAAAAAAATTTTAATTTTTTTCAAAAAAAATTAAAATATAAAAACAAATAGAATCACAATAACCAATTGACAAGAAGCAGTTCCCCATCATACCCAGTGTCCTCTCCATACTCAACAAACACCCATAACCATCACAATCATCAACCCAAGGTCAAAACCTTCGAACTCCCACCGTAATCAAGCCACTGTTTTTTTTTTATATATTAACAAAGAAACTAAATCATGTTATGAAAATGCTGTTGATTCAGACTCATCTTACTGTGGATTGTAACAGTTTTTTTTTCAGCCCGTATATCCTTTCTTTTGATTTGTGCATTATTATTTGTTTAACCTGCATATCCTTTCTCTGGGTTTGTGCATTATTAAATAAGTGAGACAGTACTATTTGTTCAGCCTGTATTTGTTGTGATTTGTTGACAATCTGTGCATTAAATAAGTGGGGCAGTAATATCATTAATAACACTTGCTTGCTGTCACTCAGGAGATAAATTCTATAATACGGGACAACTGGTTATTTTAAAAAAAAAATACTATGCATTATTAATTTTATCTTAAAATAATACAAGATTGCCTTATAAATATTTTCAATTCTAATGTTAATAAATATTACTTAACCAATGAAGTGTGATATTCCTGACTTTACTTTGATTAATAAATATTAAAGTTGATATTTTTTACTCTAACATAAATATCAGAATTGATATTTTTAAATTTAACACCAATAACTACTAGGATTTGAATTAAAAAAAAAAAAAGACTTATCTTTTTAGGAAAAGAACATAAATCAATTAAATAATGTCCACGCAGTCTAAATATTATACAAAAACATTAAGCCTGTCTCAAATTTGCACTATATATAATCAATTTGTTCAAAAATAGTTTGAGCTCATAAATCGACCTTCTAAAGCGTTCGAAGTATCCCGGAACTAAAGGAATTGGGTTTGGAGTCTTTCGGAAGCATAGGAATAGTACTGGGAAACTTTTGAAAGTGGTGGAATCGTAGCGGCGTGTGTAACCACATGCCACCTTCACTCACCGGCACGTGGGTTCACTCGCTACCGCGGGTAAAACCTGATGGTTTGTAGGCTTTCGGGCGGATTTGGTTGCAGCTGGTGTTGCTATTGGCCAAGAGGGAGAAGGAGAAGAGTTTGATTTGATCTTAGTGTGGTGATCGGTGGGGGTTGACAGATCGAAAAGAAGAGGAAACCGTAAAGGGGAGAAACCAAAAGAAAGTGGGAGAGGGATTCTGGTTTTGGCTTTCTGAAGATGATAAGGCTGGCGTTAGGGGATGATTAAGAGAGCTTCTGAGGGAGACTAGTTTTGGCTTTACGATAAGTCAGCTTTGAAGAGAGACAAAATATTTATTGTATATGCGACAACCATTAACAATTTTATAAAAGAATTTAGTATGTCGGTATTTTACAGAGAGTTAAAAAATATTTACTGCATATACCATAATTATCGACGGACGAATTCCATCGATATATTTTCAGCGAGAATTTTTTTTTACCGCGCATTGTCCATCTGTAAAACTATCAGGTTTTTTTTTACCGATATAATTAGCAACAAAACATGAAATTACCGACAAATGTTATTTCAAAGGATGTATGAGAAATTTCATAATCTGTTTCTTAAGAAAGAGTTGCATGTTTCTAATGAGAAACTCCAATTGTGGAATATTGAAATATAAAAAGAAGAAATTGTTTTTCGTTGCAGCAGCCATCCTTTTATGAATTAAAATTGTGAGACATTAAAATGAAAGGGGTTAGGGTTATAGTGAATGTTTAGGAATACGGCAGTTATCAAATTAATATTTTAAGTTTTTTAATAATTTTAATATGTTAATATTAAAAATAAAAATAAAAATAAAAATAATATATTTTTATGTAAAAAAAAATTATACCACCATTTCAAACACGCCCCTGACCCTCTTGTCATCCGAATACTATTCTCTAAAAGAGAAAAAGTTCATTTTCTAAAAGGGCGTGGAATCCTAATTCACAACATATTTTTCCTTTTTTGCAAGGATTTGTATGCATATAAAAACAAAAACAAAAAATTAGAGAAAAGAAAGGACTTGAAGTGGTCAACAAAACTATATTGGATAATTAATTCTGAATTTTGATAGGGACTTATTAGTAGGGTGTAGTTTCCAGGAAGGTCCTATGTGATATACTAATGTTAGCTTAGAATATTACCCGAATTTAATGTTAATTAATCTTAACTATCACTTGTAAGCTGTAACCACTGTGCTACCAAGACAGGTAACAATATACTAAAACTACAATAATTTTTTAAAGAGGTCAAAACTTGAATTTTTGATTTATATATATATAATCCTAAAAAAATTAATTTTTTTTTACAGAGATTCAGGACCCCATTTGCCCCCTGGTCCCAGCCCCTAGATACAAATTTATAGATAAGTCAACTTAATGATTTTTTTTTTGTTTAATATTGATTGTGGGTTTGACTAAACGGGTCTGTATTGTTCAAGTTTTCTTGTTTATATGTCCAAGTGACAACCGATCCAACAGGGGCTGGTCTTTGTAACCAGAGCAGACTAAAATCCAATATGTTAGCCGGATAAAAAATCCCTTTTTTTTTAATTTTAAAATCGTATTTTTGACTAGTTTTCACGCATTCATGTAAATTAAATATTTTGAGGATATAGTAATAAATTGCGTACACACAATTACACTTCCAATAAACCCTCTTCAATATAATCAATTAGATCCTAGTCTTTGGCACGGTAAGTTGTGTGTGTTCACGTTACAAATAACAATAAAGTCAAAATTCTACTAAAACATCTTGTCCTATTCTGCTCTCTTAAAAAACACATCTCTTCTTCGGCCTCTAACTTTTCTTTATTGACCATGTTTTGATTTGGAATTAAGTGAGGTAGGTCGGGATTGAAACGGCCAGTCAAATAGTTAAATAGTTAAACATTTGGATGGAGTCTGCAAAAGAAGAGGATCCTTAAACTCCTCTCGTAATTTTTTTATCATAGAAAAAAGTGGAGGATTCACTACCAAGTGGAACTAGAGAGATATAAACTGAGCTACGTACTACACCTTTTCATCAGCGTGGACCAACTAATAAACTGAGCTACTACACCTTTTCATCAGCGTGGACCAACATCAGAAAGTGTCATTTCATTGACAGAGAAATTGCTAGCAGTTGCCTCCAGGTTGTCCATGAATCTTCCCACAAAAGCCGGCCGCTCAGGTTGGGGAAGAATTGAATTTTGGCTTTTCAGCATTAAGACGGCAGATGACATGGTAGGTCTGTCGCTAGCATCTTCTTGAACACATAATAAACCAATGTGCATGTAACGTGAGAATTCGTCTGCATTGCATGAATCAGACAGCATTGGATCAATCAACTCTGCTTTGACATTAAGAAAGTAAAAAAACATTGTTGTCCCGTCAATCAATAACAGCAGGGCCACTTTAAGTTAATTTTTGTTGTATTTAAGGTAATAGATTAAACTTACATATGCAAGGAGGCTAGGAGCACATTTTGATTGGTGGTATCCAGCTTTCTTTCTCCCGCTTATGATCTCAAGCAAGAGAACTCCAAAACTAAAAACATCAGATTTGATTGAATATAATCCCTCCATTGCATATTCAGGGGCCATGTATCCACTGTTCATAGAGGGAAAAAATAAATGTTCAGGACATTAAGAACTAATCATTTGTTAAATTGTTCAACAGGAAACTCTTGTCAAAAAGTTAATCCTTGGTGTTCGGATGCGACATACTAAGGCTGGAAATGCTGAAGCTAGTAATATGAAATCGGATTTGTCCCTCTCATATTTTAAATACCATGATTTATCATACTACCACATTGAAATGATTAATGTGAAATCAAAGATTCTTGGATTAATCACTTATCTAAATTTGTTTGTGATTGGGTCAAATACACCAGCCTATTTGAGCTCAAAATTGCGTTAAGATAAAACCAATCAACTAAGCTCAAAGAAAAGGAAAGAGGGAGAAGAAAGAAGAAAAGGAGAAGGAAGGCCCATCTTTGTCCTAGCAAAGAATGATAAGTGCAAAATGAGAGAAGGAAGAGAAGTACAAAGAACCCAACCAGGCATAAACCTTTGGCCCAACTAGGTCCGAGGAGAAAAAAAGGAGAGGAGAAAGGGAGAAAAAAAGAAAAGAAAAAAAGAAGAGAAAGGAGAAGAAAGGTGTAAACCCCTAACCCCAAATTTGATAAATCAAGGTTAAATAAGGAAATTTACAGTTCAAGAAATTATAATTAAGAAGAAAAAAAATTTAAATTGGATAAGAACTCTTAATAATTTAACTTAAATTTCATATGAAATTAAAGTAATAATACTAGTATATGAAATGCCAACTAGTGATAAATTATATAAACATTCCGCGAGTAAAATAATTATTTTAAAAGAATAATTTTTGCAAATTTAGGGTGATAATATTTAGAAAAATATTATGGAATTCCAAACAAATTAAAGAATGAATTTACACGTAAATAATGCTAATTACCAGTACAAAACCTATGTATCCACTGTTTATAGAGGGGAAAAATAAATGTTCAGGACATTAAAAACGAATCATTTGTTAAATTATTCAGAAGAAAACTCTTGTCAAAAAGTCAATTCTTAGTGTTCAGATACATAACGGGGTGACATTCTAAGGCTGGAAATGTTGAAGCTTGTAGTATGAAATCGAATTTGTCCCTCTCATATTTTGAATACCATGATCATACTACCACATTGAAATGATTAATGTGAAATCAAAGATTTGTGGGTTAATCACTTATCTAATTTTGTTTGTGATTGGGTCAAAATACACCGGCTACTCCAATCCAAAGTAAATGCACAACCCATTTGAGCCCAAAATTGCGTTAAGATAAAACCAACCATGCCCAAAAAAAAAGAAAATAAGAGAAGAAAGGAGAAAGGAGAGGGAATGCCCATTTTGGTCCTAGCTGTCGCACCCTCGCGAGCGGAGCGCGGCGTCGCGGCGACCATCGGTTTATTTCGGGGTCTTTTGTTTTATTTGTGTAAAAGGGAGTCGCCACCTAGTGTTATGGTCACTAGGAAACCTAACTGGTTTTTCAGAGATTCTAAAGGCAAGGGACTGGTTGCGTAAAGGGAAGGTATTAGCACCCCTAGTACGCCCTACCTAAGGTAAGCTGCTTGGTGTTTGGTTTGTCTTATAATTGCTATGGTGTTGGTGTTTTCTAATCCCATCAGTTTTCTAGGTTTTGATTCAAACTAAAATTATTAGGATAGAAATCCAAGGAAGTTCCATGTGCTTTAAAAGCTCATTTTCCCCTTAGTTTTTCAAGAGTTTGCGACTCGTAAATCGCAAGGAGGAGGGACAAAAATTTAGAATCTAGGGTGCTTTAAAAAACCTATTTTTTTTGTCTTAGTGTTTTATACTCTCACATCTCATAAACCGTGGAATAAAAAATTGAAATGTCCTCGATTATAATCAAGGCTTCTTTCAAGGATTTTGTGCGGATTTATTACTCCCAATAATATTTTGGATATTCGTCCTTTAAGGATTTCTTTACCCAAACATTAGCGGTGAATAATAGATGAATTCCTCCAAAAATAAGATTTTTGTATTTTTTTTGGAATATTGGCCAATACCCTTTGGAGTTTTACAAACATGTTGTAAAATTCAGAAATGCAAGAAAATAATTTTTGTGTTTAAGAAATCCATGCGGAAACACATTTTCGAAACTTCAAATATTTGTTTTTTTTTAGAGGAAATTCAAAAAAAGATGTTAGGGTATTGGCCGTATGCAACACACAAGAAAACTTTTAAATTTTTTTATCGAAACGCATAGCATCACAATTAAACGTAAATATCAAAATGGAAAGTAGCAAGCCATCATTCATATTACAAGAACTACAAGAAACTTGAAACCATTCGTAACAAAAATCATTCAAAGCCAAATCAGCTTAAAATTCTGTACACTAGAAAGGACTAAGCACGTATGGATGAGGGAGCCAAAGTTTTGAAACTGAAATTTTTAAAATCAAAATCCTACTGCATATGACCATGACTCGTGACCTATTTTCTTTTTAACAATCCAAGAGAACAAAATAAACTGCCATGCTAGTTTCGTAAAAAAAAAGAACTTGGGACGGCATGCTTTCATAACACATATATATCATAGACTAGAAACCAAAGCAAGACCTGGCCGGCTATTTAAATAACATGGAAGGACACGAACAGAAAAGGGAGCTGCTGATGAAGAAAACAAAAGCCCCCTTCCCCGGTTCCTTAATTCTGTCATGCTAGTTTCATACAAAAAGAAAAGCTTGGGACGGCATGGCTTTATAACACATATATATCATAGACTATGAAACCCAAGCAAGACCTGGCCGGCTATTTCAATAAAATGGAAGGACACGAACAGAAAAGGGAGCTGCTGATGAAGAAAACAAAAGCCCCCTTCCCCGGTTCCTTAATTCTGTCAACAGCGAAAGACAGGAGATAAAAAAAATAAATAACAGAGGCTAGCCAAATCTTAACATAGTCACCTATCCAAAACTCAAAACCACGGCAAGAACAACACAAAGCAAACAGGCATTGTACAGTCTAAAATTGAAAATGAATGTGCAAAAAAAAAAAACAAAACAGATACAAAGGATTTAAAGGCAGAAAAGGAGGAGAAAATTAAGACTTACCTGCAGGTCTCACTGTTTTCTTTTCTGCAGAGGATGAAATAAAACCAAGCAAACGTGGCTGTCAAGGTTTAGCAACAAAGCTCCCTCTCCGTCTTGCTTTTTTTCTTCCCTCACGGTGACACTAGAATGCAAACAAGAAACTCCCTCTATTCTGCGTTTTTTTGTTTACTCTGCCTCTCTTCTTTTTTTCTTTTATTTTTCTGCTCTCTTTCTGCTATTTTTTTGCTCTCTTTTCCTGCTTTTTTTGCTCTCTTTTCCTGCTTTTTTTGCTCTCTTTTCCTGCCCCCTTTAGGTCATTAGAAGGGCTTATATATAGTCTAAATATGTCTCTATTTAGGAAGGATTTAATGCATTAATCCTAGGACGTAAATCCCTACTGATTTGCAGTAAAAAAAACACAAAAGGAAGCTGCAATATTCTGATTTTGTTCTGGTTCTTTACGTCTGATTTCTTTCCAGTTTTAGAGGAGGGTGTGGCTGTTTTCTTTCCTTCCATAGGGCCAGCTGCTCCCTTTGAAATGAGGCAACAAAAACGTGGTCTTCAGCTCCAAAAATCAGGCGTGATGATAAAGGAAAAAAAAACAGCAGAGAAAAGAAAGAAAACAGCTGGAGGGTGCAGCTGCAAGGTCCTATTTTTCTTATTCGGTGTGGTAAAAATCCTGTCATTTATGATGATCCAACCCCCCTCTCCAGCTTTCAATGTCCTTCTTCAATTCGATCCCTCAATTTAGCACATTTCGATTCAGTCCTTGGTCCAAAAAAAAATCCTTCGAATCAGTCCCGCGAACTGGGGCAAAAATCCTTCTCGCGGTCAGGAATCCCTGCTTTCACGTTAGATATTCAAACGAGAATATCTTGAGCTTCTGATATCGAAATCAAGCGATTCAAAAGCCTAAATTTATCTACGTGTTTAGGACTACAACTTTTATGAAGGAGTTGAGGTGAGATAAAATCATTTTACATAACAGAAACTGGCAGTAATCTAGTTGGTCAAAAGGGATTTCCGGGTCTGACTCAAAAACTGGCGAATGCCGAGAATCCTGATATGACTGAGAGTATGAACTAAGAACAAAAATCACAAAAACTAAGCCAAAAATAGAATTTTTTTTTAGTGCAGACTCGGGTCAATATCCTTCTCGCGGCAGAATTCTCTACCTTCATGTTAGATATTCAAACAGGAATATCTTGAGCTTCTGATATCGAAATCAAGCGATTCAAAAGCCAAAATCATTTACGCGTCTAGGACTACAACTTTGATGAAGGAGTCGAAGTGAGATAAAATCTTTTTACATAACAGAAACTGGTAGTAATCTAGTTGGTCAAAAAGGTTCTTGATCTGACAATACTGAGCATCCAAATCTGACTGAGAATCTGCTCTAAGAACAATGATCCCTAGGACCTAATAAAGGTGTATGTCAATTTTTCAACATGTAATGAGTGACAGAATATACCTAGGATGGTCAGATATAGTACGAAACTGAGTCAGAATCAGAGCCTAAGTTGAAACAAAAAATTGCGACAGGAGCAGAACTATTTTTTAGTGCAAATTCTGAGGGATTTATTCAACCTTAAAGACCAGATAAAAAGAACAAATTTAGCATTATGAAGACTCCTGGTCAACCTAAGAAAACCTGATGATTTTGGTAGTAAAGGGGGAGGATAAAAAAAACAGAAAAAACAGCTCAAACAAGGTTAAAAAACAAAATATTTCTTTCTGTGCTTTTGTCAATCTTCTGGCGAATATGAGCTAAACTCCTACACTCTGTTCAAAAGAGGTATACACCGTCTCCAGCACGTGGGGTCCAAAATTGAGTAACAACACTAGCGATGAGTGATAAGAGCAGAATGAGAGGAGGAAAAGAAGAACGAAGAGCCCAACCAGGCATAAACCCTTGGCACAACTAGGTCCAAGGAGAAAATGAGGAGAGGAGCAAGGGAGAAAAAAAAAAAGAAAAAAGAAAAGTGAAACGAGAAGAAAGGTGTAAACTCTGACCTTAAAATTGATGAATCAAGGTTAAATAAGGAAATATATAGTTGGAGAAATGATAATTAAGAAGAAAAATTGTGATAAATTGGGATAAAAAACTCTTAGTAATTTAACTTAAATTTCAAATGAAATTATAGTAATAATATTGGTACGCAAAATGTTAACTAGTGATAAATTTTCTGATAGAGTAAAATAATTATTTTAAAAGAATAGTTTTTGCAAATTTTGGGTGAAAAAGTATTTAGAGAAATATGAGGGAATTCCAAACAAATTAATGTATGATTTTACACACAAATAACGGTAACTACCAGTATAAAATCTATATACTATCACACAATTTTTAACCAAAAAGAAAGGAAATCTAAGTGAATTTTTTTTAATGAATAGGGATTAAAGTCTTCAATAAATTAGTTTGAAAATTTTGACAATGTAAGTAAATAAAATTGTACATGAATTTAGATTTATGTGTAAAATTATCTACTGTCTACATTTACAATATCATGCATAACTCTCAATCTGACTTGTTGGTCAGATTGAAATTGTACAAGCAATCTCCTGAAATATTATTATATCTTGAGTTAAAATTTTAGATTAATAGAAGTTCAAAAAAGCCTTACAAGAGTGATGATGGTCAGACAAAAATACGGAAAAATAACACATGAACTTATTAATTGCATTGTCATAATAAGTAAAAACAATCCCTCCCTTGGTTATTATAGCATTCAAAAAGGAAGAGAGGAGCTTATTTCTCTCATTTCTTGAAAAAAAATGGTGATTGCTTCCAAAAGTGTGAGCCTAGAGAGTGATGTGAGTGATTTCTAGTGTGGAAAAACAAATTCAAGGCTAAGATTTATAAAGAAAAACAAGTTTAGAAACTTGACAATTAAAAAGATGAAAATCATATTAAAAATTTAGGCCGTTATAAAAGGAACCCTGAACTTCATGAGGCTCAAGATGAAGAAAGGGAAAGGAAGGAGAAGAAAATGAAGAAAAATGAAAGGTCCACCCTGTCTCGAGGGAAATAATGGAAGAGATAGGAAGAAAGAAATGAAAAAAAATAAAAGAGAAGAAATAGCCCAACCGCTTAACCTAAGGGGAATAAAAGGAAAAAAAAAGAAGAAAAAAGGAAAGGAGATGGGACCGACTTGGCAAAGGAAATAAAAGAAAGGGAAAGAGAGGAGGAAAAAAATGATGGATAATAGAAAAGAGAAGAAAAGGTAATTCATGTGACACCTATTTTATAATTAATAGGATGACACTGACTTCAACCATTCTAGGATAATTGTGTGGTAATTCATGATAAAGTAAATAGTTTACTATGATTGCTTCTATGAGTGGGTTTGCAACACTTCTCCTGTGATGGTTTTGCAGCCCCATGCACTCCTCTGATAGGTAATTCATGTGGCTTGAAGGTGTATAAATATCCATGGGTCATTAGGTATGAAGAACAAATCTTTCAAAAACCAACAACTTACATCGATCCACCCACAACCACTTAAACACACTACACTTCTATTTTCTCCCTATATATAATATTTTATCTATGCGTTTTCTAACTTTATCCTTAAGGGATCAACAAATATTTTTTATTTTTTTAAATTTATTTTTGACATCAACACATCAAAACAATTAAAAAACATAAAAAATTAATTTGGATTAAGGAAAAAAATAAAAAAAAATAAAAAAATTATTTTTTTATAAAGCGTTTTCGAAATGCAAACACAAATGAGCTATTAATATATTCTGTTTGTTCTTACGTTTAAAAAATATTTTTGAAAAAAAATTAAAATTTTTTATTTTTTCTTTACTTCAAATTAATATTTTTTTTTGTATTTTCATATTATTTTAATACGCTGATATCAAAAATAATTTTTAAAAAATTAAAAAAAATTATTTTAATATATTTTCAAATAAAAAATACTTTAAAAAGTAATAACAACCACACTTCCAAATACCCCGATAACACACAACGATACAGCGTGGATGCATTTTAGTACCTCAGTTGCTGTACTTGATCTCTCTAGCATTCGGTCCGTCAATTCCAGTCCGCGACCTTCAGTCCACAACTACGCCTCCTGAATTGTTACTCAAATTATACATTGATATTAGACTAATATATGTCATTTCTCAAAAGACGAAATTAGATGCATGAAGAAGCGATATCACTATTAATAATCAAAATGTATATTGAGGTTGAATTAAGCTTTGAAAATTAGACTTTTCTTGCAAATCAGCACAGCTAATAATCATATAAAATTGACTACTTAGCCATGATTACCTTGTACACTGGGCCAAACTCTTCTTGACCAAGTTTATTTTCATTAGAAAATTGCTTTGTAGCTTGAAGCACAGTATCTAGCCTTATCAGAGGAGAATCCTGGGATTTCACCTATCCCTGAATAATTTCATTGGAGTACTCATCGATCGTTCTTCCTTCCCAGTAAAGTAATTCAATCACTTGGCTGTTTTTCACTCTCTCTACTGTGCAAGTTTGAAATGAAATAAAAGTGGCAATAATAATGATGATTATCCGGACAATGATTGATAAAAAAGAAGATGCGATCTAATTTTGTAGCGGCAAGAATTGTTTTTGTACCTTTTTTCAGATTCTTCCTTCTCCACATGGTGTGAAGGGTGAACACAAGAACTGAACAGAAAGTATACAGACATATCATTAAAATTCTTTGATGAGAACTGAAGTCATATAGGTGGCCTATAGAAATTTGTTGAACAGCGCCATTTCGTACATGTTTTGACAGTTTCACTTTTATGTCAAAAGCGAAAGGGTCTTCTTCGCCTGTTGCTATTAAAAATTGCTAGTGGGCTCTGTGGTTGTGGGAGGAGCTCTTGGGCTCAACAATATTTTTGAGCTGCTCCGAATAAGTTGCAGATCAACAATTTGGTGTCCTTCCTCCTTTCAAGAAATCTAACTTTAGAACATCTCCTTATCAATAAAAAAAAATCAAAAAAATTATTGAGCAACTCTCAGGTATTAGGCAATGAAAGTACTCCTAGATCCAGGAAATTCGTCGGAAACTGACTTTTAAGCTCGAGACATCAGTGGTAAGGCAGTATAGCTTATGGAGTGGATTCCTATTTACATGCAAATTACCAAAAGAATCATATTTCATAAAAAAAATACATGCAAATTAAAATGTGTTAGAATTAAAGCCAATTACTCGATCTCTGCCTAATTTCGTCTTCTTGATCTCCTGTTACTATTAAAAATTGCTAGTCAGTCCATAGGGTTTTTTAGGTCCATGTTTTTTTAGTTCATTTTATTTGGATCCATCACACATCTCTCCTTCACAGAAACAATGTTTTTGTGGCACATCCTTATTCAAGATAATAGAATCCATATTATCATTCCATGATTTATGAAATGATAAAGAAGAAAATAGAAACTTCTCCTACTGCTCTTGGGCCTGGAGATGGAGGGGGGAGAACAGGATAGTGGTCGTGCTACCATTGCATCGAAAGCAACTTCGTTGAAAAATGAGTAATTATCAAATCGAAAATATTTACAGCTTGGAAATAAGACTCTTACTCCTCGATTATTATTACAACAAATTGATAAGCTGAGGTTAGCTAGTAGAAGACACTGATTACAATCAGATGTAGATAGATCCGGTGTGCACTGCACAAGAACGTATAGAGATTCGAGAAACGTATAAATCACTTTTTTGGCTGCAAGCTTTTTAACACCTGATGTTGCACTTGCAGCTTCATTAGATGCTCCAGATATAGTATTCACCAGTAGCTTGTTAAATTCCACATCAACAGTTTTAATTTGTGGATATATCATGTAAAGAGCAGGCATTTGGCTCATGCTGGAGAAGATGTTAGTACTGTTTGAGGAGTGCAAGAAGCACTCATCATAGCATATGATAGCCTCCTTCGCGATTGGATATATCATTTGTGGCCAAGTTCACACAGTTTTGGCAAACTTCAACACTAACATCGCTGCGGCAGAGGAAGAGGCCATAGACCTCATAAAGATCATGTCCTGTAGAGGCGTTATAGAATCCGTTAATGTCATTGCGGGTTGCATTGGAGGCAAGTGAAGAGAGAAGGATGTTTAAATTGGCTTGATACGTGCTATTTCTTACGAAAGTGGTTGTGTTTGAGCATATATGACCAAGGTAGTTCATCTCATGTGCTTCCGTGATGTTAATGGTCATCAGAGCTGCAAAGCAAAGCAGGAATATATATGGAGAAATTCAGAACCAACATTTTGTGATAACTGGTAAGGTTTTCTTGCTCTTATTTTGGGCAATAGAGTTATCTTTCCTTTTACATGGTATATTTATAAGGTAAGAGTTTGCTTTTGTACTAGTATATGTGTATAATAGTACCAAGATCCAAGGCACTAATTGGAATCTGAGATGGAAAAAAGGCGTAATATTCTGATTTTTGAAATGCAGACATTTGACCTGTAAGGATGATTAGCAATTAATATGCATAAACTTATTTAAAATTATATTGATTTAAATGGATGTAAAGATCCGCACTTATACTCAATAGGCTTATGAGTTATTGCATCGATATATTCTAAGAATAAAAAACACAAAAAACATACATTATTTTTGTTGTCTGGAATAATTAATCAACAGCAGCATATATATTTTAGCTTAACAATCTTTATGGTCATAAGATTTAATATAATTTTTAAGAGAAGGGTAATTTAAAAAATGCATTTAACTAAGGTTATAGTAGCTTAGTTGTCTTACAGAGGATGATTGAGAAAATAAAAATATATAAAGATAAATGACTAAGTTTCCATAACTTTTATTCTAATATTTCTTTGATCACATTTTACTTATTTTGAAAAACATACATTATTTCTAATTTTAACTGATTTTACATTTAATATTTTTCAGATATTTATGGCTTTATCAGGCCTTAAGCTCATTGAAATATGATCAACGGGCTGGATCCCTTCGAGAGATAAGATAGCAAAAATGATGCTTCCTCTTTGTTTGGGTTCTTGACTTCAAGGAGCAATATTAATGATGGTTATTGATGCCTGGACAAAGAAGTCACTGATGCTGTATTAGGTTTCTTTGGGCCTAAACTTAGTCACAAGCAAAGGGCAAGGAGGCCTAAGAGGCCCATAATTTGGAGCAGCCATAAATAGAAACTTTTGGTTCAATCATTACTATATACATAAATGATTTTTTGAAGATTTCAGGTTCCATTGTAGCATGAAATATGATTTGTATGTAAGATAATAGTTCTCAGACTGCGAAGAAAAACAAATCAAGAAGATATGTTTGTATCTGTCTGGAAATGTCTGTGTTTGTAAAGAAAAACAGTCGAAGGAGCTACAACTTCATTCTCTTAAATTTAAAACTTAATTTACAGTCACCGTGGTGATAAAACGGAAATGGTTAATTCATTGCCAGAACATACTTTCTGATTTGAGGACTGACCTTCCATGGCAACAAATCGGCCGATAGAAAATGCAGGTTGTTTAGGGATAGGGAGTGCTATGGTATCACTTGCCAACATATGAAGCACAGCTGACATTGTGGGTCTATCTGCTGGATCCTCTTGCACGCAGAGCAGCCCAATGTGGATGCATCTCAGCACCTCAGTTGCTACGCCTGATTTCTCTAGCATTGGGTCCATCAATTCCAGTCCTTGACCATCAGACCACAGTTTCCATGCCTGAAAAGTTGAGAGACTTCCTGAATTGAGATAACAAAAATCATTGCTAGTAATCCTTTTTTGGATAGAAAGATAGGATTTGTAACCTACAAAAGTGAGAAGGCTTTCGCCTTCTTCTGAAAGATGAAAGCCAATGTTTTTTTCCCCACTGATTATCTCTAACAGCAACACTCCAAAACTGAAAACATCTGATTTTACAGAAAAAAGTCCCGCCATAGCATACTCTGGGGCCATGTATCCACTGTTTTGAATTGACACGAGGAAACAAATTGCTTTATATGCATGAAGAGGTTAGCAAAATTCTTTTGCATCATATAAATCGGTCAAGAATGCACCATTGTGAACCTTTGCCACCTCGCTGGAAAAATAATATTTGTCATATTTCATATAAAATTATTCTTCAAATCTAATTTACTAACTTAAATTTTTTAGTTTAATTAAATATTCTTTAAAATAATATTAAAACCGTGATGACGGCTAATAATAGATTGAAATTGTTTTTTCACAAGAATAAAGAAAAGAATAAGAAAATCCATTTGTTCCAAACAAATATACAATTGAAAACAATAACACTGTGGGAATGGAAATGTAGTAATACGTACTAAGTTCCGACAATTCTATTCGTGTTAGCCTCGCTTTGATTTCCACCGAAAATCCTAGCCATTCCAAAGTCTGATATCTTTGGATTCATCTCATAATCAAGCAAAATGTTGCTTGCTTTGAGATCCCTGTGAATAATTCTAAGCCGAGAATCTTCATGAAGATACAAGAGCCCCCGTGCAATTCCATTGATAATACTCAAGCGTCTTTGCCAGTGAAGCAGGACTCCATTGCCGGAACCTGAGTAGCATCAACATAAAAATCAAATCAGTTACAGTTTCTGGTCTTTGTTATACAGTAAAAAAAAATCAGGTGTTTCAGGTTTAGGGGTCAAACCAAAAAGAATGACATCAAGGCTTTTGTTGGGCATATACTCATAGATAAGTAACTTTTCATTTTTTTCCAGGCAGCATCCCAAGAGCCTGACAAGATTTCTGTGTTGTAATCTGGCGATTAAAACGACTTCGTTCAGGAATTCTCTGTCCTTGACCAGAAGTTCTTGAGAGCCTCTTAACTGCAACTTCTTTGCCATCCTCTAACGTACCCTGAGCACAAACTATTCTAATAAGCATTAATATTTGTGGGAGTGTGATGCATTTTCGAATTTGTGTATTGAGAGATTGACAAATAACAGAATTCGATTTTTTGTTTTTTGTTTTTTTAATGAATAAAGTAATTGACTTGATAGCCTTGATTACCCTGTATACTGGGCCAAACCCCCCTTGACCAAGTTTGTTTTCATCAGAAAATTGCTTTGTAGCTTCATTTATAACATCTAGCCGGATCAAAGGGAGGTCCTGGGATGTCACCTCTCCTTGAATATCTTTGTCTGGATAGTCGTCCCCAACAGTTGCTCGTCCTGCCAAGTCGAGTAATTGTTCCTCTTGGATATTTCCTATTTCCTCTGCAGCAGATATTGTGAAGTGCTAATAATTGATTATATAGGTTTCGAACATGATGTAAATGTATATCTTGTTTCGACACTTCAATATTTTTGTTCTGTTTTTAACCTTCTACCTACTTGCATTTTTTCAGATGATGACCTGACTAGAGAAAAATTTACGGAATTAAAGCCAATTACTCAATCTCTGCCTAATTAAGTCTTCTTTTCAAGCTTAACCACACCATACTTGCAAATTCAAAGGTGTTAGGAATTCTGGTTCAAAATTTTAATTTCTTGTCAAGATTATATCTCAAAAATATTTGGAAATCACCTGCACGTATATAGAAACTAACTAGGTAGTTCATATATGTAATATAATGTTTTTAGTACCAAGGCTTTCGGTACATATCACATGCATACCTGTTCTCAGATTCGTCCTTCTCCTCATGGTGTAAGTGCAAGCACTGAAAAATAGCACAACAATAACTGCGGATAGGCCGGCACCGACTTTAATCCACATCGATTTGCTTCCATCTCCTTCATAGTGACAATGTTTTTGTTGAACATCATTATTCAAGATAACAGAATCTCATATTAAAGAAATGATAAAGAAGGATTTTGGAATGATAAAGAAGACAGTAGAACCTTTTCCATCTGCTATTGAGCCTGGAGATGGAGGGAGGGGAACAACTGGCGTGGACAGTGGTGGTGTTGACATTGCCACGACCGCAGTTTCGTTGTAAAATGAATAACTTTCAAATCGAAGATTACAGCTTGGATTTAGGACTCTTCCTCCTCGCTTATTATTACAACAAATTTGTACTTGTGGGATAGCTTGTTCAAGACACCGATTACAATCAAATGTAGATAGAACCGGTGTGCACTGCACAAGAACGTATAGAAACTCACGCCACGTATAAATCACTTTTTTGGCTGCAAAATATTTAACACCTAAAGGGGCACTTGCAGCTTCTTTAGCAGCATCAGATATAGTATTCACCAGAAGCTGGTTAAATTCTACATCAACAGTTATATTTTCTACATTCCACATGTAAACCAAAGGCCTTTGGTTCAAGCTGGAGAAGTTGTTACTGTTTTGAGTAGAGCAGGAAGCACTCATCATACCATACGATAGCCAGCTCCTTCTCGATTGGACAGAATTCGACTACATAGTTTGTGGCCAATTTCACACACTTTAGGCAAACTTCGACACTAACATCGCCGCGGCAGAGGAAGAGGCCATAGACCTCATCGATATCTTGCCCTGCAGAGGCGTTGTAGAATCCGTTAATGTCATTGCGGGTTGCATTGAAGGCAAGTGAAGAGAGAAGGATTTTTAAATTGGCCTGATACGTACTGTTTCTTACGAAAGTGGTTGTGTTTTGGCAGAAATGATAACGGTAGTTAATCTCCTGTGCTTCCGTGAGATGTTAATGGTCATCAGGGCTGCAAAGGAAAGCAGGAATATGGAGAATTTCAGAGCGAACATTTTTATGATAACTGATAAGGTTTTCTTGCTCTTAATTATTTTGGTTAACAGAGTAATCCTTCCTTTTACATGGAGGAGCTCCTTGCCGCAACTCAATGCAAAAGTCAAGTGAGAAATTTCATAGTCTGTTTCGTTAAGATAGAGTTGCGTGCTTCTAATGTGAAGCTCCAATTGTGGAATATTGAAATATGAAAAGAAGATTTATTTTTTTCGTTGCAGCAGCCATCCTTTTAGGAATTACTTTTTTCTTCTTTCGGTTGGTGCCTCCTTTTTTTTTTTGGCTAAAGTCAAGTGAGAAATTTCATAGTGTGTTTCGTCAAGTGAAACTCGAACCGTGGACTATTGAAATATGAAAACTAGAATTATTTTTTTCGTTGCAGCAGCCATCCTTTTAAGAATTATTTTTTTCTTCTTTCTGTTGCCTTTTTTTTTTCTACTTCTTTGCTATCTTCTTATTAGCTAAAAGTTAATAAAATCAATGATGGTGATTGAAGTTGATAAGGGACAAGGAGATGTCAAATGAAGTTTATTGAAGAATTTTTTGATAAATTAGAAAGTAAAAAAAAAATATATATATATATATATATAACTATTTGGCACTCCGTAAAGAGGCATGCAACCTTCAATGGTGGTCTCATTTTATATTTGATGTTATTGGATTTATCTCGACAAGACTCACCTTATCATAATTTATTTTTGAATTATTTCCCTTCAAATTTATTTATTTTTTTTAAATAAAAGGTAAAAAATAAATAATAAATAATAATAGCAAGAAGACTAATGATTTGGTAAAAATAAGTTGAGGAGGATTTCAAATATATATAAAAATCAAACTGTAGTTTTGAATGAAATTAGAAACTTAATTGTACCCTATTGTATTAAAGACTGGAATGTAGATTCAAGGTTAAATTAAATGATTATCGGATGAATTTGCATAAAAATTAAGTTCAGGAACATAATTAAATTTTTAATAGGCAAATTTAATTTAATTATGGGCCAAATAAAGAGTTTAATTATGTTTAAGAATTAATTTGGGTAAATTAAAAGATTTAATTAAGTGCAAGAACTTAATTATACTTTAAATGAGTCAAATTAATTATATTAGAAATTTAATTGGTAAAAAATTAAGTTTGAAACTTAATTTAAGCTTAATTGAGAAACTTGGAGTTTTAGATGGCCAAATTAAGTTCATAGAATTCAATGTTTTTTTCCAAAATATTCTTAGCTGTGATATTCTTTAATTTAAGAACCAAAATAAAAAGATACTGAGATTCAGCTGATATTAAAGTTCGATAAAAGCAAAAACATATTAAATTAAAAGTTTATGATCAATTATGGATACAATTAAAAAAATTTTAAATAAAAAAATTAAATTAAACTTAGATTAAATCTCTAAATTATTATTTTGTCTTTCATTTTAGATCAATAAAAATATTTTTTGATAACTGCTTTTTTATGCACAACTTTGACTGGACATGACAGATTTGTCTGCTAAAAAAGCTCCCTGTAACCTTTTCCCACAAAGTGTTATTTCAAAATATGATAATAATAATGGTTTAAATGATTTGACAATTATATATAAGATTTTTTAAGGGTTATATGCCTAGATCTTTAATTTCAGAATCTAACTATCACCATAATTATAACCCGTTGATTCACTACCAGAAAATTGATAAATACAAATAGAAATACCGAGGGAATATTTTCGTCGGTAAATTTCCGAGGGATTTTACCGACGGAAATATTCCCTCGGTATATACTAACGGAATTACCATGAGAAAAAAATTTAAAACAAAGCAAAAAAAAAAAAGATGACGTGTCATTTTTACCAACGAAATTACCGACATAATTACTCTCTGGAAAATACCGTCGGTAAATTCCCTCGATAATTCTGTCGGTAAACTGTGAATATTGTTCATCATGTCAATTACAAAGGGAATCACCGACGGAATTTTTCCGTCAGTATTTTCCAGAGAGTGTTATTTGACGGTTTTCTGAAAAATTCAATTAATTTAAATTTTTCATTTAAATATTACAGACGGAATCACCGACGGATTGAAAAACCGTTGGTAATTGTTGGCGGTTTCTAAAAAAATTTTACGAAATTGAAAATTTAAATTAAATATTACCGATGGAATTACCGACGAAATAATTAAAAAATATTAATATTCAATTATCCGTCGGTAAATCCGTTGGTAACGCCCCCCAATAAAAAGCCTGAATCCCCTTATTTCACAAGAGACAGACTCATTTCTTCTCCTTATTATTCTTCTTCTTATTGTTCTTCTACTTCTTCTTCTTCTTCTTCTTCACTTATGTAAAAAACATCAATATATATTTCTTTCTCTTCTTTTCTCTCCTCATCTCCTTCTCTTTTCCTCCATGCTTGGGTATGTCTTCTTCTTCTTTCTTCTTTTATCCTCTTAGTTTTTTTTTCATTAATATGCTTAACAAAAAAAAATTTCTCTCCTTAGCTTCACTTGCAACTACATTAAGGTAAGATTTTTCTTTTTTCTTCTTTTTTCATGATTTTTTTCACTATATTTGTTTTTTTATTTTATTTTTAATTGTTTTTGTTCTTAATAATTGTATAAATGTTGTTGTATGATTTTTTTTTTCATATAAGATCAATTTTTAGTTGATTTATTTATAGGATTTTTAAATTTTTAGCAATTGCAACTTTATTATTTTCATATGAATTTTTTTAGTTGAATTTATTTTTTTGTTTTATTTATTTGTTGCAAATTTGTTTGAGTTGATTTTCTTATTCTTTTTCCAAGCATTTTGAGTATATATTATACAGTGTTAATTTATGCTAATTTAATTATTTTATAATTTTATAAAATAATTTTTTTTAAAATGTTTTTAAATAATTACCGATGGAAATTCCATCGGTAATTCCGTTGGTAAATCCGTTGGTAATAAAAAAATATTATTACCGAGGGATATACCGACGAAATGAAGCGGATAAATTTATTTTTTTATTACCAACGGATTTACCGACGAAAAAGAAATTACCAATGAAAGATTCACCGACGGAGCATTTCCGTCGGTAATTAATTTACCGACGGAATATGTGTCTTACGCTGACGAAAAAAATTCCGTCGATAAAACTGTTAAATCTTGTAATGATTGCAAGCCATCAACCCATAGTAAAATTCCACACAATAGACTAAGTTGACTACGTGCTTGGCAAAGACTAATAATCAAGAGTTGTTAAACTCAATCGGTCTATATGCCCTCGGCATGGGTTTTTTGAATTGTGACACTATTCTCAGGTTAACACCCCCCCCCCCCCCCCCCCCCCCCAAAATAATAATAATAATAATAATAATAATAATAATAAAAAATAATTTAAACAAATCATTTTCACCAAGGCACACAATATTATAATCACACATGCTTCAGCCACAAAAAAAGAAATGTGCTTAGCCATTACCGTATGATCAACAACCCGCTCATTTTTCGCCTGAAATATAATGTCATGGTTTATGTCATCGCAACGCGCCTTAAGATAAAGAAAAAAACACACAGCATTTCTCAGACTTCATCTTAAAAAAAACTTTAAAAACACCCATTAACCACTCCCTAGGTGTATAGTAATAAAATCTAATCAAATGAACCTCACTCATTAATCTTATATAAAAAAAAAAAAAACAGAGGAACCATCATCTTCTCAGCCAAAAATCTCCAATTCACTACTTAACATCGACTAAAACCAGTTATTGTCACCCTTACCCAGTCGATCCAGCAACACATATCACCCAACATTCACCATCATGACAAGGTTTTTTTTGGGAGTATAGTTGTGGTTGTTTTTTAAAATGTTTTTTTATTTAGAAAAGTATCAAAATAATATTTTTTTTATTTTTTTAAAAATTATTTTGATATCAGCACATCAAAATAATCTAAAAACACTAAAAAAAAAATATTAATTTGAAACAAAAAAATAAAAAAAAATTAAATTTCTTTTTAAAACATAAAAAAAAATAGGACCACAAACTCGAAGCAGTTCCCCGTCATACCCAGTGTCCTCTCCACACTCAACAAACACCCATTACCATCACAATCATCAACCCAAGGTCAAAACCTTGGAACTCCCACCGTAATCAAGCCACTGTTTTTTTTTTATATATATAAATTCTATAATACAGGACAACTGGTTATTTAAAAAAATTACTATGCATTATTAATTTTATCTTAAAATAATACAAGTTTGTCTTATAAATATTTTCAATTCTAATGTTAATAATTATTACTTAACCTATGAAGTGTGATATTCCTGACTTTATTTTGATTAATGAATATTAAAGTTGATATTTTTTACTTTAACATAAATATCAGAATTAATATTTTTAATTTTAACACCAATAAATACCAGGATTTGAATTAAAAGAAAAAAAGACTTATTTTTTTAGGAAAAGAACATAAATTAATTAAATAATGCCTCCGCAGTCTAAATATTATACAAAAACAATAAGCTATATAATCAATTTGTTCAAAAATAGTTTGAGCTCATAAATCGACTTTCAAAAGCGTTCGAAGTATCCTGGAACTAAAGGAATCGGGTTTGGAGTCTTTTGGAAGCATAGGAATAGTACTGGGAAACTCTTGAAAGTGGTGGAACAGTAGCGGTGCGTGTAGCCACACGCCATCTTCATTACCGGCGCGTGGGTTCACTTGCCGCCGCGGGTAAAACCTGGTGGTTTGTTGGCTTTCGGGCGGATTTGGTTGCAGCTGGTGTTGCTACTAGCCAAGAGGGAGAAGGAGAAGAGTTTGATTTGATCTTAGTGTGGTGATCAGTGTGGGTTGACAGATCGAAAAGAAGAGGAAACCGTAAAGGGAAGAAACCAAAAGAAAGTGGGAGAGGGATTCTGATTTTGGCTTTCTGAAGATGATAAGGCTGGCGTTAGGGGATGACTAAGAGAGCTTCTGAGGGAGACTGGTTTTGGCTTTCTGATAAGTCAGTTTTGAAGCAAGACAAAATATTTACTGTATATGCCACAACCATTGACAACCTTACAGAAAGATTTAGTCCGTTGGTATTTTATAGAGAGTTAAAAAATATTTACTGTATATACCACAATCACCGACGGACGAATTTCATCGATATATTTCTAGCGAGAATTTCTTTTTTTAGTGCGCATTGTTCATCTGTAAAACTATCGGGTTTTTTTTTACCAATATAATTAGCAACAAAACATGAAATTACCGACAAATGTTATTTCAAAGAATGTATTAGAAATTTCATAATCTGTTTCTTAAGAAAGAGTTGCATGTTTCTAATGAGAAACTCCAATTGCGGAATATTGAAATATGAAAAGAAGAAATTGTTTTTCCTTGCAGCAGCCATCCTTTTATGAATTAAAATTGTGAGACATTAAAATGAAAGGGGTTAGGGTTATAGTGAATGTTTAGGAATACGGCAGTTATCAAATTAATATTTTAAGTTTTTAAATAATTTTAATATGTTAATATTAAAAATAAAAATAAAAATAAAAATAATATATTTTTATGTAAAAAAATAATCATACCACCATTTCAAACACACCCTTGACCCTCTTGTCATCCTAATACTATTCTCTAAAAGAGAAAAAGTTCATTTTCTAAAAGTGCGTGGAATCCTAATTCACAACATATTTTTCCTTTTTTGCAAGGATTTGTATGCATATAAAAACAAAAACAAAAAAATTAGAGAAAAGAAAGGACTTGAAGTGGTCAACAAAACTATATTGGATAATTAATTCTGAATTTTGATAGGGACTTATTAGTAGGGTGTAGTTTACAGGAAGGTCCTATGTGATATACTAACGTTAGCTTAGAATATTACCCGAATTTAATGTTATTTAACCTTAACTAACACTTGTAGGCTGTAACCACTGTGCTACCAAGACAGGTAACAATATACTAAAACTACAATAATTTTTTAAAGAGGTCAAAACTTGAATTTTTGATGTTATATATATATATAATCCTAAGAAAATTAATTTTTTTTACAGAGATTCAGGACCCCATTTGCCCCCTGGTCCCAGCCCCTAGATACAAATTTATAGATAAGTCAACTTAATGATTTTTTTTTTTTGAATATTGATTGTGGGTTTGACTAAACGGGTCTGTATTGTTCAAGTTTTCTTGTTTATATGTCCAAGTGACGACCGATCCAACAGGGGCTGGTCTTTGTAACCAGAGCAGACTAAAATCCAATATGTTAGCCAGATAAAAAATCCTCTTTTTTTTTTAATTTTAAAAGCTTATTTTTGACTAGTTTTCACGCATTCATGTAAATTACATATTTTGAGGATATAGTAATAAATTGCGTATACAAAATTACACTTCCAATAAACCCTCTTCAATATAATCAATTAGATCCTAGTCTTTGGCACGGTAAGTTGTGTGTGTTCACGTTACAAATAACAATAAAGTCAAAATTCTACTAAAACATCTTGTCCTATTCTGCTCTCTTAAAAAACACATCTCTTCTTCGGCCTCTAACTTTTCTTTATTGACCATGTTTTGATTTGGAATTAAGTGAGGTAGGTCGGGATTGAAACGGCTAGTCACCGAGATACTGTATAAATAATAAAAAAAACAATTGTATCGATCTTCTTTAAAAATAAAAAACAACACAAAACAAAACGAGACTTCAACTTCAATATAGATACTAACATTGCAATTACTATACTGGGCAAACCTACTTCAAAAAAAAAAGAAGGAAAAAAAAAACAGAAACATTTAACCTCCTCCAAAACAAAGGAAATTGCACTTTGTATGTTTAAAGGTTAAATAGTTAAACATTTGGATGGAGTCTGCAAAAGAAGAGGATCCTTAAGCTCCTCTCGTAATTTTTTTATCATAGAAAAAAGTGGAGGATTCACTACCAAGTGGAACTAGAGAGATATAAACTGAGCTACGTACTACACCTTTTCATCAGCGTGGACCAACCATTAAACTGAGCTACTACACCTTTTCATCAGCGTGGACCAACATCAGAAAGTGTCATTTCATTGACAGAGAAATTGCTAGCAGTTGCCTCCAGGTTGTCCATGAATCTTCCCACAAAAGCCGGCCGCTCAGGTTGGGGAAGAAATGAATTTTGGCTTTTCAGCATTAAGACAACAGATGACGTGGTAGGTCTGTCGCTAGCATCTTCTTGAACACATAATAAACCAATGTGCATGTAACGTGAGAATTCGTCTGCATTGCATGAATCAGACAGCATTGGATCAATCAACTCTGCTTTGACATTAAGAAAGTAAAAAAACATTGTTGTCCCGTCAATCAATAACAGCAGGGCCACTTTAAGTTAGTTTTTGTTGTTTTTAAGGTAATAGATTAAACTTACATATGCAAGGAGGCTGGGAGCACATTTTGATTGGTGGCATCCAGCTTTCTTTCTCCCGCTTATGATCTCAAGCAAGAGTACTCCAAAAATAAAAACATCACATTTGGTTGAATATAATCCCTCCATTGCATGTTCTGGTGCAACGTATCCACTGTTCATAGAGGGGAAAAATAAATGTTCAGGACATTAAGAACTAATCATTTGTTAAATTGTTCAACAGGAAACTCTTGTCAAAAAGTTAATCCTTGGTGTTCGGACGCGACATACTAAGGCTGGAAATGCTGAAGCTAGTAATATGAAATCGGATTTGTCCCTCTCATATTTTGAATACCATGATTTATCATACTACCACATTGAAATGATTAATGTGAAATCAAAGACTCTTGGATTAATCACTTATCTAAATTTGTTTGTGATGGGATCAAATACACTAGCGTATTTGATCTCAAAATTACGTTAAGATAAAACCAATCAACTAAGCTCAAAGAAAAGGAAAGAGGGAGAAGAAAGAAGAAAAGGAGAAGGAAGGCCCATCTTTGTCCTAGCAAAGAATGATAAGTGCAAAATGAGAGAAGGAAGAGAAGTACGAAGAACCCAACCAGGCGTAAACCCTTGGCCCAACTAGGTCCAAGGAGAAAACGAGGAGAGGAGGAAAAGAAAGAGAAAAAAAAAAGAGAAAGGAGAAGAGAAGAGAAAGGAGAAGAAAGGTGTAAACCCCTAACCCCAAAAGTGATAAATCAAGGTTAAATAAGGAAATTCACAGTTGGAGAAATTATAATTAAGAAGAAAAAAAATTATAAATTGGATAAGAACTCTTAATAGTTTAACTTAAATTTCATATGAAATTAAAGTAATAATATTAGTATATGAAATGTCATAAATTACATAAGCATCCCGTCCGAGTAAAATAATTATTTTAAAAGAATAATTTTTGTAAATTTAGGGTGATAATATTTAGAGAAATATGACGGAATTCCAAACAAATTAAAGTATGAATTCACACATAAATAATGATAATTACCAGTATAAAACCTATGTAACCACTGTTTATAGAGGGGAAAAATAAATGTTCAGGACATTAAAAACGAATCATTTGTTAAATTGTTCAGAAGAAAACTCTTGTCAAAAAGTCAGTTCTTAGTGTTCAGATACATAACGGGGAAGCGACATTCTAAGGTCGGAAATGTTGAACTAGTAGTATGAAATCGAATTTTTCCCTCTCATATTTTGAATACCATGATCATACTACCACATTGAAATGATTAATGTGAAATCAAAGATTTGTGGGTTAATCACTTGTCTAATTTTGTTTGTGATTGGGTCAAAATACACCGGCTACTCCAATCCAAAGTAAATGCACCAGCCCATTTGAGCCCAAAATTGCGTTAAGATAAAACCAACCATGCCCAAAGAAAAGGAAGATGGGAGAAGAAAGAAGAAAGGAGAAGGAAGGCCCATTTTGGTCCTAGCGATGAGTGATAAGAGCAGAATGAGAGAAGGAAAAGAAGAACGAAGAGCCCAACCAGGCATAAACCCTTGGCACAACTAGGTCCAAGGAGAAAATGAGGAGAGGAGCAAGGGAGAAAAAAAAAGGAAAAAAGAAAAAAGAAAAGTGAAACGAGAAGAAAGGTGTAAACTCTGACCTTAAAATTGATGAATCAAGGTAAAATAAGGAAATATATAGTTGGAGAAATGATAATTAAGAAGAAAAATTGTGATAAATTGGGATAAAAACTCAGTAATTTAACTTAAATTTCAGATGAAATTATAGTAATAATATTGGTACGCAAAATGTTAACTAGTGATAAATCATGTAAACTTTCTAATCGAGTAAAATAATTATTTTAAAAGAATAGTTTTTACAAATTTAGGGTGAAAAATATTTAGAAAAATATGAGGGAATTCCAAACAAATTAATGTATGATTTTACACACAAATAACGCTAAATACCTATATAAAATCTATGTACAATCACATAATTTTTTAACCAAAAAGAGAGGAAATCTAAGTGAATTTTTTTAAATGAATAGGGATTAAAGTCTTCAATAAATTAGTTTGAAAATCTTGACAATGTAAGTAAATAAAATTGTACATGAATTTAGATTTATGTGTAAAATTATCTACTGTCTATATTACAATATCATGCATAACTCTCAATCTGACCGTTGGTCAGATTGAAATTGTACAAGCAATCTCCTAAAATATTGTTATATCTTGGGTTAAAATTTTAGATTAATAGAAGTTCAAAAAAGCCTTGCGAGAGTGATAATGGTCAGACAAAAATACATAAAAATAACACATGAATTTATTAATTGCATTGTCATGAATAAGTAAAAACAATCCCTCCCTTGGTTATTATAGCATTCAAAAACAGTTAAAGGAAGAGAGGAGCTCTATTTCTCTCATTTCTTGAAAAAAAATGGTGATTGCTTCCAAAAGTGTGAGCCTAGAGAGTGATGTGAGTGATTTCTAGTGTGGAAAAACAAATTCAAGGCTAAGATTTATAAAGAAAAACAAGTTTAGAAACTTGACAATTAAAAAGATGAAAATCATATTAAAAATTTAGGCCGTTATAAAAGGAACCCTGAACTTCATGAGGCTCAAGATGAAGAAAGGGAAAGGAAGGAGAAGAAAATGAAGAAAAATGAAAGGTCCACCCTGTCTCGAGGGAAATAATGGAAGAGATAGGAAGAAAGAAATGAAAAAAAATAAAAGAGAAGAAATAGCCCAACCGCTTAACCTAAGGGGAATAAAAGGAAAAAAAAAGAAGAAAAAGGAAAGGAGATGGGACCGACTTGGCAAAGGAAATAAAAGAAGGGAAAGAGAGGAGGAAAAAAATGATGGATAATAGAAAGAGAAGAAAAGGTAATTCATGTGACACCTATTTTATAATTAATAGGATGACACTGACTTCAACCATTCTAGGATAATTGTGTGGTAATTCATGATAAAGTAAATAGTTTACTATGATTGCTTCTATGAGTGGGTTTGCAACACTTCTCCTGTGATGGTTTTGCAGCCGCCATGCACTCCTCTGATAGGTAATTCATGTGGCTTGAAGGTGTATAAATATCCATGGGTCAT
>CM017474.2:798805-970048 GCA_007827005.2 Populus simonii
CAAGCCATGCACCCGTGCACCCTTCGTGTATTCGTGTTCACAACGAAGATGCACTCGTCTTTCTTCTTCTTTTTTCTTGTTTTTTTTGCAACATTTCTACCCCTAATGGTTCAGAAATTGTCAACAAAGTATTTTCATACATATTTGGCGATGGACTTTGTTTGAATGTTAGCAATATGTCTCAATTTTTCTTCCCCGTCATTTCTATTCTTAATGGCTCAGAGATTAATTTCCAACAACGTCTTTGCATACATATTTGGGCATAGACTCTGTCCGAATTGTATAATTTTTGAAGTAAGAAAGCACATATTCTAGTTGAAGTTCACAACTCAGAAATCAGTTTTTTTTTTTTCTAATAAAATTGATAAAAATTTAATTAGAGCCAAAACTGATACTAACTTTATGGGGGTGTTTTTTTTTCTTATTTTTTTTGGATAAAAAATAAGTTATTCTCATCAAAATTATGAAACGGTTGAAAATATTATTTCTCATTTGAGTTTTAAATAAATCAAGCACATACCTCATTGATTGCGAAGAAAATGCACTCCAATTAATCATGTTAACAATAACGTATACTGAACCACGAACCCTTGTCAACCTAACTGCCTACTCGTGACCCACATCACATAATTATGGATCCCAAATGCATGTATTATGGAAGTGATTATTTTGAAAAATGTTTTTTTATTTAGATAATATATATTGTTTTATTTTTTTTAAATTTATTTTTAATATTAACATATAAAAATGATCCGAAAACATGAAAATATTAATTTAAAATAAAATAAAATTTTAAATTCATTTAAAAATACTTTTAAAATGAAAAAATAAACAGCCTGTAGAGAATGTGGAGATGATTCATTTGAAAAACGTGGCAACCATATTTATGAGTCTTTTTGACCATGGATGAACATCCGGTGACTCTTCAGCTTAATTTATGTGACTGAAGGCCCTTTTCAATTAGTTGCCTTAATTGATTAGATGAGACCACAGGCAGTATGGTTGCTGACTGCTAGCTTTATGTCTCAAGTTGGATTATAATTTTCTTGCAGCCTTAGCTGTTAAAGCAAATTGGACAGGCAATGACCACATGAATATGTTTCTAAGACAAGTGTAATTTCGTGATTGGTGTTGGTGGGTTTCATAAAATTCTGGTAAAAAGAATAAAATTAACTCAATTCAAATATATGAATAAATTAAGGATAAATTGAATAAGTAATGCTAATAATAATAATAATAATAATAATAATTAATAACTAAAAAATTAAGTGATCACACAAGAAGTGCCAAACCTAAATCTTAGCCTCTTAAATTAATTAGAGTTTTTAACTTTTCTTCTAGAAGTTGGAAGATCACGTTGTTATAGTGTTTTTGCAGCCAATATACTTTTCTCCAAATTGGTATTTTTCAAACTCCGGTGTCGTGTTTATTTTGTCAATAGTTTTACTTTTCAAATAATTATTTTTATTTCGAGACCCAAATTGGAAAAATAATAAGGACGAAATTATATAAAAGATGAAAATAAGGACTAAATAAGAAACAAATTTATGCTTCTCAAGAAAATAAAAAAAAGAATATGGGAACTGCAAGTTTAGATTGGACCAAAAAAATTAAAGTAGATCACAAATCTAATCTTTCATTGGTGAAGCCCATCATAATACACTGTAAAGCCCAAAGGCCCAAGGGTAGAGTTGCGATAATCACAGTTGTTAGACCCAAGAAAGATGCCAGCCCAGCTAAAAGTTCCTGGTATTAGTGCTATATGGTCAATACAATGACTCTGTTTTAAAACAATGGTTTTAGCCCTGTTGCTTAGCCTCTCAATTTCCCCATTTGGCCATGAAACTCTCACTTCCATGCATCTCGACTCTTGACCAAAATCATCCCACAGAAAATGAACAAATTAAGGAACAGAAGCACTGATCCTTTAGCTCTTCTGTTTATGATTTTTGCTTTCATAGGACACATACTCTTCAATCATTCCCCTGTCTCAAGATTCTCTTCTAAAACCATAAAGCAAAGAACAAGTGAAAACAAAGTAACAAGCAAACATAAAAGAAAGAAAGGAAAAAGAAAAGGAACAGTCATGACATATATTCTTTTTGACAACTCTTTTTAAGCCTTCCTTCCCTTTACTCATTCCACTGCTATCCTTGGCCAAATAAACTAGAAATTCAAAGCTTCCATCACATATTTTAATGGCTTACAATCCTTCTTCAAAGTCTTGTTCTTATGATTCTTTTTGTTTCCTATTCATTACATTCGTTCTTCCATATTTCTTCCTCACAAAAGCTCAAGCTACAAGCCATTGTAGAACCTCATGTGGTACCATTCCAATAAACTACCCTTTTGGCATCGATGATGGCTGTGGCAGTCCATATTACAGGCACATGCTTTTATGCTCCGATTCGGGCATTCTCGAGCTTCGAACGCCTTCCGGGAGATACCAAGTTCGTAGCTTAAGTTACTCAGACCCTCACATGATAGTCACTGATCCATTCATGTGGAAGTGTCAAGATGGTCATCACTTTCGTGCAACTAGGGCATTTAGCCTTGATACAAGCACACATTTAACACTCTCCTCTCAAAATGACTACCTCTTCTTCAATTGCAGTGAAGAGAAAGTGATTGTTGAGCCAAAACCTATCTTCTGCGAGAGGTTTCCTGATCGGTGCGACTCGACATGTGATAGTGCTAGTTACCTTTGCAGGCACTTGCCAGGATGTGGTGCTGCATTAAGAGGACGTTCTTGCTGCTCTTACTTCCCAAAAGCGACCGAATCTTTGAGGCTGATGCTGAAGTATTGTGCTAGTTACACTAGTATTTATTGGAGAATTAATGGTGCAAATACTCCTGATGATCATGTACCTGAGTATGGTATTAGAGTTGATTTTGACATTCCAGTGACTACAGATTGCCTTCAATGTCAAGACATGAAGAAAGGAGGTGGAAGATGTGGATTTGACACACAATCACAGAATTTCCTATGTCTGTGCAATCAGAGATCAAATGTCACAACATATTGCAATGGTATGTTAGTATCCAAGCCTTTTCATCCCACTATTTCAAAACCAAATGTCATAAATCAAAAGTTATTTTGGTTCTGTTTTACAGATCACAGCAGCAGTAGCCATAGCAAGGCAGGAATAATTGCAGGTGAAGCATTGAAATTTCATTTATGGTTTCAAAATTTTCTTGGCATATTTCAGACATTATATTGAAAGATCAGGCTTACTTAATTTGATGTTTCTTATTGTGGTTTGCAGGGACTGTAACTGGAGTTTCAGCTGCTGGGGCCTTCGGAATTGGTGCTGGTCTATGGTATTGGAAGAAAGTGAGAGCCTCAGCACCTGTAACATGTGGGGTTCAAAGCAATGAGAATAGGCTCTTTTAAGAACAAATCAACAAAAGTGAATACCAATCACTTTCTCTTTTCTAATTTCCCTATTTTTTGAGTTGCCTTTCGCACTTTAATAAGCAACTTAATGGATCTGTTTTCTTTGTCTTCGATTTTATCCTGCACTGTTTATAGAGTACTATATGATAGTTTTTGCTTTTGGGTTTCTAAATTAGTGCTACCAGAGTGCTGTTACATTGTCTGTCAACTTTCCTTCTTTTTTCCCCTATTCGTCAGAACTAGATAATGCACTAGTGAGCTTAATTGGCATAGTAAATTGATCACTGTTTTAAGTAACATGAACTTAGGTTGATCCTGCTGGAAGGAGATAGCAAAGAAAAAAAAACGAAAAAAAAACTATGTTTTATAGTTATTAAACTCGATTTAATTTTAATCGAAATCAAATTTAATTAAACTGGATTTAAGCCGAGCCGAATCTTATAACTTCATTACCAACCAAAAACAAAAGTGAAGAAATAATAATTATTATAATGATCACAAATTTGCTTTATTGGTGGATTTCACTTGCTTTACATTGACACATTGTATCTTACAAAAAGCTGTTTTGGCAAACATGGACCCTCTGATTAACACCCTAAACTATCCTTGGAACAATATCTCATTGGACTGGTTTAAAGTCCTTGTATATAACTGTCAGATCAGATGTGTATATGATACAATTATGTATCTCAAAGTGCTAAATTTCTGATACATGCTTCCCAAGAACACTTTACATAGGGGTAAAAGGAAGGTCAAAAAAGAAAAAGAAAAAAGGAAATAGAATTAAAGAAGAACGGGCAACAGGTTTTGGCAAAATGTTTGAGGGTATCAACATGGTTGACCCCTAACACAGTTTAGAGGACCTGCACCAGATGTTAAAGCAGGAACCAAGGACCCAGGAGCCACCGTAAAGGACTGGGTTTTAGAATAAAGTGGCGCACAACTTCCATATCCAGATTGTACAAAATAAGCACCATTCATAAATACATCCTTAGATGATCTCCATTTCCAATTCGTCCAGCCATTCTTGGCCTCTCTCTTAGTAACCTGTAATGCAAGAAACATTATCCACATTAAATAAAGATAAGTTGTTCGTATATAGGCTATGATTAAGAATATCTAGTTCTCTCATATGGGATATAATTAAGAAGATTATCTTGTAAATAATTATACCTGCTTGGAATTACCATTACGAGCTAAAAAGTAGTTTCCTTCACTAAAGATGGTTGGATTAGCACTGCCACCAATCGCGTACATTTGCCACTCATCATATCTATTGTTAGCAACATGAGCATAGCCAAACCTTACCCTGCAATACGATACCCCCAAAATTTATCTTAGATTTGATTGATAAGACTCCTATCAAATTAAACATCAAAAAGAAAAAAGAATGCCCCATAGGAGAAATATTGTTTCTTTTACCTTGGCATCCTCTCAATAAGTCCAGAGCCAAAACGGTTGAAAGCTATAGTTACTTTCATAACTTTATCTGCTGTATATCCATCATTGTGTCCAAGCAACATCACCTGCCAGTGCAGTTCATTTTGTGGACATAATTAGAGACTAAAGTTGGGATGATCTATGTAACCAATGTGGTCATAAGCAAGATAATGAGGCATCAGGTTCGAGTCTCACACCTTTATCAATACTCTAATAAAATTGGAACACATTTATAAAATGAAGTGCAGTCTAAGTACCTTGTCATGCTGGGAGAAGTAATTGTTAGAGATTGTGATGGAGGTTGAAGCATGAATTACATCAATTAGGCCATCGGTGCAACGAGCAAGATAGCAATGGTCAATCCAAACGTTTGAAGATGCAAAGATGGCAATGGCATCTCCATCGGAGCCTCCACGCTTCCCAACGTGCGTAGGAGTGCTAATAACTCTACCAGATTTCCCTGGTTTGCAATCATGAATACTAATCCCATGAATAATAACATGGCTAACACCTTGAATTGTTATGCACGGTCCATATGCAATCTCTACTTTAGCTCCCCTCCCATCTATAGTCTTATAACTATTCATTATAAGCTCATTTTTAAGTGTGATTACCATATCCTTGGCAAAAACGATCCAAAGAGGTTTACTTTGGATAGCACCATACCGCAGCATGCCCGGTTTAGGGTTGACAGGATCATCATTCGGTGTAGTAACGACGTATATCGCCCCATATTTCCCTCCCATCGCGCCTCTGCCAAACCCGACGGCACAATCGGCCAAGGCACGACGATTGTTGGCCCAATTTGATTGGGCACGCCAGCATGAGTCTATAGTGTTAAGAGTTTTCTTAATATTGCTTGGAAGATAGCTTGATAAGGGTTTATAATGCTTGTTATCTAGTGCATAAGCTGGTAGGGTTAAACATAAGTATGGTACAAGATATGCAAGCAATATTAGTGGGGCTGGTGAGGCCATGGCTAGCTGGTGTGATAATTCGAACAATGAATAAAAAGAAGGGGAATTTATAGAGCAAGAGAAGATGGGTCACACGTCTAGAGGCTAAAGACATTGAGTTGTTTGGTAAGAATTTAGTGCTAGACAAACGTGGTTGCACGAGCTCTTGGTTGACTTGTCTATCTCAAAGAAGAAGAAAGCCAAGAATAAAAAGATGGTTGACATCGCAAGTCTGCTCTGAAATTATAAAGAAAACTTGGAAATCTACTACATCATTCAAGTGTACAATGGATTTGGCAAGATGCAGAAGAATATTTGTCTGATCAAACAATTTAGAGCCATTTAAAATTAAAGTGATTTATATGATTCAATTAATTGATTTATAATAATAAATATTGCAATTATCCAAAAATATAGATAAATATATGTTACTATTTGGGAATTAAGAGTTGATGAGATATGTAATGTATGTCTTACACTTTTTTTTAGATGTCAATTAACATTAATAGGAGTCCATTGTTACTCATATAAAATCCAACATTAATTACGGTTGAAATTAATTCACAATGGTTTTTTGGCTTACATCTTAAAACCCTCATTCTTCATGGAATTTAACTAAAAATTCACAAAATCTCACCATTTCGAGTTCTGATTCTACAAGGTAATAGGCTCTTCAGCTTTCATTTCTTCAATTTTTTAATACCCACTTTCCCTGACTCCATTTTAATTTTTGGCATGCAAGATAAATGCGTTATATAATTATGGTATTTGATTTGGTTTTAGGCCATGTTTGTTTCTCGAAAAGTAGTTTTCGGAAAACCACTTTCCAAACTTTCCTGTGTTTGTTTACCATTAGAAAAGTTGGTCAACGAAAAATATTTTCCAGTCAACGGAAAACACTTTCCAGTCAAAGAAAAATTTGATTTGGTTTTTAGGAAATTGTTTTTCCTTTTGGCTGTGTTTGTTTTTCGGAAAGTGATTTCCACTTTCCAAACTTTCTTGTATTTGTTTACCATTAGAAAAGTTGGTCAACGGAAAACACTTTCCAGTCAAAGAAAAATTTGGCTTAGTTTTCAGGAAAGTGTTTTCCTGAAAAATTTGAGCAGAAAACACTTTCCGAAAGTTGTGAAAAATTTAGAAATGTCATTATTTGCTGATTATATCAAATTTGATCCTCAAACTTTTGATTACTATATATAATTTGTTTTGAATATTTATTTTTCAATTTCATCTCTTAAAATTTAATTTTTATATTAATTTTGGTCCTTATTTTTATAATTGCTATTTGCTTTTTTCTTATCTTTTTTTTATTGAAATTTTTTATCTATCAAATTTGGTCCTCATTCTTTTGATTGTTACTTATTTTATTTGAAATAATTTATGAAATGTTAATTATTATTATTTTAATTTCTTCATCTTCATTTTTTTTAAATTTTTTAGATTTGATTTCTATTATTTTGATTATTATTTATTTTATTTGAGATAATTTATGAAATTATATTTTTTTTTCAATTTCATTCTCATTCAACTTTTTAATTTGTAAGATTTGTTCCTCATTATTTTAATAAACTTGAGAAAAATAAAATATTAATAAGTTATTTTCCAGCTCATTTTCCATGACATAACCAAACACTAGAAAGTATTTTCCAACTTATTTTTCATTACACTACCAAACATCGGAAAATACTTTTCCGGAATTCACTTTCCCCGGAATTCACTTTCCAAAAAGAAACTACTTTCCAGTAAACAAACGGGTTAGTGTTCATCAGTGGTGCTCGTATAAGTTTTAAATTTAAATGAAGAATAAACTTGAGAGTGATATAAAACTATTAATTGGAATTTAATTAACAATTTTAAATTTTTGAATTGAAATAATTATTAGACACCATCCAATTTTATTATATTTGAATTTATAAAAAATACACTGCAACTTAAGATCTCAACCCTTTTACTTATTCAAGATTATCACTCCATGGAATCGAAATCAAAATTATAAAAACTTTAGACTTGATTTGAGTTTTTGACTATTATATATGGGAATAGTAATTGACCTGTAAAACAAATTTTTTATTAGAATAAAAGATTTTTTTTATGTTTAAGTTAGTAAATATGAAAAAAGATAAAAATATATGTGTGAAGAGAGAACATATGACAGGGAGAATAATGTTGCATCCGAAACATGAAAGTAATAAAGTCAGGTGAGTTTATCTCAACCTTTTACTTGATGATCTATGATATTTAAGAATACTTTAGGTCACCCAAGTTTACTTTTAGAGAGAGAGAAATGATGAGAAATATCTGACTTTTTAAAAAGTTGAATTATTAATTGTGTTGTGTCACATTTATCATTGAAGGATAGGCTGATTCTTGAGAGTAATCCATTGGTAAAAAGGTTAGCCCGAAATAGTTTAAGAAAGATAGTTATTAGCCAAAGAAGGTGACCATTATAAGTTATAAGTGCTAGCGTAGGAGTTAGGATTAGGAATATCCAATAGTTAAAAGGTTGGTCTGAAACATTTTATTGACGAGATAGGTTGGCCATTGCAGGATTCGATTGGGCTGAGGTGGGATTGACCTTTACTCCATTTCTCCTTCTCTTCTTCATATTTTTTGGGTTCTAAAGCTAGAGAGGGGTCGGTTGGGATTAGCTTACAGAGGTGTTAATTGGGTTTGGCCAGGGTTGGAGAGGATTTGATGCAAAAACTCAGTTAAATTAATCATTTTTAAAAAATCTAAAATTATGTTGTGTTGAGCTTGAGATAACGATAATTTATACTAAGACACTAAAACTATAAATAACAAAAGATGAAGATAGTAAAGACAATGGAGATAGAACAACAAAAATAAAAACAAAAATGAAGACAAAATAGTGTTGACCTCTAAATTGAATTTTAAAACTATAATAATAACTATTTTTATATTATTTTGACTTGCATCAATCCAGGTTAACCCTCTCAACTTGTGACCCAGGCTTTATACCGGATCAACCTTGAGTTAGGTTTTAAAATTATGTTAATAATTACTTTTATTTTTATATTGACCGAGTCAATGGTCAACCTGACCCGTGACCTGGATCTTGCCCCAATTCAACCTCCGAGTCAGGTTGACTCTCTAGACCCATGACTTCGGCCTTATCTTGGATCGTTTTTTAGTTGAGTTTTAAAACTATGATAAAAATTATTTTTTAATTTTTATATATTTTAATTGGACAATTTTAAAATTGATAGTTTTTTACAAAGATATTTTAGTAATAAAAAATAATAGATATTTTCTTTGAAGACATATTCATTTTTATATCTTTTGTTTTAGAAATATATAAATTCACTTTAGAATTATCTTAAAAACATATTATTTTTATATCTTTGTTTTTATTTCGTTAACTAAATATATTTTTATCACCATAGTTTTTGTCTATTCTTTCCTGACGTAATGACTAAATACTATCAAAGTACATATGATTTTTGTTTTTATAAATGCATAATGCATGTATAACTTATATATATCTAGAATTTAAGAGGAAAAAATAGAAAGATAAATTATTATAATGCCTTTGAAATATTATGAAACCATAGAAAAAATATAAAAGATCAACTACTACTTATTTATTGGTGTTGATTTTAGTCCTTGCTCTTCTGTAATTTTTTTAAAATTAAACTAACATTCTATTTTGTAAAATTAATCTTTAAATTATAAAATCAAAATATTATTAAACATCGATCGGTTATACAAGAGAATACAAACCTAATTAGATTTCAACACATAAAATCATGCCAATAAAACTTATAGGGATAAAATCAAAATGAATTAAGTTCGGTGACCGAAGTGGTATAAATAAAAACTTCAACGACCTAGAAAATAAAAAATTTAGCCACAAAAAATGACTTGAAAAATAAAACTTATAATTTAATCTGAAACTTGATTAAATTTAATAGCTCAAGAAGCATGTATTTTTAACCATTACGCGTTTCGTCAGGTTATAAATAAGGCTTTGCTAATAATTTCTTATTTGTTTTTTAAATTTCCATCTTATTGCTGGTCCATGTAATTTGTTACGAAATACTCGATCCATAATTTATTGTGGTAACAAGGTATTAAATAAAATTCTCATTAAAAAAAGAAAAGAAATAATGCTAGGGAAATATATATATATATATATATGTGCGCATGTAAACAGCAAGGAGGTTATCCTGGCTTAGAAAATGCCATGTCGACAAGCTTGTCCAACAACACAGCTTAAAGGGCCTGCATCAGATGTTAAAGAAGGAACCATAGTTCCTGGGAAAACTACGAAGGACTGAGCTTTGGAATAGAGTGGAGCACAACTTCCATATCCAGATGGAACAAAGTAAGCACCATTCATAAATACATCCTTGGATGATGACCTCCATTTCCAATTCTTCCAACCACCATCAGCCTCTCTTTTTGTAACCTATATATATATAAACAAATTCTGAGTAATTAAATATTAATTGTTGCTTATAAAAGATACATAATTTTTACACGGATTAAATTAGCTGCATGTTTTGTGTATTTAGTATGGTAGCGCATAATAATTTTTACAAGTGTTTTTTAATTAAAAATATATTAAAATAAATTTTTTCAGATTTGTTTTTTATTTTTGACATTAATACATTAAAATAATCTAAAAATTTCTAAAAAACATTAATTTAATGTATTTTAAGGTTAAAAACATTTTGAAAAGCAAATTGTAACATGAAAAAAAAAAAAAAACGCTATAGTCAAAACAATGGATTTTAATGTTTGCAAAGTTATGTCCGGTTATTGTCTTAGAATAGAACAGTTATAAAAGAAACATAAACGTGTATTGTTGAAGGAACGAAGATGTGGATATAAAAATAAATTTATTTTCGAGATAATTTTAAAATAAATTTTGTTATTTTTTATATGAGAATATTTTTACCTGATTGATTGATGCGGGAAATTAAGATGGCGTGAGAGATCAAGATTAGTTTCATATAATAATTTCCTTTATATATAATAACACACACCTCCTTGGCGTAGGAAATATCAGGAGCTATAAAGTAGTTCCCTTCACTAAAGATGGTTGAACCAGCACTACCGCCAATGGCATACATTTGCCATTCATCATATCTATTGTTGGCAACATGAGCATAGCCAAACCTTACTCTGCATTAATATTCAAAAAATGTTCTTATTAGATTTAATTCCATTGATGTCATGAGATTTTAATGCTAATTTCACTCACCTTGGCATTCTTTCAATGAGTCCAGGGCCAAAATGATTGAAGGCAACTGTTACTTTCATAACTTTATCAGCAGTATATTCATCATTATGTCCAAGCAACATCACCTGTTAGTGCCATATATATTTGTTGATCAGAGACTACAAGTTAGGCATGTTGAGAGGAATTAATGTTTTCTTCTTACCTTATCATGCTGAGCGAAATAGTTGTTGGATATGGTAACAGCAGTAGAAGCATGGATTACATCAATTAGGCCATCGATGCAACGAGCAAGATAGCAATGGTCAATCCAAATATTAGAAGATGCAAAAATGGAAATGGCATCTCCGTCAGCACCGCGGCGTTGGCCAACATGCGTCGGACTACTCCTGACAAGCCCCCGTTTCCCTGGCTTACAGTCATGAATGCTAATCCCATGTATGATAACATGACTAACACCTTCAATTTTTAGGCATGGTCCATCTGTAATCTCTACATTAGACCCTCTTCCATCTATAGTCTTGAAACTATTTATCATAAGCTCATTTTCAAGTTTAATAACCATGTCTTTGTCAAAAGTGATCCAAAGAGGCTCAGTTTGGATAGCACCATACCGAAGTGTGCCTGGTTTCGGATCGGTAGGATCGTCATCTGGGGTGGTGACAACGTATGTTTTCCCATATTTCCCTCCGATTGCAGCTTGGCCAAATCCCACAGCACAATCAGCCAATGCACGACGATCGGTAGCCCAGTTGGACTCCGTGCGCCAGCATGAGTCTATGGTGTTCAAGACTTTCTTATAATTGCTTGGAAGATAGCTTGATAAGGGTTTAGGCTTGTATTCGAGTGAATCATCTTGCAAGGTTGAAGCAAAGAGTGTGGCAAGAAATGAAAGCAATAGGACATATGCTAGTGAGGCCATGGTTTGTGGTGGGGTGCACGGTACGAATGGATAAAAGGAGGGAATTGTATATAAATAGAAGACACAAAGGTGGTTAACACGATCTAGCTAGAGGCTAAAATATATTTTGTTAAGTTATTTGCTAGGGTTTTGATGTCTAGACAAAACGTGGTTGCACGAGATCAAGGTTCTTGCCAAGCCAATTCTAAGCATTCAGTGTAGATATATCAAGGGGGAAACAATGTGTTAAAGATCATGATAAAAAATTCCCTGATTGGGATCATATCATTAATTAGAAGAATAATCTATCTTATATGTAGATTTGTTAGGTATAAACATGTATCCTACTTGCTATATGATTTTCCCTCAAACATGCTTGTGATCAATGCGTAGCTAGTCCCACTCCTTCACGAGGAATGTATCCTTTCATATTTATAAATAAAAGTTCAGAAAAAGAAGAAGGAAGATCACTAGAGATACAAAACTCTTTTCATGATAAGCTTTTTTTTTTTAAAAAAATTCTCTCAAAAGGTTTTTTTTTTTTTATTATTATTATTATCTATGCTTGAAATCTAAAAACACAAAATCCTAAATTAATCCAACTTCAAGACCATTCTTTGCATAAAACCACCAAGCGAAATCGCCATCATTGAATTCAGTACGGAAAGCACAATAATAATTTCTAAGAAGATGAGAAGCTAATTCTACTTTGGCTACGTGTGCTGCATCATCATCATCATCGCTACTGTTGTGGGCATTGATAACTTCATCCTTTGATTGGATAAAATCATCATCCTTTCCTTCCTCTTCATGCAACCATTGTACACCAATCGTCCTTATTTGAATATCTGGATCATGTGGAAGCACTGAAATACTCACGTCATCACCATTATCAAATGTAGGACCACCGAACCGTAATTTCCTGTGGAATAGCGATTGGAATTCACGAACACCACGCTTGTAACTCGCAGGGAAGGCATAGGTTTGAAAACGCATGGACCGACCACTGGTATTGTTTCTAATTTCAATATAAAAAGGATCATAGCGACTGTACCCTGACGTCACAGTAAACCTTGTGAACAGATTAAAGCCACATATCCGGTGCGCAGGAGGCGAGGATATTTTGAATGAAAAGTAATCTACAAACTCATTCTGAATTAGCCATTTATCCTCTTCTTCCTCCTCATAAAACCTCCTTAACACCTGATCTTCATCAAATGCATATACGACAAGGATGAATATGCCATAACATAACTTTATCTGTACCACCAAAACAATGTCTATAAAATGAGCAAAATACAAATATTAAAATGTAGATTTCAAAAACAATAAAGGGGTGAGGGAGGACCTTAAATCTCAATGGTTGTATTTGAGCGCTAACGGTTTCCATTATTCTGAACATGTGTGAGTCAAACTTTTGGATTAATTCTTGCTTTATCCAATCTTGGAACTCGACTAATTGATCACAACCATCTGCTTTAGTCCCAGGGTTTAGATTTGGAAATCTTTGCAGTGAAAAGCAAAAGGACACATCTAACGACCACAAATGGGATGGAAGCTCTGGGAGTGTCTGAAGCATTTTGCAATTTCTTAAATTTAGGTCAATGAGTAGACCAAGATCCTTGATGCTTTCTGGAAGAGAACGAATTGTTGTTCCACTTAAATCTAGTCTCCTTAAGGAGCGTGGCAGTGAAAACGAGGTAAATCTCAACATTTTCCTTGCTGAAAACCTAGAGGGAAAGAATAGCTTCAATGGAAGAGATGTAATATATGATGCACTTGCAACAACTCATCGCTTTGAAGCACGTTGCGCCACTGATGATGCTCTAACTCCATATTCAGGCTGTCAAGATTTGAGCAACCATCTAAAACTAGCTCTTGAAGTGAATTCAATCTACTCATTTCTTCTGGAAGCTCCATAAGACTTGTACAATTTCTTAGATTTAAGATCAACAATCTTAGTAAATCACCAATAGATTCGTGAATTTGAACCAAACGGATGCAGTCTTCAAGTATTAGCTTTTCAAGGGCTGGGAGACCCAAAAAATCTGGGGTTCTAATGAGATCAAGAGAGTGACGAAAATCAAGAATTTTCAATTTTGGAAGAAACTGCGAAAATACATGAATTTAGTTGTTATCAATTGAAAACGAGAGAGATAGCTATAGAGAGAGACTTGATACATACCGCTTTGCCTTTCCAAGCATCAACTAGACAACTTCTGGATAGATCAAGAACCACCAGCTTCTCCAAGCATACGTGATTTGGTATGGATTTCAAAGACAATCCATGCCAACATAACCATATCAAATTCTTAGGAAAGTGCTCAAAACTTCCACGAAAATTAGTGTAGTTTAGCTGGAGAAATTTTACATCTGGCATTTTTCTAAAAGCATCCATGCTGAGGATGGAAAACAAACTTGTTTGGTCAGTTTGTAATTTTTTCCCATCGAAAAAGTCAGAAAGCCATTGTTGAAAGAAGTTAAGCCTGCGGCGAACCACTGAATCAGTACAGACAACTTCTGCAAAATGATCTTCCATTAATGCATGCATATCAATGGTAAGGCCACGCAATTTTTCAGCATCCTGCATAATAATATTAAAAGTACATGAGAAAGGAAAGTAAATGAAAGAATATGTTAAGGCACCACAAACCATTTAAGTAGACATATACAAAAATTGTGCTACTTACAGTAGTTCCTTTCAAAACTGTAAAAGCATCCTCATGGCGCCATATTCTTTGACATTTGGGTGATTCTTGACGAGCGATTTCCCTTCCCATATCTCTTACTAGTTGATGCATCCACAACCTTTGATGAATGTTGATTTCAACAAGACATCTATCGATGAGATTGTCAATTCCAAATCTTGCACTTTTATCAAGCCCATCCAGTATCCTAACTGCATCATCCACATCCATTCCATTGAAGAAACATGCGATATCAAGGAATAAGTTCTTCGGATAATCACCATCAAGAAAGTCGTAACTTATTCGAAGAACCTTTTGAACTTCAAAATTAAGAATCACTTCCATTTGTTGTAATGCGCTTTCCCATATTTCCCTTCCTTTTCCGGACAATGAAGAGCCAATAACTCCAAGAGCTAATGGAAGTCCATTACAATCATGTACTATTCTCCAAGAGTCTTCTACAAAACCATCAACAGGGTTAGCTTGTCCAAAAGCATTCCAACTGAAAATCTCAAGTGATTTTTCATCATTTAGCGGTTCAACTTTGCACCGGACCCACTCAATATCATTAGCTGAAAACAGACCCTTATTTCTGGTTGTTACAATGATTTTACTTCCCTTACATAGCCAGTTTTGCATGCCAATGATTTTATTGAATTGGTCCCTTTTGTCAACATCATCTAGAACAATAAGAGTTCTTCTGCAACATAATGCATCCTTAATCTTCAGAATTCCTTCATCTTCATCATTTATCTCATCAGCAGTCTTTTTTAAGACGTCAGAAAGAAGTTGCCTCTGTAGGCAAACTATATCCTTTGATCTAAAATTTGATAGGAAGCTCTTTCCTTCAAATTTATGAATATTCTGATTAAAAACACTCTTTGCTATGGTTGTCTTCCCAACTCCACCAATTCCATAGAGAATAGCAATGGCAGCATCATGGGACCCATCTTGCAACCATGAGTTGATATAATTTACTAGAGGATCTCTTCCAATGAAATGAAGGGGTAAATGAAACATTTTTTGATCCAATTTCTTTGAGACCTTCTCCACAATAGATTGGACAAACTGTGCCTCGTACCTACATCAAAAAGTAAAGTACAATGTGCGATAATTAGTAGTCTCTCTTTAAGTAATTGAAATAAACAACAGTTAGCTAAGAAATTAAAACAGTTTGTGTGTCAAATATTTGATAGTTAATGAATGAAAAAAAAAACAACGAAGATATCTTAAGTATTTTATTTTATTTTTCTTATATGTGTTCTTATTAGTACACTTATGCTATGTGTAGTTTCATCAAGAGATGCAACTTACCCATCTCCTAAAACCGTTCCAGCTAAATCTGCAACTTCTTTCAAAGCAATCCTCTACCCACTCACCCGCTCCTTCTCCTCGTTGAAGCTCTTTTCGTGTTCCACAAATGCTGCAGCGAAGCTCCCTGTTTGAAGTCCGACTTGGGATGGATCCACATCATAGAATACTGGCAAAACTATGCAGTCATCATTCCTCTTACGTTCCATGATCATTACAAGTTCATCAAGGCACCATCTCGACGAAGCATAGTCTTTGGAGAACACGATTATCGATATTTTTGATTGTTGTATTGCCTTCTGGAGCTCGAAATCTATATTCTCTCCTCTCCGAATTTCATCATCATCTCTAAATGTGTGAATCCCTGCTTGAATTAGGGCCTTGTAGAGGTGATCGGTAAAGTTCTTGCGGGTGTCTGCACCTCTAAAACTCAAGAACACTTGATATTTACCATTAGAAAACCGAGAAGAGTAGGATTCTTGATATTTCCCAGCAGCCATTCCGATTCTAGCAAAGATAAGACTTTTCAAAGATCTGAACAAAAAAAAAAGGAGTTGCAGGATTAATGTCGTTAGTTCAAGATCGACAGCACACCAATAAGCTGAAGTATTCATATATTATTATCTTATTTTATCTTTAAAACAATTTTCAAGTTATTTCCCAGCAATCAACTCCTCCATGCCCTTTCAGAAAAACATTTGTACATATGATAAATTAAATCTCTATGCTGAACCAACAAAATCGGTTGATGAGTTACATCCCACAATATAGCATAATACTAAAAGAGATAAGCAGAGTTACCTGCAATCTTCAGTTTCCCTTCGCTGATGTTCTCTTATCAGTTCATCAATTTTCTGCTTTTAAATCAACCTTAAAAGTCTCTGTGGTAGGGGCTATTTCCGCGTTAGGACCTTTTTTTTTTTTTTTTTTAATTTGCTCAAAATTGAGAGAGAAAGGGTGGATTGTAAATTTAAGACCAGTCATCCTCACAAGTCCACTCTCTCTATGGTATGGAATGTTTCCGCGTGAGGACTTTTTGGTTTTATTTTGATCAAGACTTGGATGTTGAATATAATCACTAATTTTGGTGCCGGGAGTTGACGGCTATTTAAACTCAAATATATAAATATTTTACATATCATACATGTGTGATTGCATGAAACGTTTCATTTTAATAAGACAACAAAGTTCCGAGTCTTTGAATCATTGGCAATAGCAGGTGTGAATATTATGGAATTTGAGGTGTTTAATGGTTTGTTCTCATATATAAAAAACTCGTGAATTAAATTTTTTATAAATGAAATTTAAATATAAATAAATAAATATTAATTTAACTAAATCTTGCTATCTCTCAATGAAATTGAATCAGATCAACATCAAATAATTATTTTTAAAACTAAAAATAAAAGAATTTTATTTTTATAAAATAATTGACTTGAGTTAATTGGATAACGCAGTTACCTAAAGTTTAGAAGTACAGTAGCGGTTGCTTTTTTAAAGTGTTTTTTATTCTAAAACACATTAAAATTTTTCTTTTATTTTTTAAAAATTATTTTTAACATATTAATTTAAAATAGAAAAAATATATATTTTTAAAACATTTCCAATACATAATACCAAACACACCCATATATGTAATCAGAGCAAGTCTACAACTGGGCCAAGACATGGGCATGGTTTGAAAATTGAGAGAGAAAGGGTGGATTGTAATTGTAAGACAAGTCATCCCTACAAGTCCACTCTCTCTATGGTATGGAACGTTTACGCGTGAGGAATTTCCCATGGCTAAGCCGGAAGCAGAAAGTCGGAATGTCTAGGCTTGACCAGCTATTGACATGGTGAAGTAAGAAAAAAGTTTGAAAATAAACTCCACAAGTTGATGGCTAGTGACATCCTGAAGTAAGAATCAAGTTTGAAAAATCTAATTAAGAGGAGAAGTTGATGGCTATTAACATCATTTCTGTTTCTCAAATCTTTTGCTTCGTGGTTGGTATTACTGTATTCCTTTAACAATTTTTTTGTGAAGTAAATTATTATTTAGTTAATCCCTTTATTTTAATAACATTATATTAAATCCCTAAATTTTATATCTGTTTGCCTTTTTTCTAACGTCTAATTGCCTTTTTTCTAACGTATTGTATCAAATGTCTTTCAAGTAGTTGAGCAAAGAAATCTGATCATACTAAAAACAAATCGGGATTGCTTTCAATTTACTCCTAACATTTAGGACTAATGCAACTTTTCTTTTTTAGTTGTTTCATTACTAGAAAACCAGTAAATAACTATCAAAATACCTAAGAAAAATATTCCACCAATAAGATAGAAAATTTATGTCATTAATTTCTAACATAAATAGCGATGAAATATGTTATATCAAAATTTTTGATCGAATAGAATAAATAAATAAATAAATAAATAAAATTTCTTTTAAAATTTTGCTCTGAAGGTACTTAACGAGCTCGTGTTGTAAGTGATTGTCTATCTTTTAGGTGCTTATTCTTGGTCAGCATCTAATAATTCATGATCGTCAGAAGCTTCGTTAAAAGAACTAGTAGTGATTATGTTCATATGACACGTGATTGACTTTCCCCTTGACATCTGCACAAATTAAAAAATTAAGATGTTATAAACCTTTTCTATTTTTTCAAAAATAAATTAGCAACACCTCCTTTATACAAGAGAAAATAATTTAAATTAGATTTTATTCAATTTGTTTCCCTTGAGTGAAGATTTCACTCAACTTGTATTTGATCTAGTTTTAAGATTATTTTTTTAAAAAAATTGTTTCTATTAATGCATATATTTAATGGGCAACCTTTATTATGTTTCAAATTGTATGTTATTTAGCCAATTGCAGGTAAATGCATTCAATTCTGAACTAATTACCTAAAAATGTTTTTAATAAGTGAAAGTCAATTTTGGTCTCTATTTTCTTGTTATTTCACAAACAAACTCTCAATTGGTTACACTCTTTAATAATCTTTTCAATTATGCCACTTGATTTCTTAGATTGAGCATTTATTGTCTTTTACAATATGGTTCTTGGTCTTGATAGTCTTTAATTTCATCCTCAATTTTCCTTTATACTTTTAATTCTTTTGATTTAACCTTGATTAAAATAATTTGCCTCTTAAAACTTCAACACCCATTCATTTTAGTCTTTGAACCTTTAATTATTGCAATCTTGACACTAATTGATTCTCAAACTTTGATTTTCTTCAATTAAGTCCATAGTTGCATTAATTAACATAGATCAAATTTCAATTAAGTCCCCAGACTTATTGATTCTTCTAATTTCTAACAAATTAACTTCTAAACTTTGTTTTTCTTTCATTTTAGCTCCTGATCAAGCCACTTAAACCTTTTAAAGTTCAATTATGTCCTTGGATTTTTTAATTTAATTGAAAAAAAAAAACTAAAATTCAACAAATTTTCTCATATGAAAAAAATCCAAAACAACAAAATTCATACAATTAAGAACATAAAAATAAAAATAAAAGCAAAAACACACAAAACTTAGAGAAGAAATAGTAGAATTCTTACCTTATATTAGTTGTGGGTTAATTTGAGAATAAAAAGAATGACATGTTATGAGTTAATTACAAATAAAAAATTAAACAAACGGAGGAGAAAAGAGAAGGAGAAGCCATACTTGTTAGAGAAAAGAGGGTTGTTGCTTGAGGAGAGAATGAGAGAGAGAATAAAAAGAAAGAGTGAGAGGTTTAGTTGGCGAGATAAATAGCAGAAGAGGAAGAGAGAGAAAAAAGAGAGAAGTTGTAACATCCCTATTTTTGCATACCATATTTAATAGGATGCTCTAATGAAAACTAATTAACAATAAACATTATATAACACAAGCACATGATTTTCATATTATACAACAAAACATCCAACACATAAACAACTTAATAACCATGTCTTCACGGATCATTGCAAATTCTTGGTGGTGAATGACAGTTTAACATCCTTTTGGCTAGACAACTGGATTGGTAACTACCCTCTCAAAACAGCCTTCCCCAGGCTATATCTTTTGTCTTCCTCTAAATCCGCTTTGGTGGCTGACATGGGTAAATGGAGCAATGGAATCTGGAGTTGGTTCCTGCAATGACCCAGACCTCTATTTCATTTTGAACAAGAATAACTATCACTTTTATCATCATTGTTGGATTCCAAGCCTTTGTTTTGCCACAAGATGGATAAGAAGATTTGGACTCTCAACAACGATGGCCTCTTTAGTGTAAAATCTTGCTCCAAAATGATGGACCAGCTGCTCTACGGTGGTGCTAAACCATTCCAATCTTCTGTTTGGATAAAACTAACCCCACCAAAAGTGCAACTTTTCCTCTGACTTCTTATCCAAGATAAAGTAACCACAAGAGATTTTTTATTTTAACATAACTACCTCATCTTTCAGGAATCATGATGTGCTTTCTGCAATAAAAGCTTGGAATCTTCAAGTCACCTCTTCATTCATTGCCACTTCACTTGAAATATATGGATGAAACTGCTTTCTAATCGGGGCTTTTGTAGTGTTTTTCCAAAATCTGTTAATGATATGTGCTACCAATGGTCTTCCATGGTTAAAGGCAAGCAGCATAATCTCTCATGGCAACTTCTTTTCTTATATGTTGTATGAAATCTTTGGCTCCACCGGAATGATGTCATTTTTAATGTGCTGCCGAATCTGAGTAATATTCTAAAGCATTGCAAGGTGGTCTAGTGGGTGTGGTGATGTATTTTGGATTCTTTGCTGGTTGAGAATAATTAAAGTATTGAAGAATGCAATTGAGAAAATATTTAAATTATAAGAATGATATGAATTATTGAAAGATGCAGTTGAAAAGATAATTTAATTAAATGAATAATTAAAATAAATAAATAAATAAAGATCAAATTTGAAAAGTGGATCAAATTGAAGGAAAATCTAATTCTATGAATAATTTCAAATAGAACAAATAACAATAAAAATAATAGGGATTAAATTTCAAAGAAAAATAAATTAAAAGGTTGCTTTAAAATATGCTGATTTTTACATCCTTCATGTGGCAGCATGCCAACTCGTGCTTGGAGTGCAATGGATGGAAACCCTTGGTCCTGTGGAGATGGACTATAAGAAGGTGACCATGTCTTTCACAGAAGATGTTGTATCTCATACTTTCCATGGAATCAAACCAACGAGCATCGCAGCCTTGACTGAGAAGAAACTTTATGGATTGCAGGGTGTTGGGTTTTTCTTCCAAATAATACCAACTGCAAGCAATGTTCAGAAACCTTCTTATCCGCATGACATGAGCTCACTTTTAGCTAAATATTCTTCAGTCTTTGCAGCCCCTACAGGATTACCACCCCCACGAACACATGATCATCAAATTCCACTACAACCACAAACTGTACCAGTAAGTGTCCGACCTTACAGATATCCTTATTATCAGAAAACTGAAATTGAAAAAATGGTGCAAGAGCTGCTACAGACTGGACTGATAAGACCAAGCAACAATCCATTTTCCTCTCCTGTTTTGTTAGTGAAGAAGCAGGATGGAGCATGGAGGTTCTGTGTAGATTACCATGCTTTGAATGATATTACAATAAAAGATAAGTATCCTATTCCAGTGATTGATGAATTATTAGATGAACTTCATGGATCAAAAATTTATTCAAAATTGGATTTGCGTTCCAGTTATCATCAAATACGAGTACGCAAGGAAGATGTTCCTAAAATAGCTTTTCACACTCACGAAGGTCATTACGAGTTTGTAGTGATGCCGTTTGGCCTCACCAATGAAAATTCCAAAGCCTCATGAATGAGCTTTTTTGCCCTCATCTTTGAAAATTCATCTTGGTGTTCTTTGACGATATTCTTGTATATTCAAAATCATGGGAAGACCACCTTATACATTTGCAAACTGTACTTAAATATTGTCCACTAACTCCTTGTTTGCAAAGGAAGAGAAATGCTGTTTCGGAGTTTTACAGGTGGACTACCTGGGGCATCAAATTTCTGCACACGGGGTATCAGTTGATACTAAGAAAATTCAAGCAGTACTGGATTGGCCGAAACCAACAACTGTGAAAGGGATGCGTGGCTTCCTCGGGTTGGCTGGAAATTATCGCAAATTTATACGTCACTTTGGTGGAATATCAGCTCCTCTAACACAGCTCTTGCATAAAGACAACTTCCATTGGACAACGGCAGCAGAACATGCCTTCAAACAACTCAAAGAGGCATTAACGTGCCACCAAAACATATGCGACAAGACTCAATGTGCGACTATACAATGCAGTTGAGAATAACAGAATGACTTAGGTTGGCCTTAGCCAACCTTTCCTATTTATATATGTAGGGCAGAATACGGCAGTAACCGTAGGGATTACAACATTGAAATAATCCTACATTAATTTTCTATTCAGAGATATACATGCTATACATTCTATAATATGCCCCCTCAAGCTGAGGGTGGAGGATCGACCCGAAGCTTGAACCTGAAAGCAGTAAAGGACGCAGCGGAAAGTGGTTTGGTGAAGACATCAGCAAGTTGATCCCGAGAGGGGATAAAGTGAATATGAATTTCCCTCTTCGCAACCCGGTCACGGACAAAATGATAATCTACCTCAACATGCTTAGTACGAGCATGAAAGATAGGATTCGCCGAGAGATAAGTCGCACCAAGATTATCACACCAAATAGTAGGAGCAAAGACAGAGGGAACCTGTAGATCTGTTAACAAATATTGAAGCTAGATGACCTCAGCAGTACAATCTGCTAAGGCTTTATACTCAGCCTCAGTAGAGGAGCGGGCAACTGTACGTTGCTTGCCGGATTTTCATGAAATCGGTGTCTGACCAAAGAAAACAAGATAGCCACCCGTAGACTTGCGATCATCAGTACTCTCAGCCCAATCGGCATCTGAAAAACCATGAAGAGCAAAAGAGGTACCTCGAGTGATATGAAAACCATAGGATGCCGTTCCTTTGAGGTAGCGAGTATGCGTTTAACAGCAACCCAATGGGAATCTGTAGCAGCATGCATGTACTGACAGACTCTGTTAACAGCAAAGCAGATATCTGGACGAGTGGATGTAAGATACTGAAGAGCATCCACAATTTAACGAAATCGTGTGGGATCAGAAAATGGATGATCCAGTTGTATAGCAAGTTTAGAAGGAGAAACTGAAGTATCAACGGGTTTGCAAGAAGTCATACCAGCCCGAGTGAGGATGTCAAAAATATATTTGTGTTGGCGCAACATCAGACCCATACCTGTAGACTGAACTTCAATGCCGAGAAAGTAGTGAGCATCACCTAAGTCACGAAGCTTGAATTCAAAGCTTAGTAACTGGACTAGGTGATGAAGCATGGCAGAGTTGCTGCCTGTAAGCAGAATATCATCAACATAGATGTTGCTACCCAATTTTTGACCCATGTTTCGATAAATTCTCAGAAAAATCCAAAAATAGCAAAAAAACATTGAAAATCCAAAAAATACGTTTTTAATATATTTGCATCGTTTTTAGCATTTTCAGCGTCATCTAAAAAGAAATTAAATTTTCAAAGGTCTTTCAAACGCGTTCAACTTTTCACGCGTCATTTTTAAAATTATTGATTTTCCTCATTGAGTCGACATTGATATTGCTCGTTTTCAAAAAATACAAAAAAATTAAGAAAAATCAAATTTACAAAAAGAAAGAAGTTGAGGGACCAAGTTTGGAAACCTAGCAACATTTTTGCCTATAAATACTGGTCCCCTTAACACACTCAAGGGGGGGCAATTTTTTTTTAAAAAATACAACCCTAAACCTAAACCTAAACCTAAAACCTATCTCTACCAAACAGCAACCAGCCGCCCCTTGACGAAGCCTGCTGCCCCCCCTCCCCTGGTTTTGATTTTTTTCTTCCAAGCCGCCGCTCACAGCCTCACATCACACAAAACACAGCAGCCACACCGCATCCCATCTTCTTCTCCCTGACACCCATCGCCCCATCTCCTTCTTCACCCGAGAGCCCCCCTCGCTCAAGCTCTCCGATTTCCCTCCATCAAGCCACACAGCAGCAGCAGGAGTCCCGTTCACAGCCTCCTCCCACTGAAGAACCCAGCGGCGGTCGACAGCAGCAGCACCCACAGACGTCGTCCCCTTCCTCATCCACCAGCTCTCCTTTGCACCGACCGGCCTCCGGCGCTCCTTCCACGGCCACCGCCAGATCTACCAAGAGGAGCGAAAATCATCAACGCCTAGACCACAGCGGCGACACCCACAACTCCACCGCCACCTGAAGCAGAGGAGAAGAACAAGAAACACATAACAGACCGATCAGTAGAAAGAAGCGGATCCGAAACCGAGAAGAAGAGAAGTAGAAGCCAAATCTGACAAAAAGAAGAAAAAAACCGAAGCAAGGAGGAAGATTATAAATATTTATAAATAAAAGATCTCATGCTAGACAAAGAAAGGAGGAAGATTACTAGAGATACAAAACTATTTCATGATAAACATTTCAAGAAAAAAGAAAAAAGAAAAAACAATTTCAAAAGCTTTCCAGCTTTTTTCATTTTACGGTTGAAATCTAAAAAAGCAAACCTCTACTTAATGAGAAGTTCTAGACCTTTCTTTGCAAAACACCACCAACCGATTTTGCCATCATTGGATTTACCATGGAAACCACAATAATAATTTCTAAAAATACGAGAAGCTATTTCTACTTTGGCATTGATAACTTCATCCTTTCCTTCCTCTTCATGCAACCATTGGACACCAATCGCCTTTATTTGGATAGCTGGACCATGTGGAAGCACTGAAATACTCACGTCATCACCATTATCAAATGTAGGATCATTGCCCCCTAATTTCGTGTGCAATAGCGATTGGATTTCACGAACATCACACTTGTATCTCATAGGGAAGACAGAGGCTTGACAAAGAAAGGATCGACCACTGGTATTGTTTCTGATTTCAATATAAACATAACTAAAGCCACGGTATGCTGACGTCACACAACTTATGAACAGATTAAAGCCACATATCCGGTGCGCAGGAGGAGGTGAGGATATTTTGAATGAAAAGTTATCTACAAACTCATTCTGAATTAGCCATTTATCCTCTTCCTCCTCCTCATAAAACCCCCTTACCATCTCATCTTTGTCAAATACAGATACGACAACGTTGAATATGCCATCCATAAATGTTATCTGTACCACCAAAACAATGTCTATAAAATGAGCAAAAGAAAAGTACTATTCAAATGTAGATTTCCAAAACAATAAAATGGGTGAGGGTGGACCTGAAATCTCGATGTTTGTATTTGAGCACAAACCGTCTCCATTATTCTGAACACGTGAGAGTCAAACTTTTGGATTAATTCTTGCTTTATCCGATCTTGGAACTCGACTAAGTGATCACAACCATCTCCTTCAGTCCAACTGTTTGGATTTGCAAGTCTTTGCAGTGAATAGCAAAAGGACACATCTAACGAATCCAAATGGGATGGAAGCTCCGGGAGTGCTTGAAGCATTTTGCAATTTCTTAAATATAGGTGTCTGAGTAGACCAAGATCCTTGATGCTTTCTGGAAGAAAACGAATTGGAGTTCCACTTAAATCTAGACTCTCCAAGAAGCGTGGCAATGAAAACGAGGTAAATGTCAACATTTTCCTCGTTGAAAACCTAGAGGGAAAGAATAGCTTCAATGGAAGAGATGAAATGAATGATGTACTTGAAACAATTCCATCACTTTGAAGCAATTTGCGTCCCTGATGATGCTCTAACTCCGTATTCAGGCTGTCAAGATTTGAGCAACCATCTAAAACCAGCTCTTGAAGTGAATTCAATCTACTCATTTCTTCTGGAAGCTCCATAAGACTTGTACAATTTCTTAGATTTAAGATCAACAATCTTTGTAAATCACCAATAGATTCGTGAATTTGAACCAAACGGATGCAGTCTTCAAGTATTAGCTTTTCAAGGGCTGGGAGACCCGAGAAGTCTGGGGTTCTAATAAGATCACGAGAGTGACGGAGATCAAGAATTTTCAATTTTGGAAGAAACTGTGAAAATACATGAATTTAGTTGTTATCAATTGAAAACGAGAGAGATAGCTATAGAGAGACTTGATACATACCGGTTTGCCCTTCCAAACATCAACTAGACAGCTTCTGGATAGATCAAGAACCACCAGCATCTCCAAGCATACGTGATTTGGTATGGAGCTCCAAGACAATCCATGCCAACATAACCATATCAAATTCTTGGGAAAGTGCTCAAAACTTCCATGGAAATTAGTGTAGTTTAGTTGGAGAAATTTTACATCTGGCATCTTTCTAAAAGCATCCGTGCTGAGGATGGGAAACAAACTTGTTTGGCCAGTTTGTAATTTTCCCCCATCGGAAAAATCGGAAAGCCATTGTTGAAAGAAGTTAAGCCTGCGGCGCTTGCGACAAATCATTGAATCAGTACAGACAACTTCTGCATAATGATCTTCCATTAATGCATGCATATCAATGGTAAGGCCACGTAATTTTTCAGCATCCTGCATAATAATATTAAAAGTACATGAGAAAGGAAAGTAGATGAATGAATATGTCAAGGCACCACAAACCATTTAAGTAGACATATAAAAAAATTCAGCTACTTACAATTGTTCCTTTCAAAACTGTAAAAGCATCCCCTTGACGCCATATTCTTTGACATTTGGGTGATTCTTGACGAGCAATTTCCCTACCCATATATCTTACTAGTTGATGCATCCACAACCTTTGATCACTGTTGATTTCAACAAGACATCTATCGATGAGATTGTCAATCCCGAATCTTGCACCTTTATCGAGCCCATCCAGTATCCTAACTGCATCATCCACATCCATTCCATTGAAGAAACATGCGATATCAAGGAATAAGTTCTTCGGATAATCACCATCAAGAAAGTCGTAACTTATTCGAAGAACCTTTAAAACATCAAAATTAGGAATCACTTCCATTTGTTGTAATGCGCTTTCCCATATCTCTCTTCCTTTTCCGGACAATGAAGAGCCAATAACTCGAAGAGCTAATGGAAGTCCATTACAATGATGTACTATTCTCCAAGAGTCTTCCACAAAACCATCAACAGGGTCAGCTTGTCCAAACACATTCCAACTGAAAAGCTCAAGTGATTTTTCATTATCTAGCGGTTCAACTTTGCACTCCACACGCTCAATATCATTAGCTGAAAACAGACCCTTATTTCTGGTTGTTACAATGATTTTACTTCCTTTACAAAGCCAATTTTGCATGACAATGATTTTATTGAATTGGTCCCTTTTGTCCACATCATCTAGAACAATAAGAATTCTTCTGCAACATAATGCATCCTTAATCTTCAGAATTCCTTCATCAGGATCATTTATCTCAACAGTCTTGTTTAGGATGTCGAAAAGAAGTTGCCTCTGTAGGCAAACTATATCCTTTGACCGAAAATTTGATAGAAAGCTCTTTCCTTCAAATTTATAATAGTTCTGGTTAAAAACACTCTTAGCTATGGCTGTTTTTCCAACTCCACCAATTCCATAGAGTAAAGCAATGGCAGCGCCATGGAATCCATCTTGCAACCATGAGTTGATATCTTGTACTAGAGCATCTCTTCCAATGAAATGAAGGGGGACATAAAATAGTTTTGGATCCAAATTCTTTGAGACATTCTCCACAATAGACTGGACAAACTGTGCCTCGTACCTACATCAAAAAGAAAAATACAATGTGGGATAATTAGTAGCCTCTCTATAAGCAATAGAAATAAACAACATTTAGCTAAGAAATTAAAGCAGGTTGTGTGTCAATGAATATTTGATTGTTAAAGCCAAATCGTGATTGAAAAAAAAACAGCGAAGAAATCACAAGTATTTTATTTTATTTTTCTTATATGTTTTCTTATCAGTACACTTAACTGAAAGAAATTAAGAGTTCACGACTCTAGTCTTATGCTATGTGTAGTTTCATACAGAGATACTACTTACCCATCTCCTAAAACCATTCCAGCTAAATCTGCCACTTCTTTCAAAGCAATCCTCCACCCAGTCACCCGCTCCATCTCCTCGTTGAAGCTCTTTTCATGTTCCACAAATGCTGCAGCGAAGCTCCCTGTTTGACGTCCGACTTGGGATGGATCCACATCATAGAATACTGGCAAAACTATGCAGTCATCATTCCTCTTACGTTCCATGATCATTACAAGTTCATCGAGGCACCATCTCGAAGAAGCATAGTCTTTGGAGAACACGATTATCGATATTTTTGATTGTTGTATTGCCATCTGGAGCTTGAAATCTATATTCTCTCCTCTCTGAATTTCATCATCATCTCTAAATGTGTGGATCCCTGCTTGAATTAGGGCCTTGTAGAGGTGATCGGTAAAGTTCTTGCGGGTGTCTGCACCTCTAAGACTCAAGAACACTTGATATTTACAATTAGAAAACCGAGAAGAGTAGGATTCTTGATATTTCCCAGCAGCCATTCCGATTCTAGCAAAGATAAGACTTTTCAAAGATCTGAACAAAAAAAAAGGAGTTGCAGGATTAATGTCGTTAGTTCAAGATCGACAGCACACCAATAAGCTGAAGTATTCATATATTATTATCTTACTTTATCTTTAAAACAATTTTCAAGTTATTTCCCAGCAATCAACGCCTCCATGCCCTTTCAGAAAAACATTTGTACATATGATAAATTAAATCTCTATGCTGAACCAACAAAATGGGTTGATGAGTTACATTCCACAATATAACATAATACTAAAAGAGATAAGCAGAGTTACCTGCAATCTTCACTTTCCCTTCGCTGATGTTCTCTTATCAGTTCATCAATTTTCTGCTTTTAAATCAACCTTAAAAGTCTCTGTGGTATGGGCCATTTCCGCGTTAGGACCTTTTTTTTTATTAATTTGCTCAAAATTGAGAGAGAAAGGGTGGATTGTAAATTTAAGACAAGTCATCCCTACAAGTCCACTCTCTCTATGGTATGGAATGTTTCCGCGTGAGGACTTTTTTGGTTTTATTTTGATCAAGACTTGGATGTTGAATATAATCACTAATTTTGGTGCCGGGAGTTGACGGCTATTGACATCGTGAAGTAAGAAAAAAGTTAGAAAAATATAATTAAGAGGAGAAGTTGATGGCTATTGACATCATTTCTGTTTCTCTCTCTTTTCTCAAATCTTTTGCTTCGTGGTTGGTATTACTGCATGTATTCCTTTAACAATTTTTTTGTGAAGTAAATTATTATTTAGTTAATCCCTTTATTTTAATAACATAATATTAAATCCCTAAATTTTATATCTGTTTGCCATTAATTTCTCCTAGTTCTCCATTTCGTCTAATTTCCTTTTTCTATAAAATCTCCTGTACATTCCAATCAGTTTCTCTGACCTCACATGCTTTTATAAATGTTTATTTTTTTTTTTTCATAAAACATCCTTAGTAGACCAAACAGCAACGTATTGTATCAAAAAAATTGTATTGGGTTTAGACCAAAACGTATTGTATCAAATGTCTTTCAAGTAGTTGAGCAAAGAAATCTGATCATACTAAAAACAAATCGGGATTGCTTTCAATTTACTCCTAACATTTAGGACTAATGCAACTTTTGGATTATTTTTTAATATAATTTTAATACGTTGATGTCTAGAAAACATCATTTTTATACATTTTAAATTAAAAGCATACTTTTATGAAAGCATTTTAAATTGAAATTATACTCTTATAAAAACACTATGCATTTCATTATCAAACATACACTAAAATACTCTTATAAAAACACTATGCACTTTTATAAAACTTGTTTTCGGAATGAAATAGCAGATTTTAGATGGTTTGTGCGACCCATAAAAATATAGACTCAATTTTGATTTTCTCTGTGCTGGTAGATATTTTTTTTATAGACGACTGAGCCACTCGGCCATCATATTTGTGCCACAATTTTTTTACATGTCAGACTTGATTATATTGGCAAAGAGTTGCTAGTGGGCACTCCGTACAGCTAATGCTGGCGATGATCATGTTATCATTGGTGGAGGAGTTCAGCGAGCCATCAAAAGTCAACTTGCTTTCCGCTGGTGTCTTTAGAAGATAAACTTATGCCAAGAGAGAGAGAGAGTTTCTCATGTTGGAAATGCAGAGTGTTTAACTCAGAGTCCTGTCTTGAACTCTAAGGCTGAGAAAAATAAGTAGGTTTCCTCAAACTGGTACTACAACTACAAAAGAAGCATGCAAAAATTCGGGAAAGACATACAGAAGAATTTTGGATGGTTGGATCTCGGAAGGAAGGTTTAATACTCGGGAGGATGGATTGCATATTCAATTTCCTATCACTGAAAAGTTCTCTGCGATGATTCTGATAAAGCAGGGTCACGATGGGGATGCGTTTGAGGAGGGATGATAATGAGAAATACAGCTGTTGAGATTATTCAGCCTGACTAACTTTTCTCTACATTTAAACCACCTGGGGGTTATGGTTTTGTTTCCAGCAAAATCCTTCTCGATTGGGGAGAGCTTAGGCCTATTGTAACCAGATAACTTGGTACTCGCCGCATAATTGCTCGCCAAGTATGCTATAACGTGAATTGTTTATCCAGGTGCAGTGAAGTGAAGCTGCCGAATCTGAGTCATATTCTCATGCATTGCAAGGTGGTCTGGTGGGTGTGGTGATGTGTTTTGGAATCTTTTTGCTAGATGCGAGTATGAAGGTGGAAGATGATGTCTTCTTGTTTTGGCATAATAATTTAGCAAGCAAAGTCCCATACACAATAAATGGAAGAAAGAAAGAGATGGAAGTGGCAGGATCATCAAACCCAAAGATAGCAACACAAGAGAGTGCAGGCGATGGTCTCCGTTCCTTGTGGAGATCAATACACCCTTTTGTTGATCCTGCTCAAAAATCTTCTTATTTTGGGTTTTTTGAAAATTGTTCATAAGAGTGTTTGGAAATGCGGTTGTTTTTTAAAGTTATTTTTACTCGGAAAAATATTAAAATAATATTTTTTAATTTTTTATATATTTTTTGACATCAACACATCAAAATAATTTGAAAACACTAAAAAATAATAATTTGAGGTAAAGAAAAAATAAAATTAATTAATTTTTTTCAAAAACACTTTTGCAATGCAAAAACAAATAGTTACTTGTACCGATAAAAAAGTAACTGCAAAAATTTTGACTAAAAAGGGCTTGGAAAAAGATAATCTAAGTCAACCTAGTCTAATCTTTTAAATCCATGACCTAAAAGATTAATAAAATTCTGATCAATATAATATTAAGGGATGAAATCAAAAAAGAAAGTTCTAATAAAAAAAATTAAAACAAAAATAAATAGAAATCAAAAGTATAAAGACCAAATTAAAAAAAAAAACTAATTAAAGTATTGAGGGATGCAATTGAGAAAATAATTGAGCAAAAGAGTGATATAAAATATTGAGGGATGAAATTGAAATGATAATTTAATTAAATAAATAATAAAAAATAAAAACAACAATTAAAAGAATAATAATCAAATCTGAAAGATGAAAAAACAAAAGGTAGATCAAATTAAAAGAAAATTTAAATTTTATGGATAATTTAAAATAAAACAAATAATAAAAAAAAAACAGGGAAACAATTTAAAAGAAAAATTAATGGAAGGGTTGCTTTAAAAATATACAAGGATAAGCTCTAAAATCCAGAAGAAAAGCAGAAAGAAGAAAGGAAAAAAAAAGATCACTGATGCAAAACTCAATATATTCCATTAATGTTATTGTGAAAGCCAGAGTTTTGCTGCCAAACAGTGTCGTACACATCATCCTAAGAGTGTGGAAAAACCTAGGGCGCGTTCGTGTCAGGTTCATGCGCAACCAACTTTTTGAGATTAATTATTATTTTATTTATGCCAAAATATTAAATTGCCAGGGCAAAAGCAATTCTGATTTATATGCAACCGAGTTATTTAACTGTGCAACTGAAATGAAAAGGTCAAAAATACCTTTTGCCACCAGTGTTGAAAGTTTTTGTCTCTAGAGACGTAGCAGTCATTTTATTGTGCAAATAATAAAATGACTATTATAACCTTGCTTCGTTGGCAAATTATGTTATGTTAATAGGAGCAAAATTCATCATTTCACGGCTATAATGACTCCTTGTGACTATAATAAATCTACAGTAAAAGTTGGAGCCCTCGCATAAAATTAATTAATTAATTTCGTCAATATAGTTTTAAATTTCATTTGCAATGTTTGTTTTTATAATAATCAAGATATTATCGATGAAACCAGTTTACCACTATAAAATTGAACTTGCAAGTGTATGTAAAAAATCTCATTTAAAAAAAAATAGTTTAAATTTTCATATTTCTATATAAAAATAGGTCACTTATTTCACTCGTGAGATTCTAAGAATCATGAAATAAATACTCTAAAAAGGGCAGCCTTGACTTGAAATAAACTTTAAATATACCAGTTTTTCTACGTTCACCTCTAAACTCAAGAACACTTGATATTTACAATTAGAAAACCGTGAAGAGTAGGATTCTTGATATTTCCAAGTCTATCAAAGATAAGACTATTCTTGATATGCTTTAATATACTGATTTTAAAAATATTTTTTATTTAATGTAATTCAGTACAAAAAATTGTTTGAAAATTAATGTCGACATGGGCTTCACAACACGAGGATTGACCGCTGGTATTGTTTCTGATTTCAATAACAACTTCTTCAGCGTAATTGTACTCTAACGTCACATTAAAAAAATAAAAAAAATTAACTTTTTAAAAAAATATTATTAAAATATAAAAATAAACAGACCTTTAAACTCAGATATATATTATACATATCATACATATGTGATTGCTGAAGACGTTTCGTTTTAACAAGATAAAATGATCTTTGAATTTTTAATTTTGATGATAAAATAATATCATGTAATTTTGAAAAAAAAATGTAAAAGCCCTTACAAAAATCTATAAATAAAAGGTCAGAAAAAGAAGAAGGAAGATTTCTAGAGATATACTGTTTGACTTTGAACTGTTACTGTTTGACTTTTCCAACCGTTATTGTTTGACTTTTCCAACCGTTACTGTTTGACTTTTTCAACCGTTACTGTTTGACTTTGAACCGTTACTGTTTGACTTTTCCAACTGTTATTGTTTGACTTTGAACTGTTACTGTTTGACTTTTCCAACCGTTACTGTTTGACTTTTCCAACTGTTACTGTTGAGACATTTGAACTGTTACTGTCTAGACATTTGAACTGTTACTGTCTACACTTTGAACTCTTACTGTCTAGACATTGAACTGTTACTGTCTGAACACTCATCAGATTCTTAACTATATCTAGACTTATAGAACTCTGTTTCAAGCGAGATTAGTCTCGTTGGAAAGCTAATACACGAGGCTATAAGTTCTTTGAAGGAAGGAGAACCTAGTTCTGCCTTTGAGATAGTTAAAATTGCTCATCAACAAACACCACCCTACAGGGTCTGTCAAGACCCAATCTCGGTTGATGACCCATAGCTGGGGTTCTACAGCTCCACATGGAGCGAGATCAATTTATTAGTTAGCTAACATCTAAAAGTACAATTACTATGAGAAACTTGATCTTAATTCTCTCATCCTTCTACTCGAATTCTCTCCAAAAGTTAGGAGACGAATCTGTCCAGATTTATCAACCTTTCCATTTACACACAACATCCACAATTTAACTTTTTCTCTATAATCTCAATCCCCTAGTCATATCACATATCGTTTAAGATTGTAAAAAATATCTTTATAAGAGCTAATTTATCTTATTTATTTCAATCTTCCCTCTTAACGTCAAAATAAAACATTCTTGTCGATTTTACAAACTTTCCGAACAATATTCTTCTAAACACAATCCTTGACACAGTTCCTATAAACCATAAATAACAATGAATAATATTCCAAACAATCTATACTGTCAAGTTATAATGCATTATTACGAGTATAACATATCCAAATATTAACTTCATCAAATGGTGAAATTTCCAGAAATATGGGTTTAACCGAACTGACCTCAAACTTGCAGACCTACTGTGCGAGATACATAATTTCTATACCAAATGTTTGTTTCAGATCTCAACCGTTTAGAATCTAGACAAAATCAGGAAGAACAACATATCCAAGTTATAGCCTAATCCAACGGTGGTTGAAGGTGAAAACAGACAGCAAAGAAGACTGTCTAGAAGTGTATTTTCCCAAATATTTTCCTCCCTCGATATCTCTCAAACGAGGACTGATATAGAAAATCCCTACGGTGACAATGTACAAGACATGGATGAGAACAACATACCCAAATATCGTGCTGATCCAACGGTGGAAGGTGGAGTTATAGTTGTCGGTTGATTTACCATCAATATATCTTCTCTCTAGCCTCTCTCTAAACTCTCTCTTACTCTTGCCAGTCCCTCCAAGAGAGAAAATAGAATGATATTTATAGTTCTAACATCTTGTTAATTGCACATTTATCCCCACCCCTTTTTATCATTTATACATAAACTCCCAACTTTCTATTATTTGAATATTGACCTCTCTTGATCTTACGTATTCATTTTGTCCTCACAAATGTTTTTCTTTTCAATGATTTAGTACTATATTCACTTTTCATTTCATTAATTTCACTATTTTTATCTTGATTAGGTTTCTTTAATTTAATTTAACCCATTTTACTATTGGTTAAATTTCTCATCTTTTAAATACCCAGAAAAATTATAACCGAGGATTTACAATGTCCTAGTTGGGAAAAAGGAGCTCATTATGCTGAAATAAATGCAGAAGAAGAAATGTTGCTAATGGCTCAAACATATTTTAACAACTCTAAAGAAACAATGTGGTTTCTTGACTTAGGCTGTAGCAATCACATGACTGGTGATAGATAGTGGCTCTTTCATCTAGATGAGTCTTTTTGACAGGTTGTAAAGCTTGGCAATGACATCAAAATGGTTGTAATAGGGAAAGGAAGCATCAAGCTTTGAATTAATGGCACAAGTCAGATGATTGTTGATGTATTTTACTTACCTGAGCTAAAAAAATAATCTCCTTACTATTGGTCAGCTACAAGAACACAATTTGGCTATTCTAATGCAGCATGGAGAATGTAAAATTTATCATCATGAACGAGGGTTAGTTATGAGTACTCAAATGTCTACTAATCGGATGTTTATCCTTCTGGCTGAAAGAGAAACACAGGTGCAAGCTCAAATCTCTATTCCTACATGCTTCAAGACCACATCTGAAGCTCTAACTGACTTTTGGCACCATAGATATGGGCATTTACATTTCAAGGGCTTAAGTACCTTGTCTCGTAAGAAGATGGTGACGGGCATGCCTCATCTCAGTGAGTCCTCTGCTGTTTGCACAATATGTATGACAGGAAAGCAACATCAAGAAACCATTCCTAGAAAGAGTATGTGGAGAGCTATACAGAAGTTGCAACTCATCCATGCCAACATCTGTGGTCCCATTACACCTGAATCAAGCAATCATAAGAGGTGCATACTCACATTTACAGATGATTACAACAGAAAGTTGTGGACCTATTTTTTGAATCTTAAATCAGAAACACTTGCCATGTTCAAAAAATTCAAAAGTCTAGTAGAAAAAGAATCGACAAATGTTATATGTTGTCTCCAAACTGATCGAGGTGGGGAGTTTACCTCGTTTGATTTTAATGAGTACTGCAGCTCTAATGGTATTGTTAGACAACTCACAACAGCCTATACCCCACAACAAAATGGGGTTGCAGAGCAAAAAAAACCAGACAATTATGAATATGGTACGTTGTATGTTGACAGAGAAGCTTGTACCAAAATTTTTTTGGCTAGAAGCTGTCAACAAGGCTATTCATTTGCTCAATTGATGTCCTATTTTTGCTATAATAGACAAGACACCAGAGGAAGCATGGTCTGGGTTCAAGCCATCAGTGGAACACTTCAAACTGTTCGGTTGCATTGGACATGTTCATATTCCTGACAAAAACAGGCAGAAACTTGATGATAAAAGTCTTCGATGTGTCTTCTTGGGTTTGAGTCAAGAATCTAAAGCCTATAGAATGTATGATCCAGTGTCTACAAAAATTATTGTAAGCAGAGATGTGGTGTTTGAAGAAGATAAGCAGTGCGATTGGGGTACTGAAGAAACTAGGAGTCCAATTCTTATGTGGGGAAATAAAGCTAATTTGCAACCAGAATATGAAAATGCAGAAGAAGAGCAGCAGGTTGAAGATGGTGCTATAGAAGCAGAGCAACAGCAGGTTGAAGACAGTGCTACTGGCTTCATTTCATCATCAAGCGAAGACGTTTCCAGTCCAGTTTAAAGGAGAGTTTCCAGTCCAGTTCAAGGGAGAGTTAGAAGGATATTAGCTTACTTGCAGGATTATATAAGTGGTGAAGGGTTATCTGACTTAGATGAAGAAATTAACTTAATGTTGTTTACAGCCTCCAATGATCCAATATCCTTTGAAGAAGCTGCCAAAAGCCCGAAGTGGAGAGAAGCAATGGGTTTGGAAATCAAATCCATCGAGAAAATGGAACTTGGGAGCTCACTACACTTCCATTTGGAGCCAAACAAATTGGAGTAAAATGGGTCTTCACGACCAAGCTAAATGAGAATGGGAAAGTGGATAAACTCAAAGTAAGGCTTGTAGCAAAGGGATTTTCACATAAATTTGGAATTGATTATACCGAAGTCTTTGCACCTGTAGCTCGATGGGATACCATTTGAATGATCCTAGCTCTTGCTGCTTGCAGAGGTTGGGATGTGTATCAGCTCGATGTGAAAAGTGCTTTCTTGTATGGGGAGCTGAGCGAGGCAGTGTTTATTGAGCAACCACGAGGCTATAAATAAAGGGAGCAGAAGACAAGGTTTATAGACTCAAGAAAGCTCTATACGAACTCAAGCAAGCTCCTCGAGCTTGGTACAACAAACTTGAGTCCTATTTCATTAAAGAAGGTTTTGAAAGATGTCCGAGTGAACATACCTTGTTTACAAAGACAATGGAAGGGAAATGTCTTATTGTAAGTGTATACGTTGACGATCTTATTTTTATAGGGAATAATATAGCAATGTTTGAAAGGTTCAAGAACTCCATGAAACAAGAGTTTGACATGTCTGATCTTGGGAGAATGAAATATTTTCTTGGCGTGGAAGTTGTGCAACATAGTGGAGGGATCTTCATCAATCAAAGGAAATATGCTAATGAGGTGCTTGAAAGATTTGGCATGAGAAACTGCAATCCTGTCACAAATCCAATTATACCGGGTTTCAAACTTGTAAAAGATGAAGGCGGGGTAAGTGTTGATGAAAGGACATACAAGCAAATGGTGGGCAGCCTCATGTATTTGACTGCCACCAGACCAGACTTAGCTTTTGTGGTAAGTTTAATCAGCAGATTCATGGAAAGGCCAACTGAGTTACACCAACAAGCTGTAAAGAGAGTTCTTTGTTACATAAAAGGGACTACTGAGTTGGGAATCTTTTACAAAAGAGGTGAAGAAGAGAAGTTGGTAGCCTACTCAGACAGTAACTACGCAGGAGATACTGAAGACCGAAAAAACACATCAGGATACGCATTCTTGCTCAGTTCAGGTGTTGTAGAATGGTCTTCAAAGAAACAACCAGTAGTCACTCTTTCCACTACTGAACTGAGTTCCTAGCTGCTGCCTCTTACGCATGTCAAAGTATATGGATGCGTAGGATTCTTGAAAAGCTTGGTCTTGAACAAAGTAAGTGCACTGATATATTCTGTGATAACAGCTTTACCATTAAATTATCGAAAAATCCTGTTATGCATGGAAGAAGCAAGCACATTGATGCTAGATTTCATTTTCTTCGTGATTTAACAATGGATGGAATTGTTAAGTTAGAGTATTGTGGTTCCAAAGATCAGTTAGCAGACATTATGACTAAGCCTTTGACATTTGAGGTATTCATAAGATTAAGAGAACTGCTTAGAGTTTGCACGACACCAAATGTGAACTGGCTGCAAAATTGCAAGTCAGTTTAGGGAAGAGTTTGCTAGGTTCTTTTGTTGACTAAGTTCAGTTTAATTTAGTCTTTTAACTGTTGCTGTTTTGGTTAATAATGTCCTAATTTTTAGGACCTCAGTTTAGATTTAATTTTCTTGTAACCAATTGACCACGTCTTTAATGGTTCTGTTATTTTCAATATTCTTGCAGTGTAAAGGCTGATATAAAGTGTTAGTTCTTCAACTGCAATAAGATGTCTTTTGCTTTTAACAATCATTTGTGTAGTTAAGAGCTTACGAAATTAACATTAATCCTAAATTAATACAACTTCAAAAGGCCTTTCTTTGCAAAAAACCACCAAGCGAAATCGCCATCATTGAATTCAACACGGTAAGCACAATAATAATTTCTAAAAATATGAGAAGCTATTTCTACTTTGGGAACGTGTGCTGCATCATCATCATCATCATCGCTACTGTTATGGGCATTGATAAATTCATCCTTTGATTGGATATCATCATCATTTCCTTCCTCTTCATGCAACCATTGTACACCAATCGTCCTTATTTGAATATCTGGATCATGTGGAAGCACTGAAATACTCACGTCATCACCATTATCAAATGTAGGCCCACCGAACTGTAATTTCATGTGCCATAGCGATTGGAATTCACGAACACCACGCTTGTAACTCATAGGGAAGGTATAGGTTTGACAAAGCATGGATCGACCACTGGTATTGTTTCTGATTTCAATATAAAAAGGATCATAGCGACTGTACCCTGACACCATACAAAACCTTGTGAACAAATTAAAGCCACATATCTGGTGCGTCCCAGGTGAGGATATTTTGAATGAAAAGTCATCTACAAACTCATTCTGAATTAGCCATTTATCCTCCTCATGAAACCCCCTTAACATCTCATCTTCATCAAATACATATACGACAACGTTGAATACGCCATCTATAAATATTACCTGTACCACCAAAACAATGTCTATAAAATGAGCAAAAGACAAACATTAAAATGTAGATTTCACAAACAATAAAATGGGCGAGGGAGGACCTTAAATCTCGTTGGCTGTATTTGAGCACTAACCGTTTCCATTACTCTGAACATGTGTGAGTCCAACTTTTGGATTAATTCTTGCTTTATCCAATCTTGGAACTCGACTAATTGATCACAACCATCTGCTTCAGTCCCAGGGTTTACATTTGGAACTCTTTGCAGTGAATAGCAAAAGGACAGATCTAACGACCACAAATGGGATGGAAGCTCTGGGAGTGTCTGAAGCATTTTGCAATTTCTTAAATTTAGGTCAATGAGTAGACCAAGATCCTTGATGCTTTCGGGAAGAGAACGAATTGTTGTTCCACTTAAATCTAGTCTTCTTAAGGAGCGTGGCAGTGAAAACGAGGTAAATCTCAACATTTTCCTCGCTGAAAACCTAGAGGGAAAGAATAGCTTCAATGGAAGAGATGTAATGTATGATGTACTTGCAACAACTCCATCGCTTTGAAGCAAGTTGCGCCCCTGATGATGCTCTAACTCCATATTCAGGCTGTCAAGATTTGAGCAACCATCTAAAACTAGCTCTTGAAGTGAATTCAATCTACTCATTTCTTCTGGAAGCTCCATAAGACTTGTACAATTTCTTAGATTTAAGATCAACAATCTTTGTAAATCACCAATAGATTCGTGAATTTGAACCAAACGGATGCAGTCTTCAAGTATTAGCTTTTCAAGGGCTGGGAGACCCAAGAAATCTGGGGTTCTAATGAGATCAAGAGAGTGACGGAGATCAAGAATTTTCAATTTTGAAAGAAACTGCAAAAATACATGAATTTAGTTGTTATCAATTGAAAACGAAAGAGATAGCTATAGAGAGAGACTTGAAACATACCGGTTTGCCTTTCCAAGCATCAACTAGACAGCTTCTGGATAGATCAAGAACAACCAACTTCTCCAAGCATACGTGATTTGGTATGGATCTCAAAGAGAATCCATGCCAACATAACCATATCAAATTCTTTGGGAAGTGCTCAAAACTTCCATAGAACTTCGTGTAATTTAGTTGGAGAAATTTTACATCTGGCATCTTTCTAAAAGCATCCGTGCTGAGGATGGGAAACAAACTTGTTTGGCCAGTTTGTAAACTTCCCCCATCGGAAAAGTCAGAAAGCCTTTGTTGAAAGAAGTTAAGCCTGGCGAGCTTTCGGCGAACAATTGAACTGGTACAAACAACTTCTGCATAATCATCTTCCATTAATGCATGCATATCCAGGGTAAGGCCACGCAATTTTTCAGCATCCTGCATCAAAAATATTAAAAGTACATGAGAAAGGAAAGTAAAGGAATGAATATTTTAAGGCACCACAAACCATTTAAGCGCACAAAAAAAATAAAAATTGAGCTACTTACAGTAGTTCCTTTCAAAACTGTAAAAGCATCCTCGTGGCGCCATATTCTTTGACATTTGGGTGATTCTTGACGAGCAATTTCCCTTCCCATATCTCTTACTAGTTGATGCATCCACAACCTTTGATCAATGTTGATTTCAACAAGACATTTATCGATGAGATTGTCAATCCCAAATCTTGCACCTTTATTGAGCCCATCCAGTATCCTAACTGCATCATTGTAATCCATTCCATTGAAGAAACATGCGATATCAAGGAATAAGTTCTTCGGATAATCACCATCAAGAAAGTCGTAACTTATTCGAAGAACCTTTTGAACTTCAAAATTAGGAATCACTTCCATTTGTTGTAATGCGCTTTCCCATATTTCTCTTCCTTTTCCGGACAATGAAGAGCCAATAACTCCAAGAGCTAATGGAAGTCCATTACAATGATGTACTATTCTCCAAGAGTCTTCTACAAAACCATCAACAGGGTTAGCTTGTCTAAAAGCATTCCAACTGAAAATCTCAAGTGATTTTTCATCATCTAGTGGTTCAACTTTGCACCGGACCCACTGAATATCATTAGCTGAAAACAGACCCTTATTTCTGGTTGTTACAATGATTTTACTTCCCTTACACAGCCAGTTTTGCATGCCAATGATTTTATTGAATTGGTCCCTTTTGTCCACATCATCTAGAACAATAAGAGTTCTTCTACAACATAATGCATCCTTAATCTTCAGAATTCCTTCATCTTCATCATTTATCTCATCAACAGTCTTTTTTAGGATGTCGGAAAGAAGTTGCCTCTGTAGGCAAACTATATCCTTTGATCTAAAATTTGATAGGAAGCTCTTTCCTTCAAATTTATGAATATTCTGATTAAAAACACTCTTTGCTATGGTTGTCTTCCCAACTCCACCAATTCCATAGAGTATAGCAATGGCAGCATCATGGGACTCATCTTCCAACCATGAGTTGATATAATTTACTAGAGGATCTCTTCCAATGAAATGAAGGGGTAAATGAAACATTTTTTGATCCAATTTCTTTGAGACCTTCTCCACAATAGATTGGACAAACTGTGCCTCGTACCTACATCAAAATGTAAAATACAATGTGCGATTATTAGTAGTCTCTCTATAAGTAATAGAAATAAACAACATTTAGCTAAGAAATTAAAGCAGCTTGCGTGTCAATGATTTGATAGTTAATGATTGAAAAAAAAAACAACGAAGAAATCATAAGGATTTTATTTTATTTTTCTTATATGTTTTCTTACTAGTACACTTAACTGAAAGAAATTAAGAGTTCACGACCAGCATTCTAGTCTTATGCTAAGTGTAGTTTCATCAAGAGATACAACTTACCCATCTCCTAAAACCATTCCAGCTAAATCTGCAACTTCTTTCAAAGCAATCCTCCACCCACTCACCCGCTCCTTCTCCTCGTTGAAGCTCTTTTCATGTTCCACAAATGCTGCAGTGAAGCTCCCTGTTTGACGTCTGACTTGGGATGGATCCACATCATAGAATACTGGCAAAACTATGCAGACATCATTCCTCTTACGTTCCATGATCATTACAAGTTCATCAAGGCACCATCTCGACGAAGCATAGTCTTTGGAGAACACGATTATCGATATTTTTGATTGTTGTATTGCCTTCTGGAGCTCGAAATCTATATTCTCTCCTCTCCGAATTTCATCATCATCTCTAAATGTGTGGATCCCTGCTTGAATTAGGGCCTTGTAGAGGTGATCGGTAAAGTTCTTGCGGGTGTCTGCACCTCTAAAACTCAAGAACACTTGATATTTACAATTAGAAAACCGAGAAGAGTAGGATTCTTGATATTTCCCAGCAGCCATTCCGATTCTAGCAAAGATAAGACTTTTCGAAGATCTGAACAAAAAAAAAAAAGGAGTTGCAGGATTAATGTTGATAGTTCAAGATCAACAGCACACCAATAAGCTGAAGTATTCATATATTATTATCTTACTTTATCTGTAAAACAATTTCAAGTTATCTCCCAGCAATCAACTCCTCCATGCCCTTTCAGAAAAATATTTGTACATATGATAAATCTCTATGCTGAACCAACAAAATCGGTTGATGAGATCATCAATGATTAGTTTCTAACAATGAATTAATTTAAGTGATTCTCAGTTATAGCAGAGTTACATTCCACAATATAACATAATACCAAAAGAGATAAGAGAGAGAGAGTACCTGCAATCTTCACTTTCCCTTCGCTGATGTTCTCTTATCAGTTCATCAATTTTCTGCTTTTAAGTCAACCTTACAGGTCTTGTCATAAGTCTTGTCATAATTACCAAAATGGACATTAGACACACACAAAACACATAATCCCTCTCATCAACACGGTTCTTCTTACTTCACCCACCAGTAAGAAAAAGGCACGTGCAGGATCAAGGCTTTTTCTTTCTGTTGAAGAATTAGTCGGAAAAACAAAGCAATTGGTTAAATTAGATGAATAAATGAATCAGTCGATCAGTTAAGTTGTGAGAATTTTCAGATTCGTATTTTATTTAAGTAGTTAATTCCTTGTTTGTTTATTACTTAAATATAAAGAGGAATATACAAGAAAAAACACTTAATAAGATTCTCTTCTTCTCAAATCTTTTTCTTGTTTTTTAGTTTTGCTCATTACATTGTTTTCTATCAATTTCCTATCACACTGATATTTCTTCTAATACTTCCAACTATTAATCTCAGATATGTAAATTTTTTACATATTGCAGAGAACGAATCATTTTAATAAGACAGGAAAGTTTGAGTCTTTGAATAATTGGCATTGGAAGGGATGGTAGGAGGGGAAGTTGCTGGTATCTGTTTCTCTGGTTCTACTCGTTGGGTTGCCCTGCTGGACAACATTTCTGCTGGTGTCTTTAGAAGTCAAACTTATGCCAAGAAAGAGAGAGAGAGTTTCTCATGTTGGAAATGCAGAGTGTTTAACTCAGAGTCCTGTCTTGAACTCTGAGGCTGAGAAACATCAGTTGGTTTCTTCAAACTGGTACAACAACTACAAAAGAAGTATGCAAAACTGGGGAAAGACATACTGAAGAATTTTGGATGGTTAGATCTCGGGAGGATGGATTACATATTCAACTTCCTATCACTGAAAAGTTCTCTGCGATGTTTCTGATAAAGCAGGGTCACGATGGGGATGCGTTTGAAGAGGGATGATAATAAGAAATACACTCGTTAAAGCATTTTTTTCAAGTTATTTCCCAGAAATGAACTCCCCAGGCCATTTCAGATAAATATTTGAACATATTTTATCAGCACTTGCTACCAGCATTTACAAGCACACAAGGATGCCCATCTGGAAGCCTAAATTATTTGCAAAAGCACACATCTTGCAATCCTAACAATACCCAAGAAAGTGAATTTATTAGTTTATAACTTGTGATCAATCTCTATATTGAACCAACAAAATGGGTTCATAACTAGATAAGATCGATAGCACATCAATTAGCTGAAGTACTTATATATTATTATCCTGCTTTTCTTTATAACATCTTTCAAGTTATTTCCCAGCAATCAACTCCCCCAGACCCTTTCAGAGAAATATCTGTACATATGTTATCCGCACTTGCTACCACGCATTTAGAAGCACAGATGGAGCAGGAAAGGAAAGTCATTAAGGATCCCCATCTGGCTATATAAGCCTCAATTATTTACAAAGCACACATCTTGTAATCCTTACAAACCCCACGAAGGTGAGTTTGTTAGTTTATAATTGAAGGAGTCCCTATCGGTGGTTTAATCTAAATGATTATCGACAAAAAAAAAAAAAAAAAAAAACAAGAAGACAGCTGGAACCAAAGTAAACAAGAGATAAGAAAGAGAGAGTACCTGCAAGTTTCCCTTTCCCTTTTCTCTTCAGTTGTGGCTGCTGTTCTGTATCAGCCGATCGAGATTCCGCTCTAAGCTTTTAAGACAACCCTCGAAGTCAATGTGGCACCGTACTGTAAATACAATATTTTATTTGTGTTTAGTATTGGCAGTTTCTGAGGTTGCAGTTGAAAAAAAATAATTTTATAAAAAATATTTTTAATTAAAATTAGTTTGATATGTATATATATTTATTTAAAATTAAGGTTGAATAAGAAATAATTTAATATATTTAGTTAAAAATTATTTTCAAATTGAGATTATAAAATAACTAAAAAAAATATATATATATTAATATTGATGGTTTTTAATTTAAATATTGTAGATTTAACTACTGCTATTACATTATGAAATAAATAATACTGTATATAAAATATTTTTTATTGTTCCATTAGCTATTTACAATTCCATCACGTACGAAATTCAACTGACAATGACTACAGTTTCTATGGTTTTTTAAGTGTGCAACAACATCAGGTAAAATATCATCAGGAACAAAATTGGGATTGCGATCAAACTCTGCAAATGTTACGTCATCATGCGATCTTCTTCTAATTTATGTAGTGTTATTGAATAATATTAAATGCTATTTTTTCAAGTAAAACACAATTAAAAAAATTAGATTTTTTTTACTAGGTCGGACAGGGTCCAATGCATTTAAGTTTGGGCCGAACCTGATCCGGCCATGAATAGTGGAGACGTTTACCATTGTTCACGGTTCACTTCTTGAAGTGAACAGTGCAGAGTGAATTAATTCACTCTGCACAAACACAGCATTAAAGAGAGAAGCAGATTGATGCTGCTTACGGGTAACTTACGTTTGAAACGTAAATTATAGTGGGTCCCACACACAATAAACAACGTTTTATATTTTATCAAACGTTTTTGTTTATGTGGTTTACTTCAAAAGCAGAAACAATCACAGAAACAAACACTTACCAACGCGAACATTAGACACTCATTGGATACCATGCCCGCACGATGCTGCGAGCTTGTGGCATGCTTGTGCGTTGTCGTGGGTTTATGAAAAAATAAAAGGAAATCATATGGAGAAAAACTGTTGCAATTCACAATGTTTTCAAGGAAAAAACTACAAAGCTAAATTCTCAATCAGCTTAATATTAAAAAAATAAAATCAACAAAGATAATTTTAGAAAAAATTATAACAAAAAAAACAGAAGAAAAAAAAACCTGCAGGGAAATACTGTAGCAATCTATAGTGTTTCATGAGAAAATCTACAGTTGTAGTTCTCAACCAGCTCAATATTAGAAATAATAAAATCAATAAAGACAATTTTAAAAAAAAACCATAACAAAAAAATCATGTGTGGAAACACTGTAGCAATCCATAATATTTTAAATAAAAAAACTACGAAGCTAAATTCTCAACTAGCTCAATATGAAGAAAAAAAAAATCAACAAAGACAATTCTGATGGAGAAACACTGTAGCAATCCATAGTGTTTTAAAAAATACTGCAAAACTAAATTTTTAATTAACTCAATATTAAAAAAATAAAATTAACAAAAATAATTCTGAAAAAAAAAAGTCAATTTTGAAAAAAAAAAGCAAAAAAAATATGGGGAAAAAAAAAAAAGAAGAAGTTAATTTGCTCAAATCATTTATCACGCGTTTACTAGGCCTGTAATTCTTGTTATAATTACCAAAAGGGACATTAGAGACACACACAGCACAAAATCCCTCTCTTCATCTCACACGGGTCTTCTGACTTAACCCATCAGTAAGAAGAAGGCACGTGGAGGATCACGGCTCTTCAAATCTGACTTGGAAAGTTTACTGGGGCCTGTAATTCTTGTTGCATCATTTGAATTGATTCTAGCCTTTTCTTTCTGTTGAAAGTAAAGTAGATTTATGAAGAATTAGTTTAACTGTTGAGAATGGATTGACCAGCTGAAATAATGTAATAAGTTAAATTAAATGAATTAATCAACTGTTTAAGTTGATAAAACAACATTTCTTGTTAATATTAATACTTCTTTTAGCGGATTTAATTCTTTATTTATTTAGAACACTTATGTCTTCATCTCAATTCTTCTTTTTTGTTTATTGGATTAATGTCTATCTTTGATTTCTTTCCCATGACTTTCCTGACCTTGGTGTTCTTGAGGATTTCCCCCCCCCCCCCCCCGGCATATATATATATATTAAGAGCACCATGAGGCAGGCCAGTCTTACATTAATTAACTACATATAATAATTGATGTGTATAATTTCTTTTACAGTGCTTTTTATTGCTTCCAGAGTGCAATATTCGTTAATGGAGTATGTACTAGTATAAACTTCAAGCTTCTATCTAGTATTTCTTCCCTGGATCAAAATCAAGATAAAAGATGAAGTAGTAATTAAATTTGATATTGACATCGCATGCAAGTAGATAACTACAATAATCAAGATATTATTGATGAACTGATGAAATTTAATTTGCAATTATATATAAAAAAATCTTATTTTAAAAAAATGTTTAAATTTTTATAATTCTATATAAAAACAGGTCACTTATTTCACCAGCGATATATTAAGAATCATGAAATACATAATCTAAAAAGGGCAGCTTTGACTTGAAATTTTATATTCTTGTACATAAACGTACTAAACGATACACCTTGCAAAGCAAAGTAAGCACAACATAAACTTTAAATAAATCAAGAATGATGGATATATATGGGATTTCCATATATTATAATATGATATAAATTATATTTTAAAATCTTATCTAACAGTTTAAGTTATTAAGTTGAGATGATTTTTTAATACTATTTAGTCTCTCTCTCTCTTTTTCTCTAGCTCTCAAATCTATTTTTTAGAGTTTATTTGTTACTGTGATAGTAATTATTTTTAAAAATATTTTTATTTAAGAGTATTTTGAAATAATATTTTTTTTTTATTTTTTAAAATTTATTTTTTATATCAACATGTGAAAACGATTTAAAAAAAAATTTAAAAAATAATTTTTTTAAAATCCTTTTGAAATATAAAAATAAACATAATCTTACAAATTCAACTCCTCCTTCATTCATCTAACATGTTTGGCACAAGTTTCATTGTTGCATGTTCTCAAGCAAGTACGTATTTCGTCTTTAACAAACCTGAAAAACCGTTACAAAAGCACTGTCTCACTTGCCTTGACAATATTGATTTTATTAAATTAATTAGCTTTATATTATTTTTTTTATTTGGATGTTTGTATCAGTTTAGGTGTATCTTAATTAATCTCATATATTTTAAAACTAACGACCATTTAAATCTTCAGTAACTCTAAAATTTATAAAACTTGAATTAGTAATTTTTAAAAAACAAATCTAAAATTTAAACAATTAAACTACACCGCTTAAGAATATTAGCTTCACATTAGTCTACGTACCCAGGATGTCCAATAAATATGTTCACCATTTTGGTTGCCAAACTATAAGCTTACGTATTTACCTGTGTACTTACGTATACTGTAGGCTTATTTCAAAACTTCTGTTTTGAAAATTCTTTTTTTCCAAAATTAAGAAAGGTAACTTCAAGATTAAGAGCACAAATGAATCATGAAATTTCGATTTGAGAGTTGGTTAGAAATTACTTTTAAAATATATATTTTAAGTTTAATTAGTCAGATTTACAAAAACAACTATAAATATTTTTAATTAAAAAAATAAAAATTAAATTAAAAATATAAAAGCATACATTAATTGGGGTAAGATAATCTTTTCATATGGATGACACACTATTTCTTACAGGGTGATCATTTGGGATAAGATATCTTTTTCATGAGACATGCTTGTCCATTACAATGAAGTCCTCTCATCACTTTCCCTTCGCTTATGCTCTCTTATCAGTTCAGCAATTTTCTGGGCCATTTCCGCGTTAGGACTATTTTTTTTAATTTTATTTATTTATATATATCACTGAACAAATTGCATCTTTCGATTCAGGATAATGAGACTTTCGAACTAAGATCTCAAAGTAACTATTTTTTTATGAAAAGAAAGAGTCTTATAGGCAGTCAAAGTTGTTGGCTACTATAGAAAAATTTAGGATTTCCACTTTGGTTATTGAATTTTAATTTTATCTATCTATCTTTTAATTTGATAATTTTCAGTCAAAATTAATCTTTAAATTTTTAATTTTGATAATAAAATAATATCATGTAATTTTGAAAAAAGAAAAGAAGTAAAAGCCCTTACAAAAATATATAAATAAAAGGTCAGAAAAAGAAGAAGGAACATTACTAGAGATACAAAACTCTTTTCATGATAAGCCTTTCTTTTTTTAAAAAAAAATATATTCTCTCAAAAGCTTTCAAGCTTTTTTTATTATTATTTATGCTTGAAATTTAAAAACACAAAATCCTAAATTAATCCAACTTCAAGACCTTTCTTTGCAAAAAACCACCAAGCGAAATCGCCATCATTGAATTCAGTACGGAAAGCACAATAATAATTTCTAAGTATATGAGAAGCTATTTCTACTTCGGGTACATGTGCTGCATCATCATCATCATCATCGCTACTGTTGTGGGCACTGATAACTTCATCCTTTGATTGGATATCATCATCATCTCCTTCCTCTTCATGCAACCATTGTACGCCAATCGTCCTTATTTGGATACCTGGATCTTTTCGACGCACTGAAATACTCACGTCATCACCATTATCAAATGTAGGACCACCGAACCGTAATCTCCAGTGGCTTAGCGTTTGGATTTCACGAACACCACGCCCGTAACTCTTAGGGAAGGAATAGGTTTGACAAAGCATGGATCGACCACTGGTATTGTTTCTAATTTCAATATAAAAAGTATCATCACTACAAGATTCTACAGTTTTACCGACGGAAAAATTTCGTTGATGTGTGATTAGAAGTTCGTCGGTGATTTTTTTACCGACGTCATCACCGACGGATTACGTCCGTCGGCTTTACCTTCGTCGGTGATTCCAATTTCCGTCGCCATATCGGTCAGAAAAACAAAAAAACCATTTGCCGATGGTTTTACAGACGGAAGTTGCGCGCCAAAAAAAAAGATTCCCGCTTGAAATATACCGACGGATTTTTAGTCCGTCGGTGATATTGTGATTTACCGACGAAAAGAAACCGTCGGTAAATCTGTCGGTGAGTGTATGAAATACCGACCGAATATGTCCGTACGTAAATTCGTCGATACTTGTGGAAGCTACTGTTTAATGCCGACGGATTAAGTTTGTCGGTAAGTCTGTCGGTAAAATCCTTGGCAATATTTTTTTTCTGAATTTGTTTTTAAAAAATTATTTAGGATATATAATATAAAACTATATAAATTATTGTAATACAAACCAATTATGCAAATAAAATTTATATTAAACATAAAAAAACGAAGTTAAATAATATTCATTACAAACTGAATATCTTTCAAGAAAAATATTAAATGAAGTTTTAAAGGTAAATAATGTTGATTACAAATTAATATAAAGGTGGAGCTGGTGGAGGAGGAGGAGATCCTGGCGGAGGCTGGTGGTTATACTGCCAAAAAAGATTAGGCGCACATGTTCCACTATTTGACAAGTTCATAATCATTTCGCGAAGCTGTTCATAAGCCGCTTTTTGTTGTTCATGAGCCGCTTCATACTCCGCTTTTTGTTGTACTTGAGACGCTTTGAGTTGCTCAGACTCCGCTCTTTGGTGCATGAGACGCTTTGAGTTGTGCGTACTTCGCTTGTAGGTTATCGTATTTCTCGGTGAGCTGAGCCGTGTGTTGCTGCAAGGCCACAAACTCCTTAGATTGAGAGCTCGATATTGATTGGGAGCTCCCAACGGTTGAAACACTACGGGTCGACCGCAAGTTGTCGGCCGTAGTGTTGGAAAGCCTGTAAACTCGATTTTTATCGGGTCCACCTGACGAGCCAACCTCCATCCACAAATCCGGATCGAATTCTGGATGGGTCAAAATATCGTCCCCGTATCTCTCCCTCAACCGATTATTATAGGTCTCCTGAAAAAAAAAAAAAAAGTAATCATCATATTCAATACATTGAACATAATAACTTACAAAATAAAATGGTTGAAAACAAACATACCACGAAATGCTGAGCACGGTTATCAACGAACTGTTGCGCCCCCTTCTGGCGGTCTTGACTCCGCACGTGCGTCTCCACAAGCAGCTCCATCGGGCTCGGCTCACGTCCAAGAGACGCAGCCTATAATGAAAAAAGATATATTAACAACAACTGAATTTAACGATATATTTCATTTAAATTAATCTTACCATCCGTTTCGCATGTGCAGCAAACGGAACGGAGCCGCCAGTGTGCGTTGTCACCCCGCCATGAATTGGCCGATTCCGGTTGCCAGCACCGGACTGTGAGCGTCGTGTGAACCGCTCAGACGTCACGTGCTCAAGATAGTGCGGCCATATATCTTCCGGGATGTATATCGGTTTGAAATCCCTCCAAACCGCAGCATCATTCCAGCCTTGGAAACCCCTATCCCTCTCGGTTTTTTTTGCCTTGTTCTGTGCTTCATACCAAAAATCACGCAACCTACTTCACGCAACCAAAAATTACATTTCGAAACATAAATTTTTGTCTAAAAAAAATCCTGTATTGTTTTCGATCTTACCTAGTTGCCACGTGATTTTCCCACACCCTCCTCACAACAGTGTTATGCTCACTGTCCCAGCAGAATTTGTGCTGTGTATAAATAAACAAGTTTAAATAAAAACAATAATTTATTTACAATTATATTAATAAGTTGAAAATTATAAATTAATACCAACCTCAAACCTGTTAAACCATGCATTGATTTGAGGCATCCATTCAGGATGCTTGGATATCTGACTCCATTGAAACAATGGAATCTTCATCGACGATTTAAACGCCGATGATATTACTCGGGCGGCTTTAATGTTTGTGAACCTGAAAATAAATGAAATAAATTCAATAGTGATTACTTCTTAAATTATGTTGTTAAAAAAAAAAAAACCTTAACAAACTTACATTGAAAGGTCGTCCATCCACTATGCCTCGTACTTGCGGGTAAATTGATTCCGCTGCGAAGGCACGCCGCCTCTGCGCTGTGAAGTACCGCTGGAAGAGGCAGCCTCTGTTGACAGTGCAGGTGGTGTAGGTGCCTCTTCTTGAGAGGCACCTAAGGAAATATCATCCTCGCTGCTAGACGAACTAGCTGCGACCGCACTTGAGCGACCAGCTCTGGTTTTCGTTCTACGCATCTACACAATTTGATACTAATAATTATATAATTAAATTCAAATGTAAAAAAAAAATTCGACAGCACCTCCCCTATACCGGATACTACCCAAATCCACAAACCTGCACATATTAACAATAGCCACAACCAATTTACCCAATCTATACTAATTATTCCAACATATTCAATTACTAATCCTAAGGTAAATTCAACATTAAGAATTACAATTCAAGTAATTATTCAATAATTATGCCAATACAACAAAACAATAAATTAAAAAAAACTCTAGAATAACAATCAAAATAAATGGAAAAAATTGAACACAAAGCATGCAATAATAGAGTAAAACTAATAATTATTCCAACATATTCAATTACTAATTCTAAGGTAAATTCAACATTAAGAATTACAATTCAACAAATTATTCAATAATTATGCCAATACAACAAAACAATAAATAAAAAAAAAACTCTAAAATAACAATCAAAATAAATGGAAAAAATTAAACACAAATCATGCAATAATAAAGTAAAATTAATAATTATTCCAACATATTCAATTACTAATTCTATGGTAAATTCAACATTAACAATAAATATTCAACAAATTAAGTAATAATAATTATGCCCATACAATAATAAAAAATATTCAATAAATTTAAAAAAAAACTATAGACTTTAGCAATGAATTATGCAAAAACAACTATAGACTTTATCTACATTACAAAAAATACACCAAAACAAAAAAAAATAACCAAAAAAATAGCAAAAAAAACCCATTAAAGTAAAATGAAATAGAGGAAACACTAACATTTTAAACTGATGGAGATTCACGATAAAAAAGCTTGAGATCGAAGTGAAGAACGGAGAGGAAAAGAATGGTTAAAAACTGAGGAGAAGAGAAAATGAACTGAAGAGGCGGTTAGGATAGGTTAAAAGTCAGTTTTACCGACGGATTCACCGACGGATATAAAATTAATTATTATTTTAATTTATTGAGATAATATAGTTAAGTTAAAAGTTAAAAGTTCCGTGTCCCGCTAATGTTGAGAGTTTTGTCTTTAAAGGCATAACAATTATTTTACTTGCAAATAAAAAAAAAGACAATTATACCCTTACGACCAAGTACAATTATATTATGTTAACAGGAGAAAAATCATCATTTGACGGTATTGATAACTTCATCCTTTGATTGGATAAAATCATCATTTCCATCGTACACCAACCGTCCTTATTTGGAGAGCTGGACCAAGTGGAAGCACTGAAATACTCACGTCATCACCATTATCAAATGTAGGATCATCTACCCCTAATTTCCTGTGGCTTAGAAGTTGGAATTCACGAACACGACGCTTGTAACTCATAGCGAAGATAGAGGATTGGCAAAACATGGATTGACCACTGGTATTGTTTCTGATTTCAATACCAAATTCATCAAAGAAAAAGAACTCTGACGTCAAACAAAACCTTGCGAACAAATTAAAGCCACATATCCGGTGCGCAGGAGGTGTGGATATTTTGAATGAAAAGTTAGCTCCAAACTCATTCTGAATTACCCATTTATCCTCTTCTTCCTCCTCATGAAACCACCTTAACATCTCATCTTCATCAAATACATATGCGACAAGACTCAATGTGCGACTATACAATGCTAGCTGTACCACCAAAACAATGTTTATAAAATGAGCAAAAGACAAATATTAAAATGTAGATTTCAAAAACAATAAAATGGGTGAGGGAGGACCTGAAATCTCGATGGCTATATCTGAGCCGTTTCCGTTATTCTGAACATGTGTGAGTCAAACTTTTCGATTAATTCTAGCTTTATCGAATCTTGGAACTCGACTAATTGATCACAACCATCTGCTTTAACCCAAATGGTTCGATTTGCAAGTCTTTGCAGTGAATAGCGAAAGGACACATCTAACAAAATCAAATGGGATGGAAGCTCTGGGAGTGTCTGAAGCATTTTGCAATTTCTTAAATATAGGTCTCTGAGGAGACCAAGATCCTTGATGCTTTCTGGAAGAGAACGAATTGTTGTTCCACTTAAATCTAGACTCTCCAAGGAGCGTGGCAATGAAAACGAGGTAAATCTCAAAATTCTCCTCGCTGAAAACTTAGAGGGAAAGAATAGCTTCAATGGAGATGTAATGTATGATGTACTTGAAAAAATTCCATCACTTTGAAGCAAGCTGCGCCCCTGCTGATGCTCTAACACCATATTCATCAGGCTGACAAGATTTGAGCAACCATCTAAAACCAGCTCTTGAAGTGAATTCGGTAAACGCATTTCTTCTGGAAACTCCATAAGACTTGTACAATTTCTTAGATTTAAGATCAACAGTCTTTGTAAATCACCAATAGATTCATGAATTTGAACCAAACAGATGCAGTCTTCAAGTATTAGCTTTTCAAGGGCTGGGAGACCCGAGAAGTCTGGGGTTCTAATGAGATCATGTGAGTGACGAAGATCAAGAACTTTCAATTTTGGAAGAAACTGCGAAAATACATGAATTTAGTTATTATCAATTGAAAACAAGAGAGATAACTATAAAGAGAGACTCGATGCATACCAGTTTGCCTTTCCAAGCATCAACTAGACAACTTCTGGATAGATCAAAAACCACCAGTTTCTCTAAGCATACGTGATTTGGTATGGATTTCAAAGACAATCCATGCCAACATAACCATATCAAATTTTTGGGAAAGTGCTCAAAAGTGACGCAGCAGAAAACAGTAAATGAATACGACCAACGTCAATATTCCGTAAATGATCTACAAAAGAGAGAAACTCTCAGAAAACTCAAGGTTTGTTTATTCAAAAAAATCAATAGCTGCCCGGCCAGAGGCCTTACAATGGTATTTAAAGAAAAACTCTAACCTAACCCATGACGGATAAGGAAACGACACAAAACATTAAATTTACCATAAATGGCAAATTTGAGATAAATGCAGAATATGAAAGGCCTATGAATCCTGAGCAAACAGGAATTGACGAAAGTCAATTCGGACTCGGAAATCAAGAGTTATGGCTAAAACGAAACTTTCCAAAAATGGAAAAAATGACGATTTCGGGGCCGAAACGATGGAATTTGACCAAAAACTGGTGGACATCAGGGGCATAGCCACTGACTTCCTCCGCAAACGGCGAAACGCATTGACTCGGTGAGTTTTGCGGCATTCCGACTTCGACGCCCCGGCTGCCGAAATTCAGTTGCCTTTGAATTTCGGGTGATCCCTCTTGAGCATGTATGCTTCCGCTACTTGTTCTATATCAGACTCCTCCACTTGAAAAGAACTCGACCTCGAGTTAGGTTCTGGATCGGGATCAGGATATAAGTGTTCCTCTGCATAATACTGAAACAAATCTGCAACGTTGAAAGTCTTGGAAATGCCCATGGTTTCGGGAAGATCAATTACATAGGCATTATCATTGATCTTCTTCAAAACCTGATACAGACCATATTTCTTGGGCTTCAGCTTGTTGTAAGTGCCTACGGGAAACCTTTCTTTGCGCAAGAAAACCATCACGGAATCTCCCTCTTCAAACACCTGGCGACGTCGATGCCTATCCGCCGCAGCCTTGTACTTTGCATTTGTTGCTTCCAACCTCTGCCTCACTTCCTCCTGCACGGTCTGGCCTTGTGTCGCCATGTTCTCAGCGGCCATACTAAATCCTGGGCCTCCCTTAGGTAGACGAACTAAGTCCACTGTATGCCTCGGTGGTGTCACATATATCATAGCAAAAGGAGTCTTCCCCGTTGCGCTATGAACAACACTAGTGTAAGCAAACTCAGCCTGTGGCAACGCATGATCCCACTGTTTTGGTTTATCTCCACAAATGCTACGAACCAGATTTCCTAAAGTTCTGTTTGTCACCTCTGTCTGCCCATCAGTTTGCGGGTGCGCGGTTGTGCTTCGGTTCAGCGAAGTCTGAAACATCTTCCATAAAGTCACCTAAAAGTGGCTAAGGAATTTCGTGTCGTGATCAGAAGTAATTGACTGCGGCACTCCGTGAAGTCGGCCCACCTCCCTGAAAAATAACCGGGCTATATGCGAAGCATCTGAGGTCTTTCGGCAAGGGATGAAGTGAGCCATTTTTGAAAACCTGTCAACCACCACAAAAACAGAATCCACCCCTCACTGGGTGCGAGGCAACCCCAGCACAAAATCCATAGACAAATCTTCCCAAATATTGTTAGGAATAGGTAAAGGTGTGTAAAGACCAGTATTTTGCGACTGACCTTTAGATACCTGACAAATATAGCACCTCCGTACAAAATTGCCGACATCTCTCTTCAGTTGTGGCCAGAAATATCGTTCCTCTAAGCTAGCCACTGTTTTGTCCCTGCCTAAGTGTCCACTCAATCCACCCCCATGAAGGTCACGGATCAATTTCTCTCGCAGCGACATCCGGGGTATACACAGACGATTTCCGCGAAACAAAAAACCTTCGCTCTCATGAAAATCGCTGACGGGGTGTTTCTCAAGGCACTTCGCCCAGATTTCTTTGAAATCCGCATCCTCCTGATACAAATCCTTTAGGCATTCAAACCCCACTATCTCATGAGCCAATGTCACAAGCAGATTGGCACGATGGCTCAACGCATCAGCAACCCGATTCAAAGCACCAAACTTGTGTCGAATAGCAAAAGGGAACTTTTGAAGAAAATTTGCCCATCTGACATGCATGTTATCCAAGTGCTTATGGCTATTAATAAATTTCAGAGCTTGGTGATCAGTGTACAAAACAAACTCCCGCTGCACTAGATAGTGTTCCCAATGCTTCAAAGCTCGGACCACCGCGTAAAACTCTTGGTTATACGTACTCCACTTCTGACGAGCCTCACTCAACTTCTCACTGAAGAAGGCTACTGGTCTTTTCTCCTGGGATAGCACAACCCCAATTCCCACACCACTCGCATCACATTCAACTTCGAAAATCTTCTCAAAACTAGGTAGGGCCAATACTGGTGCGGTGCATAGCTTCTCCTTTATCAACGCAAAGCTCGTTTCTGCCTCTTCCCCCACTAAAATTTGCCTTTCTTCATGCACTCAGTTATCGGTGCCATGACAGTACTGAAGTTCCGAATAAATCGGCGGTAGAAAGTGGCTAATCCGTGGAAACTCCGAACTTCACCCACGGTCTTCGGTGCAGGCCATTCTCTAATTGCTCGGACCTTCTCTTCATCCACATGAATCCCCTTTGAACTTACCACATAACCCAGAAACAATAAGCTATCCGTCATAAAGCTGCACTTTTTCAGATTAAGGAATAGCTGGTTCTCTTGTAGCACCGCCAACACATCCCGTAACTGCTCCACATGCTCATCCGCGGTTTTACTATAGATAAGGATATCGTCGAAATAAACGACAACAAATTTCCCCACAAAAGGCTTCAATACCTGATTCATCACGCGCATAAAAGTGCTGGGCGCGTTGGATAACCCAAACGGCATAACCAGCCACTCATATAACCCGTCTTTGCTTTTGAATGCTGTCTTCCACTCGTCCCCTGGTCTGACCCGAATCTGGTGATATCCACTGCGGAGGTCAATTTTTGAGAATAACTTCGAGCCCTCAAGCTGATCCAACATGTCATCTAGGCGGGGAATTGGGAAGCGATACTTGACGGTTATCTTGTTGATAGCTCGACTGTCCACACACATACGCCAACTCCCATCTTTCTTTGGCGTTAACAACGCAGGAACTGCGCACGGACTCATGCTTTCGCGGATAAAACCCTTCTACAACAAGTCTTCAATTTTCTCCCTCAAGACCTCGTTCTCTTTCGGACTCATTCGATAATGAGGTAGATTTGGCAAGCTGGCCCCTGGTATGAGGTCTATATGGTGCTGGACATCCCTCAAGGGCGGTAGATTATTCGGCAACTCTTCCGAAGTGATATCCCTGAACTGATCTATCAATGGTTTCAGCCTGTCAGGGACTTTCACCGAAGCCTCAACTTCCCCTTCCACCACGAGGGCTTTCACTACGAGCGCATAGAACTCTGGCGCACCCTTGATGTCTGCCACAAACTCTGTATCCGAATTGGACACTGTAAAAAACGACTACTTCCCCACTTCAGAAGCCTTACCGGACAGTGCCTTCCTTTTGTAAGGAGCCATATCAATTTTATGTAATCCCCACGTGAACAAATAAGTATTATCCCGACCCTTGTAGGTAATATCAACATCATACTGCCACGGCCGACCCAACAACACATGACTAGCATCCATGTCAATCACATCGCAAACTACTTCATCTTTATATATTTTTCCAATGGAAATAGGAACGCGACAAATTTCAGTTACCTTCACCGTGGGCCCTTTCTTGATCCAGTCAATAGTGTATGGAGCCGGGTGCTTCTCGGTTGGTAACTTTAGGTGTTCAACTAGGCCCATTGCAACAAAGTTCTCGCAACTCCCGCTATCCACAATTAAGTCGCACACCTTCTGGCTCACGGTGCAGTATGAGCGGAAGATGTTATTCCGTTGTCCTGCGTCCTCTTGCCTTGGAGTGTATAATATCCGCTGCACTACATAGTTGATTCGTTCTCCATCCTCCTCAACAAACTCTACCCCCTCATAACAGTCATCCTCCCCTGCATCATCTCCAGTAGCCTCTGGATCCCCTTCTTCCCCTTCGATCCAGTTGACAGGTCTGCGACGATCCGGGCAAGTGTTAGAGAGATGCCCAGGTTTCCGACAACGATAACAGACTCCAGGTGCAGGTCTGGCGTAAGGGTTGGGATTCAAGTTCATGTTCGTGTTCTGATTTGGATTTCTGGGTATATTCCTGTTGCCTTGGGCTGCTTGGCTGCTGCTGCTGCCTCCTTCTTTGTTCTGATTCACTACGCCTGTTTGGCTGCTGTTGCCACCCTTGTCTCTGGTATTAAATGAAGATTTTGGATTGCTGTGACGAAACCCTGAGACTCCTCCTCTTCGCTCCATCAGTTCAGCCTTCAATGCCAGATTATGAGCTTCCTCCACAGTCCAAACCACCTGTAACCCAATCTTATCTTGCAATGATGATTTCAATCCATTCATATACCTGGCTACGCGCTGCCCCTCTGTCTCGTTAAGATTGTTTCGCTCCAAGAGTCTAGAGAACTCCGCAGTATAATCAAACACAGATCTGGATCCTTGTGAGCAGTCTTGAAGTAATTGAAACAGATATTGTTCATAGTCTGGTGGCAGAAACCTCCCTATCATCAGTTGCTTCATCCTACGCCAAGTCCTTACAAACGCCTTCCCTTGTCGCTGCCGATTCTTCTGTAATTGATCCCACCATACTGCAGCCCCTCCCTTCAATCGGAAGGCTACAAACCTCACCATCTTTTCTTCTGGTATCTCCATCATCTCAAAGAAGCGCTCCACTTCGGTAACCCAATCAAGAAAATCTTCAATTCGCAGATTCCCATTGAAACTGGGCAGATCTGCTTTCAGGCGATAATCATCTTGCTCCCTCGGACGTCTCGCAGGTGGAGGTAAACCGTATCCCATGTCATCTTCTTCGTCAGAATCATCCTCGCTGTCAGGTTGGATGCGAGGTGCTGGGTTGCGTCTTCTATCAACAGGTTGGCCTCTGGCAATTCCTTCAGCGCGAGCCTTGTTAACTGGTGGCCTGTTATTGGCGTTGAGGTTAACCCCAGCAGCAAGCATCTCGCGAATCTGCACTATTTGTTGCCGCGTCTCCTCCACTGCCGCCCACAAGGCCTCTACTCCATGGTCTTCGCCAATAGAGTTTTCGTCTCCTGCTTCGTTATTCGCCATCGAGTTCGGCAAATCCGTGCTCTGATACCAATTGACGCAGCAGAAAATAGTAAATGAATATGACCAACGTCAATATTCCGTAAATGATCTACAACGAGAGAAACTCTCAGAAAACTCAAGGTTTGTTTATTCAAAAAAATCAATAGCTGCCCGGCCAGAGGCCTTACAATGGTATTTAAAGAAAAACTCTAACCTAACCCATGACGGATAAGGAAACGACACAAAACATTAAATTTACCATAAATGGCAAATTTGAGATAAATGCAGAATATGAAAGGCCTATGAATCCTGAGCAAACAGGAATTGATGAAAGTCAATTCGGACTCGGAAATCAAGAGTTATGGCTAAAACGAAACTTCCCAAAAATGGAAAAAATGACGATTTCGGGGCCGAAACGATGGAATTTGGCCAAAAACTGGTGGACAACAGGGGCATAGCCACTGACTTCCTCCGCAAACAGCGAAACGCATTGACTCGGTGAGTTTCGCGGCATTCCGACTTCGACGCCCCGGCTGCCGAAATTCAGTTGCCTTTGAATTTCGGGTTATCCCTCTTGAGCATGTATGCTTCCGCTACTTGTTCTACATCAAAAAGTTCCATGAAAATTAGTGTAGTTTAGCTGGAGAAATTTTACATCTGGCATCTTTCTAAAAGCATCCGTGCTGAAGATGGGAAACAAACTTGTTTGGCCAGTTTGTAATTTCCCCCCATCGGAAAAATCAGAAAGCCATTGTTGAACGAAGTTAAGCCTGCGGAGAACCATTGAATCAGCACAGACAACTTCTGCATAATTATCTTCCATTAATGCAAGCATATCAATGGCAAGGCCACGCAAAATTTCAGCACCCTGCATAATAATATTAAAAGTACATGAGAAAAGAAAGTAAAGGAATGAATATGTCAAGGCACCAGAAACCATTTAAGCAGACAAAAAAAAATAATTTGAGCTATTTACCGTAGTTCCTTTCAAAACTGTAAAAGCATCCTCATGGCGCCATATTCTTTGACATTTGGGTGATTCTTGACGAGCGATTTCCCTTCCCATATCTCTTACTAGTTGATGCATCCACAACCTTTCATCAATGTTGATTTCAACAAGACATCTATCGATGAGACTGTCAATTCCAAATCTTGCACCTTTATTGAGCCCATCCAGTATCCTAACTGCATCATCCACATCCATTCCATTGAAAAAACATGCGATATCAAGGAATAAGTTCTTCGGATAATCATCATCAAGAAAGTCGTAACTTATTCGAAGAACCTTTTGAACTTCAAAATTAGGAATCACTTCCATTTGTTGTAATGCGCTTTCCCATATTTCCCTTCCTTTTCCGGACAATGAAGAGCCAATAACTCGAAGAGATAATGGAAGTCCATTACAAAACCATCAACAGGGTCAGCTTGTCCAAAGGCATTCCAACTGAAAAGCTCAAGTGATTTTTCAATATCTAGCGGTTTAACTTTGCACTCGAATCATTCAATATCATTAACTGAAAACAGACCCTTATTTCTGGTTGTTACAATGATTTTACTTCCTTTACAAAGCTAATTTTTCATGCCAATGATTTTATTGAATTGGTCCCTTTTGTCAACATCATCTAGAACAATAAGATTTTTTCTGCAATAATAATGCATCCTTAATCTTCAGAATTCCTTCATCTTCATCATTTATCTCATCAACAGTCTTTTTTAAGATGTCAGAAAGAAGTTGCCTCTGTAGGCAAACTATATCCTTTGATCTAAAATTTGAGAGGAAGCTCTTTCCTTCAAATTTATAAGAGTTCTGGTTAAAAACTCTCTTAGCTATGACTGTCTTTCCAACTCCTCCAATTCCATAGAGCAAAGCAATGGCAGCACCATGGGATCCATCTTGCAACCATGAGTTGATAGATTGTACTAGAAGATCTCTTCCAATAAAACGATGAGGGACATAAAATCTTTTTTTATCCAAATTCTTCAAGACCACCTCCACAATAGATTGGACAAATGGTGCCTCGTGCCTACATCAAAAAGTAAAATACAACGTACGATAATTAGTAGTCTCTCTAAGCAATAGAAATAAACAACATTTAGCTAAGAAATTAAAGCAGGTTGTGTGTCAATGACTGATAGTTAATTTTGTAGGTGCGTTATCACCACTTATTAAAACCAAATCATGATTTGAAAAAACATAAAATAAAGAAATCATAAGTATTTTATTTTATTTTATTTATTGTTTTTTTATCAGTCTTCCTTTAAATACTTAATTGAAAGAAATTAAGAGTTCACGACCATCATTCTAGTCTTATGCAATGTGTGGTGGTGTAGTTTGTAAATAAATTAAAAAAGAAAAGATGTCTATCCCATATTGAAAAGAAACACTCCCTCTTAATCTTAAAAGTGTGGGTTTTTATTGTGTAGTAAATTAAGTCATGGTTGACGGACTCTTCTATTTGGCTTCCTAATGCTATTATATAATTTATGATATTAAAAGATAGCATTTGGAACTTGGAACTTAATATATCAGTGAAATTAATTCATCATTAAATTAATTTTCGTAATTAATTTTGATATTTGTGACTGTTGAGATAAAACTGAATAACTTAAAATATAACTATTTCATGAATAGTCATACTATTTCATCATTATGTTTCAAGTCTATAAAAGCATTTTACTACATAGAAAGAAAAACATAATAAAAATATATATTCTTTTCTTGATCTTATCTTCTCATTCTTTTAGAGGTTTAAAGAATTTAGTTGTATCCTCAAGATGCTATTTCTGTGTGGAACAAATAAACACCTTAAAAATAGTATTTTTACATTTCTAAGCAACTTCATATTTATTTCCATCCTAACTATTTCTAACAATGTGCAGTTTCATCAAGAGATATAACTTACCCATCTCCTAAATCCATTCCAGCTAAATCTGCAACTTCCATCAAAGCAATTCTCCACCCATTCACCCGCTCCATCTCCTCGTTGAAGCTCTTTCTTTTCATGTTCCACAAATGCTGCAGCGAAGCTCCCTGTTTGACGTCCGACTTGGGATGGATCCACATCATAGAATACTGGCAAAACTATGCAGTCAGCATTCCTCTTACGTTCCATGATCATTACAAGTTCATCAAGGCACCATCTCGACGAAGCATAGTCTTTGGAGAACACGATTATCGATATTTTTTATTGTTGTATTGCCTTCTAGAGCTCGAAATCTATATTCTATCCTCTCCGAATTTCATTATCATCTCTAAATGTGTGAATCCCTGCTTGAACCTGGGCCATGTAGAGGTGATCGGTAAAGTTCTTGCGGGTGTCTTCACCTCTAAAACTCAAGAACACTTAGATATTTACAATTAGGAAACCGTGAAGAGTAGGATTCTTGATACTTCCCAGCAGCCATTCCGAGTCTAGCAAAGATAAGACTTCTCAAAGATCTGAAAAAAATAAAAAAAAGAGTTGCAGGATTGATGTCGATAGTTCAAGATCGACACAGCACACCAATAAGCTGAAGTATTCATATATTATTATCTTACTTTTTCTGTAAAACAATTTTCAAGTTATTTCCCAGCAATCAACTCCTTCATGCCCTTTCAGAAAAATATGTGTATACATGATAAATCTCTATGCTGAACCAACAAAATCGGTTGATGAGATAATCAATAATTAGTTTCTAACAGTGAATTAATCTAAGTGATTCTCAGTTACAGCAGAGTTGCATTCCACAATATAACATAATACTGAAAGAGATAAGAGAGAGAGAGAGAGTACCTGCAATCTTCACTTTCCCTTCGCTGATGTTTTCTTATCAGTTCATCAATTTTCTGCTTTTAGGTGAAACTTACAAGTCTCTGTGGTACGGGTCACTTCCGCGCTAGGACAATTTTTTTTTTCCTTTTTAATTTGCTTAAATCATTTAACACACGTGGAGTATAATCCATCTCATCAATTCACACGGTTCTTCTTACTTCACCCACCAGTATGAAAAAGGTACGTGGAGGATCAAGGCTCTTCATATCTGACATGGAAAGCTTAGTAGGCTCAAGCCTGTAATTATTGATTCTAGCTTTTTCTTTCAATTATTATAGTTTATTTGATATTTCAGTACTATTATTTTTTAAAAAATATATTATTAAAATATAAAAATAAACAGGCTCAATTATATATATATATATATATATATATATATATATATATATATATGCAAATTAAAGTTTAAACTATATACATTATTAAGTATCAAGTCCCTATTATTCTTTAACAAATATTCCATTAGTTTTAGTTATTTACTTCCATGTGATGTGAATATCAAATTTACTTTATCTTTTATCTTGATTTTGATCTTAATGTTTAAGTTTTGATACGTGCTAGTATATGTGCAAGTTCAAAATTTAATTTAACATAATTTGATGTGTTGATTTCACAACAGAAAGAAAGAAAAAAGGAATATTGCGCTGTAAAAGAAATTATACACATTAATTATATATAGTTAACTAATGTAAGATTGGCCTGCCCCATGGTGCTCTTAATATACGTGGGAAGAAAAATCCTAAAGAACAACATGAATGATTTATATATATAACAACATGAATGAAATAAAAATATTCTAGAAATTTAAAGTTGATTTTTTTATTTATTACAATTTTTTATTAAAAAATTATTAATTTTATCATATGAGGGTTTCTAAACCACACCAAAAAAGATGTTTTTATAAGTGTTAGATTTTACTTTCAGAGTTTTAGAAAATAAATATTGACTTGAATATAAAATTAACCACTATTTAAATATTAAATAATATTATTTATAAGGATACTAAATTTTAAAACATCATCATCAACTTCTCTATTTATCCAAAAAAAAAAAGAAGAAGAAGAAGAAGAAAAAGAAAAAGAAGGCATGCAATCGATGATGCTAATCAATTGTCCAAAAAATGACTTGTGACAAGTAACCTCCTGGTTTCTAGTCACTGAGAAGCATTGTGTTGCCCACTGCCCAATAAAATAAGGCAAAACATTAGCTAAAAACCCTTCACCCACATATACACACTCTACGTGGGTATGGATACGATGGAATTTGAAGTGTTTAATGATTTGTTTTTTTTTAAAAAAAGAAATATTAATTCAATTTATTAGTTTAAATTGTTAGTTAAGGTTTCAAGATATAATTTATATTATTTTTTAATACATCATTTAAAATAAAAAATTTTTAGACTTGAAACTTGCACAGACTCACATTACCTTATACTTAATTTTTATCAAATACATGAAGATTGTAAGATTCGAACTCGTGACCGCTTGGTCATCAAGACTCTAATACCATGTCAAAGAACCAATTCAACCCGATAGCTTAAGCTATTAGGTGAGGTTCCAAGATATGGTTTATATTATCTTTAATAGATATAAAAAATTCGTGACTTAGATTTTTTATAAATAAAATTTTAATTTAAATAAATTTTTTTTAATTTAACTATATCTTGTTAACTCCTATGAAATTAAATTGGATCAACATCAAATAATTATTTTTAAAATAAAAAAATAAAATAATTTTATTTTTATAAAATAATTGATTTGAGTTGATTTAACAACGCAGTTACCCGAAATTTATTTTAGATTTGTCCTCAGAGCAAGTCTACAACTGGGCCCAAGACGTGGGCGAATGGTTTGAAAATTGAGAGAGAAAGGGTGGATTGTAATTTTAAGACAAGTCATCCCTACAAGTCCACTCTCTCGATGGTATGGAACGTTTCCGCGTGAGGACTTTTTTGGTTTTATCTTCAAGAGTTGGATGCACACTGAATTTTCCTGAAGTAAGAAATGGTTTTAAAATTGAGAGAGAAAGGGTGGATTGTAATTTTCAAGACTTGATGGCTATTCACATCCTGAAGTAAAAAACAAGTTTGAAAAATCTGATTAAGAGGAGAAGTTGATGGCTATTGACATCATTTCTGTTTCTCTCTTTTTTCTTCTCAAATCTTTTGCTTTGTGGTTGGTATTAGTGTATTCCTTTAACAATTTTTTTTTTGTACAAAGTGAATTTGATATTTACATTACATGGAAGTAAATAACTGAAAATAATGGAATATTTGTTAAAGAATAATAGGGACTTGATACTTACTGTATATAGTTTAAACTTTAATTTGCATTTATATATATAAATATAGGTCAATTATTTCACTAGTGAGATACTAAGAATCATGAAATAAAAATATTCTTGAAATTTAAAGTTTATTCTCTTATTTATTGCAATCTTTTACTAAAAAAGACCATCAACTCAACCGGCCCCAGGAACCCGCACATGACAGCGCCCACAGACGTCGTCCCCTTCCTCATCCACAAGCTCTCCTTTGCATAGACCGGCCACCAGCAACTGCACAACCGTCGACAAAAACCCATTCGCCTGTCGGCTGCCTGAACAGAGAAGAAGGCGAAACCAAGAGAAAAGCTGATCTAAAATGGAAACAAACAGATCCGTGAACAAGAAAGAAAAAAACTAAAACAAGAAAGAAAAAGCTGATCGCGCTGTCATTGTTCCAACACTGTTCCCGAGGGTTTATTTATGTTTTTTTTGTAATTTTCAGACATTATTGTGTATATTTAGATTACTGTTTGATTTATTTTGAACTTTTAATATTTTGTAACATGCAAATGCAAATGCAAATGTGGGTGAATGAGAAAAACATAGTAAAAAAAAGGGATGTGTGTGTGTTTGTATTTTTTTATGTAGGTTATTGAATTAAAAAAAAAGGAAAATATAGTGAAAGTGAATGTGTAGTTTGTATTTTTTTTATGGATGCTTTTTTTTATGGTAAAATTGAAAAGAATAAAGAAGAATTTAACATTTTGATTTGTTCACGGTCAAGAATTATAAACTTACACGTAAGTCGTATTTCTAATATCCGATGAAAAGATAATTTTTAAAACTTCTTTAACACATCAAAGCCACGAAGCAGCTTACCTCAGGTAGGGTGCGTTAGGGGTGCTAATACCTTCCCTAAGCACAATTAGTCCCTTACCCGTGAATCCCTGACAAGACCAGTACATCTGAGTTTCCTAGTAGCCCTCAATTAAATACTAGGTGGCGACTCCCAACGAATCAAATCAAGCAAATGAACAAAAAATCACCAGCAGACGCCGCGCAGGTGACGTGCGACACTATTTTACATGCCCATGTTATGTTATAACTTGTGTAAAAAAGAATGAACATAACAAAAAAAAAAGCCAATAAAAAAAACTATTTGATATTATTATTAAACTCATATTAACGGGTCAACTTTGAAACCTTATGATTTGATTTTTTACCTAACCTGGATTTAAAATTAAACTATATAAAAGTTGTTTTGACATGACTCAATTAACTTGATTAATTTAAAGATAATCTAGTTAATTGGTAAAAAATATTTAAGGATAAAATTAAAAAAAAAAGAAAAAGAAAAAAAAAAGAAGAAAAAAACAGAGAAGCTTCATAATTTACATGTAAAGTGAAATTCCACGTGCTTTCCAAGTGTTTTTAGTTGTATGAGGTAATTTCCTTTCATTTCATCATTGCACATGTAACAATGGCGAGTCCCATTTTGACAATGCAATGTACTTTTGTACCTCTTATTTTCTTCCTTTATTCTGAAGTGGGTCTCCTACTTTAAAATTGTTTTTGTTAATTAATTGATAATGCCGTTTTCCATTCTCGTGATTAAGAAAACAACACCACGTAGTTTAAAAGGAAAAATAATAATGATTGTAATTGAAGGTTTATTAACTTATTGTTAATTTTAAAACTCGTGAAAATTAATTGAGATATATGAAAGTTCATCTGAAAATCTGAACAGAATAAAAAAATATAATTAAAAAAAACTTAATTTAAAAACGGTGGGATCTATAGTTTTCGAAAAGTGTTGTGTCGGTATCAATCATGGAGGTGACCCATATGCTTACAAAACCACACCATCATCTCATTTATTCGTCTCAATTAACCTGTCCAGTTGCTCAACCACTCGGGACTCATTATTGCCCTCCATTCATTCACACCGGACATTTGGTGACGCTTCCTTACAAATTGTGTTGTAAAAGCACTATACTTATTAATTCGTTTCGTAACGGTGGGTCTTCCCCCCCTCCCTCTTTTTTTTTTTTTTTTTTTTTTTAAATGCCTTTTGAATTATTATTTTATTTAAAAATATATTAAATTAATATTTTTTTATATAATTTTGATATACTGATATTAAAAAATTTGAAAAATATCATTTTTATATATTTTAAATTGAAAATATACTTTTATAAAAGCATTTTAAATTAAAAATCATACTTTTACAAAAACATTAAATAACGTAAAAATAACCAGTAAAAAAATAAAGCACTCGACTAAAAATTGTTTTCGGAATGAAATAGCATATTTTAGATGGTTTTTGCGACCCATAAAAATGAAAACTCAATTTTGGTTTTCTCCGTGCTAGTAGATTTTTTTTTAATTTTTTTTAAAAAAACACCCTAAATTCTTATAGGTTAGCCACACATGCCACCTGAAATTCTGGTACTACAGTCCACACGCCCATAAGAAGAAGACGATTGAGTCAAATACAAATACAAATATTATTATTTTTATTAAAATTTATAATAGTATAAATATTATTATTTTTATAATAATTAATATTATAAATAAAATAATTACTAAATTAAAAAACAATTATTAATATTATTAAAAATAATGATAGATTTGATTGGAAATGTAAAATTAAAAATTGCTATTATTATTATCATCATTAATAAATTTTAAAACACTGTTATTATTATTGAAAAAAAACCACGTGAGGACACGTGACGCTTGAGCTACCTGGCAGTCAAAGTTGTAGGCTACAATAGAAAATTTTAGGATTTCCACTTTGGTTCTTGAATTTTAATTTTATCTATCTATCTTTTAACTTGATAATTTTTAATCAAAATTGATCTTTAATTTTAAATTTTGATAATAAAATAATATTATGTGATTTTGAAAAAAAATATAAAAGCTCAAACATAAAAAAGAAAGAAGATCACTAGAGACGGGGGTGGAGCAAGAATAAAATATTAGAAGGGGTAAATTAAAAAAATTATTTTAAAAAGATTAAAATTTCAGTTATTTTTATTAAAATTATAAATAATTACAAGAAAAGAATTGGAAAAATATTTTTTTGCGGGGATCAGTACCCCTACCAGCCCGTCTCTGCCACTGACTAGAGATACGAAACTCTTTTCATGATAAGCTTTGTTCTTTAAAAAGATTCTCTCAAAAGCTTTCAAGCTTTTATTTTATTTTATTTATGCTTGAAATCTAAAAACACAGAACTCTACTGAATGAATCCTAAATTAATACAAGTTCAAGACCTTTCTTCGCAAAAAACAACCAAGCGAAATCGCCCCCATTAAATTCTATACGGAAAGCACAGTAATAATTTCTAAAAATACGAGAAGCTATTTCTACTTTAGCTACGTGTACATCATCATCATCATCATCATCGCTAATGTTGTGGGCAATGATAACTTCATCCTTTGATTGGATGTCATCATCCTTTCCTTCCTCTTCATGCAACCATTGTACACCAACGGTCCTTATTTGAATAGCTGACGTGACAACCGTTGAAATTGTCACGTCATCACCACTATCAAATGTAGGATCATCGCCCCCTAATTTCCAGTGGCTTAGCGATTGTATTTCACGAACCTCATCCAAGTAACGCAAACGCATATCTAAGAAATGGACTTGACGACGCAAGGACTGGCCACTGGTATTGTTTCTGATTTCAATACCAAGGTTTTTAGAGCAACTGTACTCTGACATCACACTAAACCTTGTGAACAGATTAAAGCCCCATATCCGGTGCGCAGGAGGTGAGGATATTTTGAATGAAAAGTTATCTACGAACTCATTCTGCATTAGCCATTTATCCTCTTCTTCCTCCTCATAAAACCCCCTTAACACCTCATCTTCATCAAATACATATACGACAACTTTGAATATGCCATCTTTATATACGATCTGTACCACCAAAACAATGTCTATAAAATGAGCCAAAGAAAAATATTCAAATGTAGATTTCAAAGAAAATAACATGGGCGAGGGAGGACCTTAAATCTCGATGGCTGTATTTGAGCTCTAACTATTTCCATAATCCTTAACATGTGTGAGTCGAACTTTTGGATTGAGTCTTGCTTCATCCAATCTTGGAACTCGACTAATTGATCATAACCATGTGCTTTAGTCCAACGGTTTAGACATGGAATGTTTTGCAATGAATAGCAAAAGGACACATCTAACGACCACAAATGGGATGGAAGCTCTGGGAGTGTCTGAAGCATTTTGCAATTTCTTAAACATAGATCAATGAGTAGACCAAGATCCTTGATGCTTTTTGGAAGGGAACGAATTGTTGTTCCACTTAAATCTAGTCTCCTTAAGGAGCGTGGCAGTGAAAACGAGGTAAATCTCAACATTTTCCTCGCTGAAAAGCTAGAGGGAAAGAATAGCTTCAATGGAAGAGATGTAAAGTATGATGTACTTGCAACAATTCCATCGCTTTGAAGCAAGCTGCGCCCCTGATGATGCTCTAACTCCATATTCAGGCTGTCAAGATTCGAGCAACCATCTAAAACGAGCTCTTGAAGTGATATCAATCTACTCATTTCTTCTGGAAGCTCCACAAGACTTGTACAATTTCTTAGATTTAAGATCAACAATCTTTGTAAATCACCAATAGATTCGTGGATTTGAACCAAACGGATGCAGTTTTCAAGTATTAGCTTTTCAAGGGCTGGGAGACCCAAGAAGTCTGGGGTTCTAGTGAGATCAAGAGAGTGACGGAGATCAAGAATTTTCAATTTTGGAAGAAACTGCGAAAATACATGAATTTAGTTGTTATAAATTGAAAACGAGAGAGATATCTATAGAGAGAGACTAGATGCATACCGGTTTGCCTTTCCAAGCATCAACTAGACTGCTTTTGGATAGATCAAGAACCACAAGCTTCTCCAAGCATACGTGATTTGGTATGGATCTCAACGAGAATCCATGCCAACATAACCATATCAAATTCTTAGGGATGTGCTCAAAACTTCCATAGAACTTCGTGTAATTTAGTTGGAGAAATCTTACATCTGGCATCTTTCTAAAAGCATCCGTGCTGAGGATGGGAAACAAACTTGTTTGGCCAGTTTGTAATTTTCCCCCATCGGAAAAGTCAGAAAGCCATAGTTGAAAGAAGTTAAGCCTGCGGCGCTTGCGGTGAACCATAGAATCAGTACAGACAACTTCTGCAAAATTATCTTCCATTAATGCATGCATATCAATGGTAAGGCCACGCAATTTTTCAGCATCCTGCATTAAAAATATTAAAAGTACATGAGAAAGGAATGAACATGTTAGGGCACCACACAAACCATTTAAGCAGACATATAAAAAAATTGAGCTACTTACAGTAGTTCCTTCCAAAACTGTAAAAGCATCCTCGTGACGCCATATTCTTTGACATTTGGTTGATTCTTGACGAGCAATTTCCCTTCCAATATCTCTTACTAGTTGATGCATCCACAACCTTTGATCAATGTTGATTTCAACAAGACATCTATCGATGAGATTGTCAATCCCAAATCTTGCACCTTTATCGAGCCCATCCAGTATCCTAACTGCATCATCCACATCCATTCCATTGAAGAAACATGCGATATCAAGGAATAAGTTCTTCGGATAATCACCATCAAGAAAGTCGTAACTTATTCGAAGAACCTTTTGAACTTCAAAATTAGGAATCACTTCCATTTGTTGTAATGCGCTTTCCCATATGTCTCTTCCTTTTCCGGACAATGAAGAGCCAATAACTCGAAGAGCTAATGGAAGTCCATTACAATGGTGTACTATTCTCCAAGAGGCTTCTACAAAACCATCAACAGGGTTAGCTTGTCCAAAGGCATTCCAACTGAAAATCTCAAGTGATTTTTCATCATCTAGCGGTTCAACTTTGCACCGGACCCACTGAATATCCTTAGCTGAAAACAGACCCTTATTTCTGGTTGTTACAATGATTTTACTTCCTTTACACAGCAAGTTTTGCATGCCAATGATTTTATTGAATTGGTCCCTTTTGTCCACATCATCTAGAACAATAAGAGTTCTTCTGCAACATAATGCATCCTTAATCTTCAGAATTCCTTCATCTTCATCATTTATCTCATCAACAGTCTTTTTTAGGATGTCGGAAAGAAGTTGCCTCTGTAGGCAAACTATATCCTTTGATCTAAAATTTGATAGGAAGCTCTTTCCTTCAAATTTATGAATATTCTGATTAAAAACACTCTTTGCTATGGTTGTCTTCCCAACTCCACCAATTCCATAGAGTATAGCAATGGCAGCATCATGGGACCCATCTTGCAACCATGAGTTGATATAATTTACTAGAGGATCTCTTCCAATGAAATGAAGGGGTAAATGAAACATTTTTTGATCCAATTTCTTTGAGACCTTCTCCACAATAGATTGGACAAACTGTGCCTCGTACCTACATCAAAAAGTAAAATACAATGTGCTATGGTTGTGTGTCAATGATTTGATAGTTAAAACCAAATAATGATTAAAAAAAAAACAACGAAGAAATCATAAGTATTTTATTTTATTTTTCTTATATGTTTTCTTATCAGTACACTTAACTGAAAGAAATTAAGAGTTCACGACCAGCATTCTAGTCTTATGCTATGTGTAGTTTCATCAAGAGATGCAACTTACCCATCTCCTAAATCCATTCCAGCTAAATCTGCAACTTCCTTCAAAGCAATCCTCCACCCATTCACCCGATCCATCTCATCCCCGAAGCGCTTTTCTTGTTCCACAAATGCTGCAGCGAAGCTCCCTGTTTGATTTCTGACTTCAGATGGATCCACATGATAGAATACTGGGTAAACTATGCAGCCAGCATTCCTCTTACGTTCCATAATCTTTACAAGTTCATCGAGGCACCATCTCGACCAAGCATAGTTTTTAGAGAACACGATTATCGATATTTTTGATTGTTGTATTGCCTTCTGGAGCTCCAGCTCTATATTCTCTCCTATCCGAATTTCATCATCATCTCTAAATGTGTGAATCCCTGCATCAACCAGGGCCTTGTATACGTGATCGGTAAAGTTCTTGCGGGTGTCTTCACCTCTAAAACTCAAGAACACTTGATATTTACAATTAAAAAACCGAGAAGAGTAGGATTCCTGATATATCCCAGCAGCCATTCCGATTCTAGCAAAGATAAGACTTTTCAAAGATCTGAACAAAAAAAAAAGGAGTTGCAGGATTAATGTCGATAGTTCAAGATCGACAGCACACCAATAAGCTGAAGTATTCATATATTATTATCTTACTTTATCTGTAAAACAATTTTCAAGTTATTTCCCAGCAATCAACTCCTCCATGCCCTTTCAGAAAAATAATTGTACATATGATAAATTAAATCTCTATGCTGAACCAACAAAATCGGTTGATGAGTTACATTCCACAATATAACATAACACTAAAAGAGATAAGCAGAGTTACCTGCAATCTTCACTTTCCCTTCGCTGATGTTCTCTTATCAGTTCATCAATTTTCTGCTTTTAAATCAACCTTAAAAGTCTCTGTGGTATGGGCCATTTCCGCGTTAGGACCCTTTTTCTTTTTTTTTTTAATTTGCTCAAAATTGAGAGAGAAAGGGTGGATTGTAAATTTAAGACACGTCATCCCCACAAGTCCACTCTCTCTATGGTATGGAATGTTTCCGCGTGAGGACTTTTTTGGTTTTATTTTGATCAAGACTTGGATGTTGAATATAATCAATAATCTATTTGATTATAATCTCGACAATTAATGCACACTGAATTTTCCATGGCTAATGCCGGAAGCAGAAAGTCGGAATGTTGGAAAATTTTGGCTACTGACATCCTGAAGTAAGAAAAAAGTTAGAAAAAAACGCCAGAAGTTGATGGCTATTAACATCATATCTGTTTCTCTCTCTTTTCTCAAATCTTTTGCTTCGTGGTTGGTATTACTGTATTCCTTTAACAATTTTTTTGTGAAGTAAATTATTATTTAGTTAATCCCTTTATTTTAATAACATAATATTAAATCCCTAAATTTTATATCTGTTTGCCATTAATTTCTCCTAGTTCTCCATTTCGTCTAATTTCCTTTTTCTATAAAATCTCCTGTATATTCCAATGAGTTTCTCTGACCTCACATGCTTTTATAAATGTTTTTTTTTTTTTTCATAAAACATCGTTAGTAGACCAATCAACAATTGTCTTCTGAAAGGGTTAATGATCAAATGTCTTCGGTTTAGACCAAAACGTATTGTATCAAATGTCTTTCAAGTAGTTGAGCAAAGAAATCTGATCATACTAAAAACAAATAGGGATTGCTTTCAATTTACTCCTAACATTTAGGACTAATGCAACCTTTCTTTTTTAGTTGTTTCACTACTAGAAGAAAACTAGCAAATAGCTATGAAAAAATATTCCACCAATAAGATAGAAAATTTATGTCATAAATTTCTGACATAGATAGCGATGAAATTAATATGTTATAACAAAAATATCTGATCGAATAGAAAAAATAAATAAATAATAAAAATTCCATTTAAAATTTTGCTCTGAAGGTACTCAACGAGCTCACATTGTAAGTGGATGTCTATCTTTTAAGTGCATATTCTTGGTCGGCATCTAACGATTCATGATCGTCAGAAGCGTTGTTAGAAGAACTAGTAGTGATCATGTTCATATAACACACGATTAACTTTCCCCTTGACATCTATACAAATTAAAAAATTAAGATGTTATAAACCATTCCTATTTAAAAAATAAATTAGCAACAACTCTTCTATACAAGATAAATTAATTTAAATTAGATTGCTACAAACCACATAATTTTATTCAATTTGTTTTCCTTGAGTGAAGAGTTCACTCAACTTGTGTTTGACCTAGTTTTAAGATTTTTTTTTTTAATTTATTTCTATTAATGCATATATTTAATGGGGAACCTTTATTATGTTTCAAATTGTATGTTAATTAGCCAATTGCAGGTAAATGCGTTTAATTCTGAACTAATTACGTAACAAAGGTTTTAACAAGTGAAGGTCGATTTTGGTCCCTATTTTCTTGTTATTTCACAAACAAATCCTCAATTGGTCACAATATTTAATAATCTTTTCAATTATGCCACTTGATTTCTTTGATTGAGCACTTAGTGTCTTTTACAGTATGGTCATTGGTCTTGATATTCTTTAATTTCATCCTCAGTTTCCTTTTTATACTTTTAATTCTTTTGATTTAACCCTTGATTAAAATAATTTGCCTCTCAAGACTTCAACACCCATTCATTTTAGTCTTTGAACCTTTAATTATTGCAATCTTGACACATTGATTCTCAAACTTTGATTTTTCTTCAATTAAGTCCCTAGTTGCATTAATTAACATAAACCAAATTTCAATTAAGTCCCTAGACTTATTGATTCTTCTAATTTCCATCAAATTGACTTCTAAACTTTGTTTTTCTTTCATTTTAGAAACTTTTTTAAAATTCAATTAAGAACATAAAAAAACAAAATGAGTTAAGGATTGCATATTCGCTCCTATCACTGAAAAGTTCTGTGCGATGTTTCTAACAAAGCAGGGTCATGATAATGAGAAATACTCCTGTTGAGATTGTAGCTCACAATTTTAAATTATTCATGGAAGCTGCCGAATTAGAGTTATATTATCATGCATTGCAAGGTTGGTGAGTGAAGTGATGTGTTTTGGATTCTTTGCTAGGGGCGAATAATTAAAGTATTTGGGTATGGAGTTGGAATATGATGTCTTATTGTGTATGCATAACTATGATCCGTAATCCATTATTGGTTAAATATTTTTATTTTTTATAAAAATATATATCCAAGTTTTTTCAATGCATTTTTATAATTCAAAAAATATAACAAATCAAAAGGTTTATGCACACATGTAATCAAATAAACTAACAATTATATGTACTAATAAATAAATAAAAAATCATTAATGACACTTAAAAATAAAACTTAAAAAACCAAGATACAGATGAGATCAAGATATTTAATCTTGAAAAATGGGATATTAAATTGATTGAATAAAAAAAAAAAATAAAGGAATAATATGTAAGGCTACACATATTTAAAGTATCATCTAAAAATAAATATTTTTATTTTTAAAAAAGTTTATCTATATAAAAGATAAAAATAAAATCATATATGAACCAGAAAAACCTCTTCTAAAATTAAACGTATAATAAAAAATTCATATTATTTAAAAAAGGCTCTCTGAAAAAAATTAAAAAAGAGGATGTTTTGTTCATTTTTTTTGTTTTTGATTTTTTAACTCGCTCTTGGGTTTGACATGACATCATATCCAAGAGCCTAGGGTCTAACACCCACGCTAGACCCAAGGGCCAAGGCTCATGAATCTAGTAGCCATGTTAAACCCAAGCACCTGGTTTTGGCAGTATTGTCAGACCCATGCTGTTGCGTCTGACAGCCATTCCAGACTCACGGCTCATGGGTTTCGCAGTCATGCCAGGCCAAAGGTAGTGAATCTGACAGCCATATCAGACATAATCGTCTTGGGTCTAACAACCATGACAACAACAAACAATGTGTTCTTTGTCGAGGCAAATGATGTGTCGTCTGTTTTGCCCAAATTTCAACCACTATGGTTGCCGGAAAATCAGGACCTATGCTCTTTTAACCTAAAAACCTGTTTTGCAACCCTTTTTTTTTTATATCCCAAAACATCTATAAAACACCCTATAAACAATGAAACCCCATTTATGGTCTAAAAAAACTGCCCCAAAATCCGAACGCAACCCGAAATCAAAACTTAACTTGAGCTCATATATGTTTTTTCACGAACATTTAAGGTATAAAAACATATAATATGAACTCGCCACATCAAATGGAATAATTTAACACAAAAATCTCTTATTTTGGTGGTCTAAATCGGTGTCAACGACAAGTTTCTCTCTCTACCATCAGAATCCAGTGACCCCTCTTTCTCTCCTCTCTCAACTAGGGACCACAAAATAACAAAAATAAACATCTGTGTCAAAATTAAATTGGAACAATTTTGAGAGACCGCAATTGTATAAAATATTGAGGGATGAAATAAAAAAGGAAAGTTTCAATAAAAAAATATTAAAAACAAAATTATTATTTTATTTATGCAAAAATATTAAATTGCCTTGGATGAAGCTCCATGGTTACAAAAAAGAAAAACAAACTGAAAAGATAAAACACTCCTCAACCCAAGACAAAGACAACTATGATTTAAAGGCATTCTGAGTTATTTTACTGTAAAATTAAAATGAAAAAGTCAAAAGTTTTGTTAATCATTTTACTGTGAAAATAATAAAATGACTGTTAGAACCTTGTTCCGTTGGCAAATTATGTTGTGTTAATAGTAGCAAAATCATCGTTTGACAGTTATAATTACTCTATGTGACAATAATAAATCTACAGTAAAAGTTAAATAAAACACTCATTTATATGTAATCTCTTTCTTCTATTTCAGTCACATATATGTAATCTCTTTCTTCTATTTCTTCTAGGCTTAGGCTCCTTTTTCTACCAAAAAAATAAAAAATAAAATGTCTAGCTAGCCCACCATAGCCAGTCAATGTTTACTAGCTTCTCTTGGGTTGACGAGAACTCATCACAACTTCAAGCTGAGTTGCTTGTTACATCTTTGTGTAGACCTCTCCTTAATGGAGGACGTACTAGTTTAAACTTCAAGCTTCTATCTTGTATTTCTTCCCCATATCAAAATCAAGATAAAAGATGAAGTAGTAAATTTGATATTGACATCGCATGCAAGTAGATAACTACAACTAATTATGGAATATTTGTTAGAATAATAGGGACTTGATTCTTAATGTATACAGTTTTAAATTTAATTTGTAATTTTTTTTTATAATAATCAAGATATTATCGATGAACTAATTTACCACTATGAAATTTAATTTGCAATTATATCTAAAAAATCTCATTAAAAAAAAATTGTTTAAATTTTTATAATTCTATATAAAAATAGTTCACTTATTTCACCAGTGATAAGTAAGAATCATGAAATAAATACTCTAAAAAGGGCAGCTTTGACTTGAAATTTTATATTCTTGTACATAAATATACTAAACGATATACACCTTGCAAAGCAATGTAAGCACAATATAAACTTTAAATAAATCAAGAATGATGGATATATATGGGATTAATTTACATACATTATGATATCATATAAAAAGAATAAATAATCCCTATCGAAATCCTTACGATCATGCATTTCCAGCAATTAATTAATAGCTCTACCTTCTGCTCATTCGATCCAGTATTGGCTCTATATTTCTATGCATAACTACACATTCCATACACACATGCATTCCCTTTCTTGCACTTGTTGTTGCAACCCCCACAATGCTTCTTGTCAGACATTGGCTTCACACAATGACCTTTGCAGCATATCTCAGCGTACTTGCACTTCTTACCACACATTCCACAGTTAAGCCTGTCTGTCAGCACATTCACACACTTCTTCTTGCAGCAATACGGCCCGGGGCTGCCCTTGGCACGACAAACCCTAGGGTACTTATTGCATGTCATGGCAGCCCGAGTTTTCTGAGCTAGAAACCGGTTTGCCCCTCGCAAAGAAGATGTTGTTTCTTGGGTGCCAAGCCAGGGAAGATCAGTATTTTCATCCTCGTTTGTGGAATCATCATCATTTTCGATGGCCACGAACGAGTCTTCTTCAGTTGTAGCAGATAGAGTATAAGCTAAGGCCATGAGCATAGCTAGCAACAAGAATATCGTAAGAGACTTCATGTTGTTTGTATAAATTAGTAAGAAAGAAAAGTAAAAGAGTTGCGAGATTGAGGAGACTCAACTAGTGAAAATACGAACGCTTAGGGTGGAGAAGAAAAGAGGGCTCAAAGAGGTATTTATAGAGACGAAGGATGCAAGATTATGGGCGATCAACAAGTTGAACTTGGAGGGAATTGCATGGTTTCATATTATAATCTGTGTGCAGCTACTAGATATTAGTGGAGTGGTCCAATTCAATATATACGGCCTTATAATCAAAATCAATTAAACCATGTTACGCTTTGAAAAAATTAGTTAATTAGGTAAAGTTTGGAAGAAAAAACACAAAAATAGACAACTAAGGTGTAGTTTTTTCTTTAGCCGCCGCAGGATCACAGTTAACTACAATGTTAGCATCTAATCAATTTATGCAAGAGCTGTTATGACAATATCGGCTTCACATGGAAAGAAAAGGAGGCAAGGATGTCCGTTCATGTCTTGTGATCAACTCCATAAGCAAATTTGATCTAAACATCTCTTTCCCACTAATTAATTACCAGGTGGAGGAGATGGCAAAAACAAAAGTATAAGAGCATGAACCGAAATCTTCAAGGTTAAAAGACTATATTTACAAACGATGATAAATATTCCTCCATCAGTACAACTATACCCCATAGTTAAGAGTACAGGACATGAAAAGATGGGCAACATTGGATTTTAGCAGATGACAAAAGAAAAGACAGATATGGTTCCCAACAAAAATTTGACCCTAGCGAAGGTGCCTTGCTAAATCAAAGCTTGGCCCCCCTTGAAACCACTTAATACACAATTAAAAATAAAAAAAAAGGGGCAGAGGATGGGTTTTCAGTATAAAAACATGATAATACTTATTTTTTAAAATTATTTTTATTTAAAAATATATTAAAAAAAATATTTTTAATACTAATACATCAAAACAATAATTAATTTTTTTTTAAAATCAAATTCTTAAAAAACACGATTTCATTCGAGTTCCTAAACACATAGTAAAAGTAAATTTATATGTATATTTTAAAAGTTTTTTTAAAGAAGTTTTATTTTATTTTATTTTTGTTTTTGCTTCAAATTAATTTTATTCATGTTTTAATATTATTTTGATGTGCTGATGTCAAAAATAAATTTTAAAAAATAATATAATATAATTTTAATATAATTTAAAATAAAAAAATATTTTTAAAAACGACTATTAATCAAAATAACTCTGTAAAGTGTAAACTTTCAAAATATTAAACTTGGGGGAGGTTGGATCAAAACCTGGACACGCCAGCAGAAAGGAAGATTTATTACTATAATAAATATTGAAGAGGCTTGTCCAAGCTGACAAAATAATTAGATAGAAGTTTTTCAAAGCAAAGCAATGAGGACATATCACACCAAACCAAAGTACATAAACATACTGAGGTCACCCTCGTAAAGTCTGGCTCATTAATTAAACAGAACCAAAGAGTCATAGATTGCGGCAACCCATCAGAAGGGCTGATCTGATGCTTTCGTCAACAAACTAGAATAATACTAAGTGAATCTCCCCTTCAGCATACCAGCAATTTCCTTTCTCCTAGTAAACTATATCTTTCCTACAATTCATACTAAGGGTTACTACCTCTCTCTCTCTCTATAATTTATAATTTATAGCTTATTATATTATTTTTTTATATCAATACATTAAAACAATTTAAAAACTAAAATATTAGTTTAAAATAAAAAAATTATTTTTTAAAATATTTTCAAAATATAAATTAAAATAAACATATTCTTAAAAATTCAACTCTTTTTCATTCATCTAATTAACGTGTTTGGCACAAGTTTCATCGTTCCATGTTCTCAAGCGAGTACTTCGTCTTTGACAAACCGTTACAAAAGCACTGTCTCACTTGCCTTTACAATATTGATTTTATTAAATTAATTAGCTCTATATTTTTTTAATTATTATTTAAATATTTAGTTATATCTCGATTAATCTAACGGATCCTAAAGTTAATAATTATTTAAACCTCCAGTGATTCTAAAATTTATAAAACTCGAATTAATAATTTTTTAAAAATAAATTTAAAATTTAACCAGTTAAGCCCCACCGTTCAAGAGTATTAGCTTCACATTTTAAACATTAGAATAGGAATCCAGGATGTTCAATATGTTCAACATTTTGGTTGCCAAACTATAAGCTTGCGTATTTACCTGTGTACTTATGTATAGTACTGTAGGCTTATTTCAAAACTTCTGTTTTGAAAATTCTTTTTTTCCAAAATTAAGAAAGGTAACTTCAAGATTAAGAGCACAAATGAATCATGAAATTTCGATTTGAGAGTGGGTTAAAAAGTACTTTCAAAATAGATTATTATCTTACTTTTTCTTTAAAACAATTTTCAAGTTAATTCCCAGCAATCAACTCCTCCATGCCCTTTCAGAAAAATATTTGTATACGAAAGCTTATATGATTTTTAATGGTACCAGCAATCTTCACTTTCCCTTCGCTGATGTTCTCTTACCAGTTCATCAATATTCTGCTTTTAAATCAACCTTAAAAGTCTCTGTGGTATGGGCCATTTCCGCGTTAGGACCTTTTTTTCTTCTTTAATTTGCTCAGAATTGAGAGAGAAAGGGTGGATTGTAAATTTAAGTCAAGTCATCCCCACAAGTCCCCTCTCTCTATGGTATGGAATGTTTCCGCGTGAGGACTTTTTTGGTTTTATTTTGATCAAGACCTGGATGTTGAATATAATCACTAATCTATTTGATTATAATATTCTCGACAATTAATGCACACTGAATTTTCCATGGCTAATGTCGGAAGCAGAATGTCGGAATGTCTAGGCATGACCAGTTATGCATGGAAAATTTTGGTGCCGGGAGTTGATGGCTAGTGACATCGTGAAGTAAGAAAAAAGTTAGAAAAATATAATTAAAGCCCGTTTGTTTGCTGAAAAGTAATTTTTTTTTAAAGTGAATTTCGAGAAAGTAAATTATTTTTTGATGTTTGGTAGTGTAACGGAAAATAAGTTGGAAAACATTTTCCAGTATTTGATTATGTCATGGAAAATGAGCTGGAAAATAACTTATTAATATTTTATTTTTTTCAAGTTTATTAAAATAATGAGGAACAAATCTTACAAATTTAAAACTTGAATAAGAATGAAATTGAAAAAATATATAATTGAATAAATTATCTCAAATAAAATAAATAATAATCAAAATAATAGAGATCAAATCTAAAAAATAAAAAAATAAAAAGATGAAGAAATTAAAATAATAATAATTAACATTTCATAAATTATTTCAAATAAAATAAGTAACAATCAAAAGAATGAGGAACAAATTTGATAGATAAAAAATGGTAAGGGAAAAGCAAATAACAATTATAAAAATAAGGACAAAAGTTATATAAAAATTAAATTGTAAGGGATGAAATTAAAAAAAAAATATTCAAAACAAAATATATATAGCAATCAAAAGTTTGAGAACTAAATTTGATATAATCAGTAAATAATACGACATTTCTAAATTTTTCACAACTTCCAGAAAGTGTTTTCTGTCTAAAATAAAAGGAAAACACTTTCCTGAAAACCAAGCCAAATTTTCCTTTGACTGAAAGTGTTTTCCGTTAACCAACTTTTCTAATGACAAACAAACACATAAAAATTTAAAAAATTATTTTTTAAAAATTATTTTTTGAGAAACAAACACTCCCATGAGTAGTTGATGGCTATTAACATCATTTCTGTTTCTCTCTATTTTCTCAAATCTTTCGCTTCGTGGTTGGTATTACTGTATTCCTTTAACAATTTTTGTGTGAAGTAAATTATTATTTAGTTAATTCCTTTATTTTAATAACATAATATTAAATCCCTAAATTTTATATCTGTTTGCCATTAATTTCTCCTAGTTTTCCATTTCGTCTAATTTCCTTTCTCTAAAATATCTCCTGTATATTCCAATCAGTTTCTCTGACCTCACATGCTTTTATAAATGTTTTTTTTTTTTCATAAAACATCGTTAGTAGACCAATCAACAACAGGTAAATTAATTTTTTAAAAAATATATTGTCTTCGGTTTAGACCAAAACGTATTGTATCAAATGTCTTTCAAGTAGTTGAGCAAAGAAATCTGATCATACTAAAAACAAATAGGGATTGCTTTCAATTTACTCCTAACAATATTTAGGACTAATGCAACCTTTCTTTTTTAGTTATTTCACTACCAGAAGAAAACTAGCAAATAGCTATGAAAAAATATTCCATCAATAAAATAGAAAATTTATGTCATTAATTTCTGACATAGATAGCGATGAAATTAATATGTTATATCAAAAATATCTGATCGAATAGAAAAAATAAATAAATAATAAAAATTCCATTTAAAATTTTGCTCTGAAAGTACTCAACGAGCTCACAATGTAAGTGGATGTCTATCTTTTAGGTGTATATTCTTGGTCGGCATCTAACGATTCATGATCGTTAGAAGCGTTGTTAGAAGAACTAGTAGTGATCATGTTCATATAACACGCGATTGACTTTCCCCTTAACATCTACACAAATTAAAAAATTAAGATGTTATAAACCATTCCTATTTAAAAAATAAATTAGCAACAACTCCTCTATACAAGAGAAAATAATTTAAATTAAATTGCTACAAACCAATTGATTTTATTCAATTTATTTCCTTAGTGAAGAGTTTACTCAACTTGTATTTGACCTAGTTTTAAGATTATTATTATTTTTAATTTATTTCTATTAATGCATATATTTAATAGGGAACCTTTATTATGTTTCAAATTGTATTTTAATTAGCCAATTGCAGGGTAAATGCGTTTAATTCTGAACTAATTACCTAACAAAGGTTTTAATAAGTGAAGGTCGATTTTGATCCCTATTTTCTTATTATTTCACAAACAAACCCTCAATTGGTCACAATCTTTAATAATCTTTTCAATTATGCCACTTGATTTCTTTGATTGAGCACTTAGTGTCTTTTACAGTACGGTCCTTGGTCTTGATATTCTTTAATTTCATCCTCAATTTCCTTTTTATACTTTTAATGCTTTTGATTTAACCCTTGATTAAAATAATTTGCCTCTCAAAACTTCAACACCCATTCATTTTAGTCTTTGAACCTTTAATTATATATTGCAATCTTGACACATTGATTCTCAAACTTTGATTTTTCTTCAATTAAGTCCCTAGTTGCATTAATTAACATAAACCAAATTTCAATTAAGTCCCTAGACTTATTGATTCTTCTAATTTCCATCAAATTGACTTCTAAACTTTGTTTTTCTTTCATTTTAGCTACTGATCAAGCCACTTAAACTTTTTTAAAATTCAATTATGTCCTTGGATTTTTTAATTTAATTAAAAAAATTGAAAAAAAAACAACTAATTTCCAACAAAATTTTCTCATATGAAAAAAATTCAAACAACAAAATTCATACAATTAAGAACATGAAAAAAAAAAAACTTAATAAGTTAAGGATTGCATATTCGACTTCCTATCACTGAAAAGTTCTGTCCGATGTTTCTGACAAAGCAGGGTCACGATGCGTTTGAAGAGGGATGATAATGAGAAATACTCCTGTTGAAATTCATACAATTTTAAATTATTCATGGAAGCTGCCGAATTAGAGTCATATTATCATGCATTGCAAGGTGGTCTGGTGGTTGTGGTGATGTGTTTTGGATTCTTTGCTAGGGGCGAATAATTAAAGTATTTGGGTTTGGAGTTGGAATATGATGTCTTATTGTGTATGCATAATTAACTATCCATGTAATCCGTACTCTATTATTGGTTAAATATTTTTATTTTTTTATAAAAATATATATACAACTTTTTTCAATGCATTTTTATAATTCAAAAAATATAACAAATCAAAAAGTTTATGCACACATGTAATCAAATAAACTAACAATTATATGTACTAATAAATAAATAAAAAATTATTAATGACACTTAAAAATAAAACTTGAAAAACCAAGATACAGATATAGATCAAGATATTTAATCTTGAAAAATAAAATATTAAATTGATTGAATAAAATAAAAAAAATAAAGAAATAACATGTAAGGCTACACGTATTTAAACTATCATTTGAAAATAAATATTTTTATTTTAAAAATAGTTTATCTATATAAAAGATAAAAACAAAACCATATATGAACCAGAAAAACCTCTCCGAAAATTAAACGAATAATAATAAAAATTCATATTATTTAAAAAAGGCTCTCTAGACAAATTAAAAGAAATGAGGTTTTGTTTATTTTTTTGGTTTTTGATTTTTTAACTGGCTCTTGGGCCTGACATGATGTCATATCCAAGAACCTTGGGTCTAATTAACACCCACGCCAGACCCAAGGCTCATGAGTCTAGTAGTCATGTCAAACCCAAGCACCTGATTTTGGTAGTATTGTCAGACCCATGGTTAAATAAACTAAAGTATTGAGGAATGCAATTGAGAAAATAATTGAATTAAAAGAATAATATAATTATTGAGGGATGCAATTGAAAACATAATTTAATTAAATGACCATCTTTAGCCCTTGTTTAATTTCCTGTTCCATTTTTCTCATACAGATCGTCTAAATTAGAACCCTGCATGCATGTTTGACAAACTTGAAAAACCGTTATGGAAGCACTTTCTCATAGTTTCTTTCTCTTGACCTTATCACATTAGGCAATATAATCTTCAAACGTTACCTTTACCTCATTTCTGTCATATATATGTAATCTCTTTCTTCTATTTCTTCTAGGCTTAGGCTCCTTTTTCTACCAAAAAAATAAAAAATAAAATGTCTAGCTAGCCCACCAAAGCCAGTCAATGTTTACTAGTTTCTCTTGGGTTGACGAGAACTCATCCGAACTTCAAGCTGAGTTGCTTGTTACATCTTTGTGTAGACCTCTCCTTAATGGAGTACGTACAAGTTTAAACTTCAAGCTTCTATCTTGTATTTCTTCCCCATATCAAAATCAAGATAAAAGAGTAAGTACAAAATTTGATATTGACATCACATGGAAGTAGATAACTACAACTAATTATGGAATATTTGCTCAAGAATAATAGGGACTTGATTCTTAATGTATATAGTTTTAAATTTCATTTGCAATGTTTGTTTTTATAATAATCAAGATATTATCGATGAACTAATTTACCACTATGGAATTTAACTTGCAATTATATATAAAAAATCTCATTTAAAAAAAAATTGTTTAAATTTTTATAATTCTACATAAAAATAGGTCACTTATTTCACCAGTGATATATTAAGAATCATGAAATAAATACTCTAAAAAGGGCAGCTTTGACTTGAAATTTTATATTCTTGTACATATACGTACTAAACGATACACCTTGCAAAGCAATGTAAGCACAATGTAAACTTCAAATAAATCAAGAATGATGGATATATATGGGATTTACATACATTATGATATCATATAAAAAGAATAAATAATCCCTATCGAAATCCTTATGATCATGCATTTCCAGCAATTAATTAATAGCTCTACCTTCTGCTCATTCGATCCAGTATTGTCTCTATATTTCTATGCATAACTACACATTCCATACAAACATGCATTCCCTTTCTTGCACTTGTTGTTGCAACCCCCACAATGCTTCTTGTTAGACATTGGCTTCACACAATCACCTTTGCAGCATATCTCAGCGTACTTGCACTTCTTACCACACATTCACACACTTCTTCTTGCAGCAATACGGCCCGGGGCTGCCCTTGGCACGACAAACCCTAGGGTACTTATTGCATGTTGTTGTAACCCAATTTTGAATTCACCAAGATTTTCTTGAATGTTATTTTATTTCTAGTATTCTTTATAAAAATCCAAAAAATTAAGAAAAAGTTTAAAATTCAAAAAAATATTTTGCTCAAGTCAACCGCATCTTTCCATAAGAACCGATTCCACCAGGTCAATACGGGTCAAACCATGTCGACCAGGGTAAAAAATGAGTTTCGGGCTGTTTCGGGTCAAAACCGAGTTCACCAGGTCAATATGGGTCAAACCATGTCGACCAGGGTAAAAAATGAGTTTTGGTCCGTTTCGGGTCAAAACCGTCATTTTTGACCAAAACCGAGTTCACCGGGTCAATACGGGTCAAACTATGTCGACCAGGATAAAAAATGAGTTTCGTGCCATTTTGGGTCAAAACTGTTATTTTTTTTGGTCAAAACCCGGTCCACCGGTTTTATATCCATTGAAATTTTTTTTTTATGTTTCAGCATAATTTCGGTAATTAAAATTGATTTTTAGCGATTGAATCGGGCTTTTTCTAATTCTGATTTGAGTTTTTAACTTTACCTATATAAATATTTATTATTATACATAATAAAAACAAAGGTAATACAATTTGTCAGCGGGCAGTTGCGCCGAAAGCAGGTGATCCATTTTTTCTTTAAAGCAGATCGGTGGGTGATTTTGATGTCCCCTGTCATTGGCTATAAATAGCTAGTGACAGTTCGCCAGAAAAAGGAGGAAGGAAGAAAAAGAAAGAAAAGAAAAGAGTATCCAGATTACTATTTAAGTTTTTTTACTATTTCTTCACGAGAGTAGGATATTGATTTAAAAAAAAAACAATATGAAAAATACCAAATATATCATAACCATTAGATCTAATAGTGTTTAAATCTGAACCGTTGATTTAATAGGATACAATAGGGCTTACCACACCAGCTTAAAACCCAAACACATCTCAGCCCTTGAAATAATCTAAGCTTTGATCCCGTTGCGCCACGTCACCCGATGTACCGAGATTTCGGTGTAACGCGTTGCACCCGATCCCACCTCTGTTCATCCGGACCGTCCGATCAACCTGCAGATCGAGCCAATCACAGCCGCACGATCTTTCCATCAGAGATCCAACGGATCACAGGCCTCAGCTGCACCGGTGTACCATGCTTGCGTTCTCATCGTAGCATAACCCAGAGCATCTCTCTCCTCTCGCCGGCGACTCCCTCTCTCTCCTCCGATCTCCCATCTCCGGCCATCTAAAGCTTCCGAACCACCACAGAAAGGTCGCTATCCTCATATAAAGCAAAACCCCGGCTGGTTTCAGCGTTGTCTCCGCCCCATTTAGCCGGAAAAGGGCCGTGATCGTCGGCTGCCATCGAAGCTTCAAGTCGTCGATTCTCACTCATCAGCCATCAACGACCGTCACGACCACCACCATCAGAATCCTCGTCCTCAGATCTACCAGAAGCAACCATTTTGTGGCCGGAAATCTCGCCAGAAAAGTTCACCGCCTCCAACAGTAACCGCGCGTGGGCCACACGCGCCGCCAATGGCATTTTCGTAATTTTCAGAGAAATTCAAGGGTATCTCAGTATTTTACCTATACGGTGGCACTCGGGTAATTCTTTGGGGTTCCTACTGTTATTTTTTATATTTTTTTTATATATAAATGCTTGTAAATTTTCTTGCATGTTGTAAAAAATACAAAAAACCAAAGTCGACACGTCTCTTTTTTTTTAAAAAAGGACCGATGTCAAAAATGTAAATACCAAATATGGATTATGTCCATTATTTTTTTGGTAACCCAGACGTATCTCTCCTTTTTAGGGTTAAAACGTCATATTTTAGACAAGTCTTCTAATTTTTAAGGACTGATGTCATTTTTAACGCATCTTCTATTTTTAGGGACCGACGTTAACCATTTTAAAAAAAAAACAAGTTACCAATAAACCCAAAATATAATGGATTATATCCATTATTTCTTTTGGTAACCCAGACGTAACTCTCCTTTTTAGGGATAAACGTTAATATTCTAGACAAGTCTCCTAAATTTTAGGGACTGATGTCATTTTTAACGTGTCTCTTATTTTTAGGGATCGACGTTAATCATTAATTTTTTTTTACAAATAAGCCCAAAATATAATCGCATTTGAATCAAATAAAAAACACACAAGTAAGGGTAACCTTTCTTTTGAAAGGATATTTTAAGGGTGGTGACTACCTTCCCTTAATCATAACTAACCCCGTACCCGAATCTCTGAGACCAATGTCTAATTTGGGATTTCTAGTTCCCTCAAATTACTAGATGGCGACTCCAATAAAATTTTTGTTTCCCCCAATTGAGAAAAAACCCTTTTTGTTAAATAAATAAAACCTAAAAAGCGGGAGCCGTCGCCCGACGTCGTGTATCGACACATGTCATGGCAGCCCGAGTTTTCTGAGCTAGAAACCGGTTTACCCCTCACAAAGAAGATGTTGTTTCTTGGGTACCAAGCCAGGGAAGATCAGTATTTTCATCCTCGTTTGTGGAATCATCATCATTTTCGATGGCCACGAACGAGTCTTCTTCAGTTGTAGCAGATAGAGTATAAGCTAAGGCCATGAGCATAGCTAGCAACAAGAATATCGTAAGAGACTTCATGTTGTTTGTATAAATTAGTAAGAAAGAAAAGTAAAAGAGTTGCGAGATTGAGGAGACTCAACTAGTGAAAATACGAACGCTTAGGGTGGAGAAGAAAAGAGGGCTCAAAGAGGTATTTATAGAGACGAAGGATGCAAGATTATGGGCGATCAACAAGTTGAACTTGGAGGGAATTGCATGGTTTCATATTATAATCTGTGTGCAGCTACTAGATATTAGTGGAGTGGTCCAATTCAATATATACGGCCTTATAATCAAAATCAATTAAACCATGTTAGGCTTTGAAAAAATTACAAATAGTTAATTAGGTAAAGTTTGGAAGAAAAAACACAAAAATAGACAACTAAGGTGGAGGTGAATCTCCCCTTCAGCTTACCAGCAATTTCCTTTCTCCTAGTAAACTATATCACCCTCTCTCTCTCTCTAACTCTTAAATTTATAATTTATAGCTTATTTAGTATTACAGTCGGGAGGTAATGATACGTGTTTTTTTAAAAATATATATTAAAATAATAATTTTTTATATTTTAAAATTTATTTTGGATATTAATACATCAAAACAATTTAAAAACTAAAATATTAATTTAAAATAAAAAAAATTATTTTTTAAAATAAACATATTCTTACAAATTCAACTCTTTTTCATTCATCTAATTAACGTGTTTGGCACGAGTTTCATCGTTCCATGTTCACAAGCAAGTACTTAGTCTTTGACAAACCGTTACAAAAGCACTGTCTCACTTGACCTTGACAATATTGATTTTATTAAATTAATTAGCTTCACATTTTAAACATTAGACTACGTTCGTACCCAGGATTTTATGTTCACCATTTTGGTTGCCACACTTTATGCTTACGTATTTACCTGTGTACTTACGTATACTGCATGTAGGCTTATTTCTAAACTTCTGTTTTGAAAATTCTTTTTTCCAAAATTAAGAAAGGTAACTTCAAGATTAAGAGCACAAATGAATCATGAAATTTCGATTTGAAAGTTGGTTTCAAAGTACTTGTAAAATACAGATTTACAAAAAACAACTATAAATTTTTTTTATTAAAAAAATTAAAAATTAAATTACAAATATAAAAACGTGCATTGGAATAAGATAACATTTTCCTATAGATTACATTATTTGCTATAGTCTAATTATTAGGGATAAGATAGTTTTTCTTATGGAACACGTTTCTTATTATCTTATTAATCCAGAGCAAATATAGGTCTTTGAACATTTTAGATGTACAGTGAAATAACTTAATTAATTACACTTAAAGATGTTTTGTTTTTAAATCGAGGTCCAAGGGCTTTTTAATTTTCATATTCTTTAGCATAGTAAAATAACTACATTGCTTTAAAAAGCAAAATAATTAAAACTGTCATTAAAGGTTTTTCTTATATTTTTATCATGTTTTTATATATATATATATATATATATATATAATCAATTTGAAAGATGAGCAAATGAACCTCTTAATAAATATAAAATATTAATAAAAAAAGAGGTTAACACACGTAACAAATGTGTCATCAAGTGGACATCACTCGTACCATTTAGGTGGGGTGTGTGGTGTCTTTCAGCGGTAAAAAACAAGCAACCACCATGTCCTTTAAAGCGTTAATGGGCACTTGAGGGTCTAGTTGCTGTGGTCAACCGTGTGACTTGTTCCGCCCCCGTCCCGGGTTCGACCCTCTATGTGCACGCCTGTCACCCCCGCGGTGCCTTACCTGCTCCTGGGCTTGCAGGATGTCCAGTGGGCCGTGGGGAATAGTCGTGGTGCGCGCAAGCTGGCCCGGACACCCCACGTAAATCAAAAAAAAAAAAAAAGCGTTAATGGTGGCACAACCGATGAGATGATGCATAGGACGTGATTCGTGGTGGTTTGGCTGTAATGGAATTTGTTTTCCTCCTCCCCTTTCTTTTCTCTCACATCTCCTCAGGATTTGCATTGGTAAAGCAAAAACTCAAAGTTATCCTCCCATTTTGTTGTTCTTTCAATTGTACCCATCATTCTTTTGATTAGTCTTTATTTATTTTGAATCTTTTTTTATTGTTTTTTTTATATATAATTTCATCTCTTATCAATTAGCTATATTTGATTTTATATCAAATATGATCCTCGTTTTTTTTATTACTATTTTTTTAATATCCTTTTTTTAATTGAATTTTTTTTTCAATTTAATCCCCCATTATTTTTCAATTTTTTTTTATTTCATCCTTATATTTTTATTTTTATTTTTTCTTTGGATTTTTTTTATAATAACTCTGGATCGTTTTTTGAAATTAATATTTTTTTTATTTTGTTCTTTAACATTGGATTGGTTGATAATTTGGTTTTGTGTGATTTTTCTCGGTGCGGTGGTGATCTTGATCTTATAACCTACGTCACGGGTATTAAATGTTAGCATGGATTGACATTGTTTTTTTTTTACAACAATCTTTGTTTTTAATTTTATTTTTTAATATTAGGTTTATTAAGGATTGAACTTCTTTATTTTTTTCAATGTGCTTTCTATGAGGATAACCCAACATCACGACCTAGGGCAAATTTATCATGCTAACTTAAACCGGCTCAGGCCTTTTACATTATTTTATTTGTGACATATTTGGTCCTTATTCATTTTAACGATAGTTTTTGCTTTTGTCCTTTTTTGAAATTAATTTTGTTATTTTATTCTTCAACAATTTGATTGTTGAGAATTGGGCTTCATAATTGTTTTTTCAATGCGGTCATTATGTCATCTTAACTTGGATCAAGGTATCCAATGTTAACCCGAATTGAGATCAATCTTTTATTTTTATCTTTTTTACATCGATTTTATTTTTCAATTTCATCTTTCAATATTGATTTTTTGAAAATTGAACCTTTTTATTTATTTTTATTTATTTTCTATAAGGATAACCCAACATCATGACTTGAGTTGGGAGTTTATCATGTTAATTCGAATTGACTCGATTATATTTTTTTGTTATTTTTTATTTTTTCTTTTGATATTGGGTTTTTTTTTAATTTTTTTTCTTTTTGGTATTTTTTTTTCTGCAGGTCATTGTTATCACCTTCTCTTTGAAATTAATAAATTTATTATCATTGTTTTTTTTATCAGATATTAAATTAAACCATTTTATTGGATAAAAAATGATTTATGACTTGTGTAGCATAAAAACTTTTCATGCTTTAAAATACGCTGACAATGCTTGAACATCGTGTTTTTTTTATACACACACAATAACAATGTGGGTCCATGATAGGCTTTTAGCCCCAGCGGGTTTGAATGAAAAAAAGTTCATGAGCCGTACGTGAAGAAAATTTTATGAACCTTTATATAAATATATATATATACACTTAGATTTGATGCCCGCACTCCGCAGGGGTAATCTTTGGAGACGTTGATATCTTCAATTGTGAGACGTTGATATCTTCAGTTAAGTTCCTTTCCTGAGCCAACTGAGTCCATGTTCAAATGCAGGATTGAGTTCAATGACAGCGAACTTCTTTCAATTTTTTTGTGCAGTTGATGATGAAATGGAACTACTTTCGTTTTTGCAGAAAGTGCTTCTTTGCAAGCTGTACTGCTGTACATTTCCATGGTCTGCTTCAGCTTAAGCCTTCATCTTCTCATCTCAGCTTCTAAGCAGACCTACACTTAATGCACAATCCAAAACTGATATCTATTTTTTTCACAGTTTTCATGCTAAAAAAGCCTACTGGTAGTATTGGTTGAAGAACACTTTGCACTTACTGCATTTAAATTGCTCATAGATTAAAACTATAGAAATCAGCCATATGAACTGAATCGAGAGTATCCAAAAAGCTGGTGTGTTGGAAAAAGGGAAAAAAAGAAGTCATCAACCATAAATAACATTCAAGCAAAAGTATTGATATTGAATTCCTAGCTCTAGCAATACCCATGCTTATGGTATTCACTCTTTTATTTTTGACTGAGTAACAGAAGCCATTGTTATATTCCCACAGTAGCAGGTGGGAAATTTTCCCTTCGACCATGCTTCGAACAATCTCGTTAAGTATAAACTATAAAGAGTTTGAAACCCTTAAATTATTTAACACGACAGGGATGAAGAAATTCCTACACAAAAATCTACATAAACATGAACCATCTCCTGAATTTAAACAAACATTGTAGGGAAAATACAGCAAACAATGCCTAAATTTGGGCATGAACATATAGGAGGGGAAAAAAGAAGGCAAAAAAAATAAAAATACAGAAGCGAATCTGCCTAAAGAGATCAACTTAAACAAAGAAACCTAACCAACATCTCCGAAGGAAGAATGGAAGCTGTTAAACATAAAATAAACTGGAAAAAAGAAAAAGGAAAAGCAAAGTCATCAATCTTTCATAAAAAGAGCAAACCACAAAGACATAGATTAAGCAAGACCAAAGAGAGAAAAAATTGGAGCAACAAAACAGAACCCATGAGGAAGCAAGCAGGGGAAGGAAAAAAAAAAAACTGAAGAAGGAAAGCTGCAACACTCAAACACTAATCCAGCAGCCCCTCTCTAAATCAAGCAAGAAAAACTGCAGCTACCAGACCTGAAAAATTAGAGGACAAATGATGAACATCAATGCTAGCATGAAGAAGAAGCAGAGCCATGAAACACTTAGTCGAGCACTACCATACACTGCCAAAAATAAAGCTCTGCCTTTTTTCCAAAGCCACCACCAGCTTTCCATCCCTCTCCATCCTCCATGTCACTTGGCTACTGTGTGTTGTCATTATCATCTTGCAACACTTTCACCATCAAGGTTCATCACCACCATGGTGGCTTTGTCAATGGAGACCCCAACAACTACACCCTTAACACGCGTTAATCATTACCATGTACTCTATGGAGTAATTTACTGTTTTTTTTATCCCATAAAAGAAAATCTAGTGATTGGAAGGTGGCAGCCACACCTTATTTTTCAAAGACTTATTTTCTAAGACCAAGAAAAACATTTACATGCCTTCTTTTTCTTACAGCCTTACAAATAATTAAAACAGACTATCTTACAAAAACCAAGAACCAACACCAAAAAGACAATGACCATGATTTTTTAAACAACAAACACAAAAATACTGAAAATAAACAATTTCGTGCCATGGCAAATGAATTAATCTATTATAATCTCATCCAAAAGAATATCTCATTATATAAGAAGCCTAAAAAAGCTTTGAAAGAATCTTCAAACAATCACATCGAAGAAAATAAGTTCAAATGCAAAAAATAAATAAGACAGAACTGAGCGAAGACAAATGTGTCACGAATATCTGTTGCTCGCTGATCTCCTCCGCAATGCGAAAGAATCAACCCCTCTCTCTTACAGCGCCACCAACCATGCAAGAGGCTAAACAAAGATGCCTCCCTTTTTCTTCCAATATCCCTACCGAGAAAAATAAGCACAAAACTCATCAATATCAAATGACAAAAACAAAAAAAATTGCAGAGTCTAATCAACAGTGGTTACAGTAAAAAGACTAGATAATGACATGAACTTTGTGAGGAAGCCTTGACTATTAAAGCCTTAAAATATAATACCAAATATCTAATTGCTTTAAAATATAATAGATTATTAATACCCTCTCACATTTCTTTTCAAATAACCACGAACATACTTCCAAGTTGCCAGGATTATAACGCGCAGCACAGGAATAATTCCTAAAAATATGAGAAGCTGTTTCTACATTGGCTCGATGTACATCATCATCATCATCATCATCATCGCTACTGTTGTGGGTTGTGATAACTTCCCTGTATGATGAGCTACTACTTTGGGATGTGATAACTTTATTCTTTGATTGGATATCATCATCATCACCATTTCCTTTCTCTTCATGCAACCATAGGACACCAACCATCTTTATTTGAATAGTTGGATCAAGTGGAAGCACTGAAATACTCACGTCATCACCATTATCAAATGTAGGATCATCGCCCCCTAATTTCCAGTGGCTTAGCGATTGGAGTACAGCATTCCCGTGCTTGTAGCCACTAGGAAAGAAAGAGGCGGGACAAAACTATAGAGTTTTACAGAAAAGACAATTCTTTATTAACAATGCATCCTATATTTATAGGATTGGAGAAGTGCAGTATATGTAGGACTATACAACGTAGGATAAGATGAGAGTGGTACAGGGGATAAGATATAGCTAATCTAAGGATAGAAATCAATAACTGTTACAGCTGATCTAGTGATAGAGATCAATGCAGTTACAACTACGTGATTTCCTTTACACGCCCCCGCAAGATAGGCGTTCCATCAGATAAGCCTATCTTGGAGCATAATGTTTGAAATTTCTGACGAGACAAAGCTTTTGTGAGGAGATCGGCAAGCTGATTGTGAGTGCTGACATGAGATACCTGGAGCATTCCTTTAGAAACCAAATCACGGACAAAGTGAAGATCAATTGCAATGTGTTTCATCCGTGAGTGTAGTACAGGATTAAGACTTAATTGAGTAACACCAATATTATCACAAAATAAGTTTGGAGGTTTGGTTATTGGAATACCAAGTTCACGAAGTAAAGAACGGATCCAAATAATTTCTGAAGTGGCAGAAGCAAGAGCCCGATACTCTGCCTTAGTGGTAGAGCGTGCAACTGCACGTTGTTTCCTTGTACTCCAGGAAATGGGACAGTCTCCTAGAAAGATAAGGTAGGCAGATGTGGAAACTCTGGTATCCTTATCACCTGCCCAATCTGCATCAAAGAACCCTTGAAGATTGAGATCATTGGTGCACATAAGTAGAATTCCATGATGAAGAGTACCTTTGAGGTAACGCAGAACACGTTTGGCAGCAATCCAATGAAGCTGAGATGGTTTTTGCAAAAATTGAGCTAGCTTGTTGACAGGAAATGAGATATCAAGCCAAGTAAGAGAAAGATATTGGAGAGCTCCTATAACGCGACGATATGCAGTAGGATCAACAGAAGAAGAGCCATCATTAAGTTGTAGACAATCCTTAGTGGCAAGAGGGGTCTTTATAGTCTTAGCACCATCCAACTTGGTGCGTGTCAGGAGATCACAAATATATATGTGTTGCGACAGAAATAACCCTTGTTTGACAGAGAACACTTCAACCCCGAGAAAATAATGCAATGAGCCAAGGTCCTTCAATGAAAAACGAGTGCTGAGGTGCTTGATAATTTTAGACATAGATGCAGAATCACTTCCAGTGATTAAAAGATCATCCACATAAACCAGAAGGAATATTGTAACCCCGTCACATGTGTAAATAAATAAGGAAGAGTCAGACTTGGACTGCTGAAATCCCAGCTAAAGAAGAGAAGTACGCAATTCTTGGTACCAAGCACGTGGGGCTTATTTTAAGCCATAGAGAGACTTCTTTAACCTGCAAATGTGAGAGGGCAGAGTAGAATCAATGAAACCTGGAGGCTGAACCATAAATACATTCTCTTGTAGTTGGCCATGCAAAAATGCAATATTCACGTCAAGCTGTCGAAGTGGCCACTTGTTGTTAACAGTAATAGAGAGAACAGTTTGAATGGTCACTGATTTCACAACAGGACTGAAGGTCTCAGTATAGTCAAAACCATGTTGTTGATGAAACCCCTTGGCAACCAGTCGTGCTTTGTAGCGAGAGATACTGCCATCAGAATTACGTTTAATTCGAAAGACCCATTTGCATCCGATAGGTTTAATGGTGAAGCTAGGTGGAACAAGCTACCATATGTCGTGTTTAACCAAGGCAGTAAACTCCTCAGACATGGCATTGCGCCACTTTGGATCCTGTAATGCTTGTGACACACAGGTTGGCTCTATAGGTGAAGGAAAAGGATATTTGGTGGCAAGGTAAAGTTGTTTTGGTTTGTTGCTACCCAATTTTTGACCCATGTTTTGATAATTTTTCAGAAAAAACCAAAAATAGCAAAAAAAACAATGAAAACCCAAAAAAATGCATTTTTGATATATTTACATTGTTTTTAGCATTTTCAACGTCATCTCAAAAGAATTTAAATTTTCAAAGGTATTTGGAACGCGTTCAACTTTTAACGCGTAAATTTTATGATCACTGATTTTTCTTGTTGAGTTGATGTTGATATTGCTCGCTTTAAAAAATACAAAAAAAATAAGAAAAATCAAAATTTACAAAAAAAAAGAGGAAAAGAAAAGGAAAAGAAAAGTTGAGGGACTAGTTTGAAAACCTAGCAAAACGTTTCCTATAAATACCATGCTACACTGAATTTCCAAAGGGGGGGGGAATTTACAATTAAAGGGGCAACCAAAAAAAAAACCCCTAGAGGTGAACATTTTTTCTCTTCTCCCTCACCCTAGCCAACCGGAGCCGCCACCCCCCATCCTGATCAGAATTTTATCTTCTTCTCCCTCACAAGGCTGCCCCCTCCCTCGGCCAAAAACAAGGAGAACCAAAGCCACGACAAAACCCCCCAGCCTAGACAGCAGCTCCGATACACTTTCTCCATTTCCCTCTCTTCTTTGGCCAAACACAGCGGCCTCTCCCTCCACACTGTAGCCACATTTTCTTCCCTTTCCCCGGTTTTGATTTTGTTTCTTCCAAGCCGCAGCTCACAGCCTCACATCACACAAAACACAGCAGCCCTCACAAACCGAGACCCAGCTCTCCTTCTCCCCTCAGCCAACAGACTTTCCCTTTCAGCCGAACAGCAGCAACCAGCAACTTCTTCACCTCCCTCAACCAGCAGCAGCCGGCACAAGCAGCAGGCCCTTTTTTGCAAAACCAAACCGGAGCAGCCCCCTCCCCTTGGATTTTCTGATCTCTGCCAAGACAAACCAGACCAGCCTCCCCTCACAAATCAGCCTCCACCGTAGCCCCATCTTCCTCTCCCCTCTCCCAGCCGTTTCCACTCTCTCCAGCATCTGCTGACAGCCTCTCCAGCTGCCGCCTCCAGTGGCCTTGGGAAAGCCAATCAGAGAGAAACCCCCCACAGACCCAGCAGCGCCGTCCACACTCCCTCGGCCAGCTATCAACAGCAACGGAGAAGCAGCTCCACAGAACCGGCCTCCACCAAGCCACACAGCAGCAGGCACCTCCACCACCGGCAACCGGATCACGGCGCAGCCTACCGACCAGCAGCCATCCTTCCTCCTACCAACGGCACGAAGCGGAGAGGGAGACACAAACTCATAGAAGAACAGATCTGCAGCAAAGCAGATCTAAAGAAGAGAGAGAGGCAGATCCGAAAACAGTGAAAGAAGATTAAAACAGCTTGTTGTTGCGTTTTGTTTCTTTATGCAGGTGACAGAGGTTGCCAACGCCATTGCAGGAAGGGAAAGGGAGAAGAAGCTGAGAATTTCCGTCCAGTTTACGGCGGCGCGTGGACCCACGCGCCGCCACAGGTGGGGGCGCGTGGGAAGACGCGCCGCCATAGGTGGGGCGCGTGGGAAGACGCGCCGCCACTGTTCCTCCAGTTCCAGAAGGACTTCCCTGCAATTCCTGGAGTTTTTAGGGGCCCTTTTTTGTAATTTTCAAATTATTTAATGTAATTTTTTGTTTCGTTTTGAATTTTTATAATTTGTAATGTGGATGTAAAGAAGAAAAGAAAAGGAAAAAAGAGAGAAGAAAAGAAAATATAATGAAAGTGAATATGTGTGTGTATTTTGTTTATGAATGTTTTTTTTATGATAAAATTGCAAGAATAAAGAAGAATTTAATATTTTGATTTGCTCACGGATAAAGAATTATGAACTTACATGTAAGTCGTATTTCTAAAATTCGATGAAAGAACAGAATTTTTAAAACTTCTTTAACACATCAAGTCCATGAAGCAGCTTACCTCAGGTAGGGTGCGTTAGGGGTGCTGATACCTTCCCTAACCACAATCAGTCCCTTACCCGCGAATCTCTGATAAGACCAGTACTTGGGTTTCCTAGTAGCTTTCAATAAATTACTAGGTGGCGACTCCCAACGATGTAATCAAAGCAAAACGACAATAAAAAATTGCCAAGCCGACGCCGTGCGGATTTGCGACGTGCGACAGAATGGCGACTCCACTGGGGAAAGGTATTGTTTTCAACTTTATTGGACTAAGCTTTGTGTTTTTGATGTGTTTAAATTTTTTGCTTTTTGTCTTATTTTTTTTCATGCATTGTGTAGAATTGTCTCATGCATCACATGTTTTAATTTTTGAAAGCACACACAAGCTTCAGGTTAGGTGGGGGACTAGCAGCTTGCCTTATGACTTGAGTCAAGGTTTAAGTTTGTGTAAACCCCAACTCTTTGCTGAGTGTTTAGACTGATAGTGATTGGTACATGTGTCATCCCACTATCTGCTGAACCTCCATATTGCCTTTACAAGGGCGATCACTGGGACAACGAGAGACCCTTGTTTAGAGACCAAGTAGTAAACTTACCCTTTGTCTCACGTGAAAAGATTAGAACCTGCTGTTAGGATGTATGCTTCGTAAATAGTTGTTTTGCATCTGAGCAAGCCCTTCTTGAAGCATCTTGAATTCAGGACTTTTGGGTGACCCAATGGCCGTCACTTAGAAAATTTTCATTGTAGAGTTTGGGCAAGAATCAAGATTCTTGTTTCATCGTACAAGAGTTACGACCATATGTCACCCCTCGAAGGGCGAGTTCATCATATAGATTTCATGTCATACATTTATCATGCATGTACCGGGATAAAAATAGGTTCCCCGTCCGAGCTTTGCTACACCTGATTGAACAAAGATGATGGGAAATGAAAAAAGGGGTCAGAGAGAGGCTCATTATCACAAAGAAAGTTGAGAGCATTAAAGGTGAAGTAGCTAGACTCAGATCTGCTTGAACAAGTGTTGAGCTTCAAATGGAAAGGGAATGTCTGCACAGTCTTCTGTAGAAACACTGTTTTTCCACGTCCAATTGAAGCTGCACCTATCCTTTTCAGTCATGAATAACTGCAGCAATGCCTTCAATCAGCAGCTAATGGCAACTTTTGTTCTTGGTTAGCCGCCCTGTTAATTGTTCATCGCCTCCACATCTTTCAATGGCACCAAATAATTGCTAGCTTTCTGTGCATGGTGCATTAGCCTTCTTTGAGATTACCCCTACTGTGAGCTTAATTCCAGTTCAGCAAAAAAAAAACCGAAAAAAAAAAACCATGATTAGACACTGAACTTCTACCTTGCAGAGCTCTCTCTACAAAAATCCAGTTTATGGCTCTGCAAGTTGGGAATGCAAGAGGGGATTTATAAGTTGCATATGCTATAAAAATCTCTCATCAGTTTCAGCACAAAGACACCGTGGTAGGTTGAAGAGCCAGACCTGGTCTGAGAAAATATGTACAGACATCAAACTTCTACATTGCAGAGCTCTCTCTGTAGAGATTTGTTTGGGGATCTGCCAGTGGGGCATGCAAGAGGGGATGCAGTATTTTCATATGCTACAAAACTTTGTCTCATTAGTTTCAGCACTGAAACACTGGAGTAGGCCGAAGAGTCAGACCTAGTCTAAAAACATGAGCAGTCATCGAACTTTGACGTGGCAGAGCTCTCTCTACAAAAACCCGTTTATGGCTCTGCTAGTGGGGAATACAAGAGGGGATGTAGTAGTTCCAAACGATATGAAAACTTACCCCGCCAGTTTCAGCATCGAAACACTGCAGTAGGCAGGAAAGCAAGACTTGAGCTAGAAAACAGGAGCAAATATAGAACTTCATCGTGGCAGAGCTCTCTCTACAGAAATCTGTTTGTAGCTCTGCAAGTGGAGAATCCAATAAGGGATGTAGTAGTTTCTGATCATCTATAACTTTCTCTCATCAGTGTTAGCTTGAAAATGCAAAAGTAGGGAAAAGAGACAGACCTCGGCTGAAAAATAGAAAGAAGATTGAAACTTCAACAGAGCAGAGCTCCCTCTACCGGTGTCAGTTTGCTGCACCGTCAGTGAGGAATCAAAGAGGAGACAAAGGAGTTTTAGATTCATTAGGTTCTCTTCCAGTTTTGATAATGTATGAAAGGATCTGCCGTGGATTCCAGAATTGTGAAGAGAGTTGAATCAGAAGATGACTCTCAATTGAGAAACCTCAGTTATTTTGCCTAGTCAAGTCTCGCTCAAGCATCAACTACTCCAATGTCTTTGCCAAAGGTAGACATTCCTTTGCCATGTGGGTTTATTTACCAGCATCTGCCAGATTCCAGACTTTTGCCTGACTCTGACAGATCCCATGCAACCACCGTTTTCTAGGTGGTATAATCCAGACAAGAGATGTGATGTCATGGTGGGGTCCTCGGCCATTTCAATTGAACAGTGGCAAGAATTTCAAGAATCCAGTCTGGAAGTTGGTAAGTAAGAGACAAGTAGAGTCTGTGAAGGAGGTTTGTCATTGGTTATATTGTCGCAGAACATTCTCAGAATGACAAGAGATTGAAATTGCTCGGCGAAACACAGATATTGCCAGAATAGTTGATCCAAGAAGGGCGTTGAACTGTCAATCATGTTGTTATGGAATCTTTGCCATTCTGCATTTTGTTTCGGGATCACATCTCACCCTTCAACGAAACATGTCTTTTCGTTATCTGCTTTGTTGTTATGAAATCATGAGGTGCTTCTTTCAAAGGGTATTTTGACAAAATATGTTTGATCAAACTCCAACATGCAAAGTTTAATCATAAACATTAAAAGTGTTTTGATTGCAGAAATGACTTGATGCTTGAAAATGACATGAGGTGACCAAACAATTTTGAACTCATACCTTTTGAAACTGAGCCACACATCATGTAGCTAAATTTTAAGTATGCATAATGACATGCAGTGGATTCAGTAGTCATGGACTCTTGAATCATGATTCTTACAAGTCCAAATCATTACATTGGATGAGGTCAAAATTTATCGATTCTAACCGACCTTGCTTGAAATGAGAAAAGGCCATCTTTGTTATCCTTTCACATTTCTTGAAATATTATCCCTTGCAGTCCCCATTTGAGCTTGATAGAATATTTTTCAAGAAAACCCTGACTAGGATCACACCCCGCACTGGGGGCAAATGAGAGATAATTTTGAAGACGATGATAGAATTAATGGATAAAAAGAAGGGTAAGATTGGAAGCCCAACAATGAAAAAAAAGAAAAAAGAAACCAATGAGTGAAGGGCATCCAAGAAAACTTTGAGAAAGGCTATGTAAAAAAAAAAAGTGGAAATGAAGGAGATGCCTATCAATTCTAAGAGGGGCAAAATAGGTTTCAATTGCAGAAAGACACAACAAATGCCAAAAGTCAACACAAAAAAATCAAGTTTCATGTCTTTTGATGTGTCTAGGATAAAGCCTTTAGTGTCTTCAAAAGGATTGGATTGATTATTCATCAAAGGAAGTTGGATTAGCACTATGACTTATGTTAAGAGAAGTCTGATCTTTGATATTAACAAGGTTATATGTCACTTTCTCCACAAAGACAATAATAGAAAAGGAGTTGATGAATAGTTTGATGTTGATCCTAGGTCTTTAAAACCCTCAAACACTTTTTGAGCTTGTGAAATCCCTTTTTTTTTTTTCATAGCCATGAACCATAGCCTGCATTACATGCTTTTAAAAGCCCTTTTCGATCAAGTAAGCAATTTGAACCGATAAATGGCGATCTCAAAACTTGAAGAGTTTTTTCCATAAGAGTCGTGGCTTCATGAATTAAGCTACTTGTTATTGTGCATGCTAATAAAATTGGTGCTAAAAAAGAAAACAATCTTTCTTGATGAATCCTCAAGTTTTGACTTGAGCCTTTTGTTTTCCTTGAAATTCACAGAAGGTCACCTCATTGCAGACCGTGAAAAGATATACCCAAGATCAAAGATTAAAACTGACACAAAGAACCACGAAAAAAGTCGTTCTAATCTTACAACGGGTTATTTCTGTTTTCAAAATACAAGACAATCAAAGGACTATATTGAATAGTGTGTGTTGGGTCTTTGACCAAAAAGCTTGATTTTCAAAAGATCTTTTCCAAAACTGATATCTCTTTGATTTCATTTCAATAATTAGATTTGAATAGACATGAGCGTTGAAATATGAGATTTGATTCCAGAACAAGGAAGATTGTCAAACAAGAAGAACATCGATTGAATTTGCAAAATCCTTGACAAGAATATATCAACATTTCTCAACACTCCTTGAAAAGTTGACCACCTGGGGGCAATATAGTGGATCCTGAGTAGGAAAACAAACAGTATTCAGATCAGCTGGGGACAAAGAAAGATGATCAAATGATGAATCAGTGAACAAGCGCACTCAGAGCAGTTAAGGGCAATGATGTTCAAGAACAGTCTGTAAACCCTGGCAGCAATTGGGAGTAAAGATGTACCTGAAGGACATTTTCATACCATCACTTGGGTTACCCTCTAAAACATGGCTATGACTCCTGACAAATGTTATCAAGTGAGTGCATCTAACATATGCACACCACCAAGACTGACAGTGGATCAAAGCTGCACTTAAAGGACAACCTCGTATCTTCATGTTGGGGTTACCCTTTGAAACATGGCTATGACAAATGTTATCGCATCGTTGCATTGGAATGAATGTCAGAAAGATGCACACCACCAAGATTGACTGTGGGACCATCTATTCTGAAGCTCAAATGCGCACTTCACCGTATTAATATGGGTGATAACATGAACACCATTGATGATGTCAAGACATTTCTTTCCACTATCTGATTTGACAAGCTGAGAGGAACCCATGAGAAAGAACATTGAGCATACAACGATGAGTTTTTCACTACAAGCTATGAGATGCATGTCTGGACAACTAGATGATTTCCATGAAGACTGGTGATAACATATACTTGAAGAGTATTGTTTCAACTTTAGGCAAGTTCATGACTGGTTAACAATCTTGATGGGTGTTGGCATGATGCACACAATCAATCAGAGGATAATTCTCAGAAAAATCCAAAAAAGAAAATCCTTCATGATGAATCAAGCAACACCGCACTTGGGGGTAGAGTCAAGCTTGATAAACAGCGAGAGCAGTAATTGTTGTGGACAGCCCAAGATGGGCACTCACTTACAGCTGAGTGGATGGCTAGCGCATGAATGAGCCAATGCATCGAAAGAACAAATAAAGCTTTGGAATGCAAACAAAGGCACCCTATGACGATGGATCATCAAAGGGGGGGACCTACATTTCACATCAGGTAAGGATGCATGCATGTCATCTAACGTTAAAACATTGCACATATTTTTTATTTTTGTTGCAGGAAAAATCCTCAATGTAGTTTAGCAAGATTGGGGAACAAAAAAAAAGAAAAAAAAAAAGGAGAATCATTGAGCTGATAATAACATAGAATCATGGTTGTGACCTTGGAACTGGAAGAAGAGGAAATAAACCTTACTGTTAGGAAAATCTCAAAGAAATGAAAAGATCAACTATGCAATCAGGAAGCATTGAGTTTTCGAAGTCCTGCGATCAGGAATTATCAAGAAGCACCAAGTTTTTTGGCCCTTCTTCTATCATCCCTTCAGGACTTCGCCAGGTAAGTCCCATTTTTCACACTTGTCACATCACATCTTTCACCTGGGTAGGTCACCCATTATAATGAGACCACACTTCACATTTATTCTACCTTCCACCTGGGTAGGTCACCCATTACAAGGAGACCACTCTTTCTTTTTTCTTTGGGTAGATCACCCGTAACAATGAGACCATTATTTTATTTTATTTTATTTTTTGAAAAAAAAAATCATTTTTCTGGGTAGGTCACCCATCACAATGAGACCACCATCTTTCCACCTGGGTAGGTCACCCATTTTTTTAGTTCTAGTTTAATGAGGTCGCCAGATGGGATCTCATGTAGCTTTGGTTAAAGGGAATCGCCAGATGGGATTTCAGGTTGACCAAGTTACGCACTTTTTTAGTTTTGATTGGATGAGGTCGCCAGATGGGATCTCATGTAGCTTTGGTTAAAGGAAATCGCCAGATGGGATTTCAGGTTGACCGAGTTACACTTTTTTAGTTTTGATTGGATGAGGTCGCCAGATGGGATCTCATGTAGCTTTGGTTAAAGGAAATCGCCAGATGGGATTTCAGGTTGACCGAGTTACACATTTTTTAGTTTTGGTTTAATGAGGTCGCCAGATGGGATCTCATGTAGCTTTGGTTAAAGGGAATCGCCAGATGGGATTTCAGGTTGACCAAGTTACGCACTTTTTTAGTTTTGATTGGATGAGGTCGCCAGATGGGATCTCATGTAGCTTTGGTTAAAGGAAATCGCCAGATGGGATTTCAGGTTGACCGAGTTACACTTTTTTTAGTTTTGACTGAATGAGGTCGCCAGATGGGATCTCATGTAGCTTTGGTTAAAGGGAATCGCCAGATGGGATTTCAGGTTGACCGAGTTACACTTTTTTTAGTTTTGATTGGATGAGGTCGCCAGATGGGATCTCATGTAGCTTTGGTTAAAGGAAATCGCCAGATGGGATTTCAGGTTGACCGAGTTACACATTTTTTAGTTTTGATTTAATGAGGTCGCCAGATGGGATCTCATGTAGCTTTGGTTAAAGGGAATCGCCAGATGGGATTTCAGGTTGACCGAGCTACCACACATTTTTTAGTTTTGGTTTAATGAGGTCGCCAGATGGGATCTCATGTAGCTTTGGTTAAAGGGAATCCCCAGATGGGATTTCAGGTTGACCGAGCTACACACATTCTTTGGTTTTGGAAAAGGAGATCGCCAGATGGGATCTCAAGATAACAAAAAAGAGAGAGAGAAAGAAAGAAAGAAAAAAGAGAAAAGAGAAGGAAGAGAGAACAGAGAAAAAGAGCAAGGTCTTTAGATGAGTGGATATTGAGCAAGTTAAGCAGACAGAAAGACAAGTTTTTCTTTACAAAGCTTACTATGCAAAACATTGAGGAGTCTTGCTTCGTAAGCATTGTAAAGAGGGGGCATCTGTTGCTACCCAATTTTTGACCCATGTTTTGATAATTTTTCAGAAAAAACCAAAAATAGCAAAAAAAACAATGAAAACCCAAAAAAATGCATTTTTGATATATTTACATTGTTTTTAGCATTTTCAACGTCATCTCAAAAGAATTTAAATTTTCAAAGGTATTTGGAACGCGTTCAACTTTTAACGCGTAAATTTTATGATCACTGATTTTTCTTGTTGAGTTGATGTTGATATTGCTCGCTTTAAAAAATACAAAAAAATAAGAAAAATCAAAATTTACAAAAAAAAAGAGGAAAGAAAAGGAAAGGAAAAGTTGAGGGACTAGTTTGAAAACCTAGCAAAACGTTTCCTATAAATACCATGCTACACTGAATTTCCAAAGGGGGGGAATTTTACAATTAAAGGGGCAACCAAAAAAAAAAACCCCTAGAGGTGAACATTTTTTCTCTTCTCCCTCACCCTAGCCAACCGGAGCCGCCACCCCCCATCCTGATCAGAATTTTATCTTCTTCTCCCTCACAAGGCTGCCCCCTCCCTCGGCCAAAAACAAGGAGAACCAAAGCCACGACAAAACCCCCCAGCCTAGACAGCAGCTCCGATACACTTTCCCATTTCCCTCTCTTCTTTGGCCAAACACAGCGGCCTCTCCCTCCACACTGTAGCCACATTTTCTTCCCTTTCCCCGGTTTTGATTTTGTTTCTTCCAAGCCGCAGCTCACAGCCTCACATCACACAAAACACAGCAGCCCTCACAAACCGAGACCCAGCTCTCCTTCTCCCCTCAGCCAACAGACTTTCCCTTTCAGCCGAACAGCAGCAACCAGCAACTTCTTCACCTCCCTCAACCAGCAGCAGCCGGCACAAGCAGCAGGCCCTTTTTGCAAAACCAAACCGGAGCAGCCCCCTCCCCTTGGATTTTCTGATCTCTGCCAAGACAAACCAGACCAGCCTCCCCTCACAAATCAGCCTCCACCGTAGCCCCATCTTCCTCTCCCCTCTCCCAGCCGTTTCCACTCTCTCCAGCATCTGCTGACAGCCTCTCCAGCTGCCGCCTCCAGTGGCCTTGGGAAAGCCAATCGGAGAGAAACCCCCACAGACCCAGCAGCGCCGTCCACACTCCCTCGGCCAGCTATCAACAGCAACGGAGAAGCAGCTCCACAGAACCGGCCTCCACCAAGCCACACAGCAGCAGGCACCTCCACCACCGGCAACCGGATCACGGCGCAGCCTACCGACCAGCAGCCATCCTTCCTCCTACCAACGGCACGAAGCGGAGAGGGAGACACAAACTCATAGAAGAACAGATCTGCAGCAAAGCAGATCTAAAGAAGAGAGAGAGGCAGATCCGAAAACAGTGAAAGAAGATTAAAACAGCTTGTTGTTGCGTTTTGTTTCTTTATGCAGGTGACAGAGGTTGCCAACGCCATTGCAGGAAGGGAAAGGGAGAAGAAGCTGAGAATTTCCGTCCAGTTTGCGGCGGCGCGTGGACCCACGCGCCGCCACAGGTGGGGGCGCGTGGGAAGACGCGCCGCCACAGGTGGGGCGCGTGGGAAGACGCGCCGCCACTGTTCCTCCAGTTCCAGAAGGACTTCCCTGCAATTCCTGGAGTTTTTAGGGGCCCTTTTTTGTAATTTTCAAATTATTTAATGTAATTTTTTGTTTCGTTTTGAATTTTTATAATTTGTAATGTGGATGTAAAGAAGAAAAGAAAAGGAAAAAAGAGAGAAGAAAAGAAAATATAATGAAAGTGAATATGTGTGTGTATTTTGTTTATGAATGTTTTTTTTATGATAAAATTGCAAGAATAAAGAAGAATTTAATATTTTGATTTGCTCACGGATAAAGAATTATGAACTTACATGTAAGTCGTATTTCTAAAATTCGATGAAAGAACAGAATTTTTAAAACTTCTTTAACACATCAAGTCCATGAAGCAGCTTACCTCAGGTAGGGTGCGTTAGGGGTGCTGATACCTTCCCTAACCACAATCAGTCCCTTACCCGCGAATCTCTGATAAGACCAGTACTTGGGTTTCCTAGTAGCTTTCAATAAATTACTAGGTGGCGACTCCCAACGATGTAATCAAAGCAAAACGACAATAAAAAATTGCCAAGCCGACGCCGTGCGGATTTGCGACGTGCGACATGGTTTATGAATATTGTTCATAGATCTGGTGGTCATGGGATGTGTATGAATGAGTTGTTGTGAGGCTGCAGGACTGGTATGTGGATGGATGTCTGTAGATGGAGGTTGTGTTGGTGGAGGAGAAGGTAAAGCAGTAGGAGAACTAGTCAGCACGGTGGTAGTCGAGGATGGTGCAATCCAATGGAAGGCACTGCTGGTATATGAAGATCTTGTGCTTTAACACCTGAAATTGACAGAGAAGGCATAGTGACGGGGGCAAAGGTCGAAAAGGGAAAGTGACTTTCATCAAAAACCACATGGCGAGACAAGTAAATGCGTGAGGAATTAAGATCCATACATTTATAAGCACTTTGTGTGGTTGAGTAACCGAGAAACAGACAAGGCATGGATTTTGAGTGTAGTTTACTAGTTGTGTAAGGTTTTAACCATGGATAACATTGACAACCAAAAATGCGCATTTTTGTATAATCAGGTAAGCGACCAAATAGACACTCAAATGGACTTCGATGTTGTAAAATAGAAGATGGCATGTGATTTATCAAGTAAACCGCTGTCTGAAAAGCATAGGACCAATATGATGGAGAGAGATGTGCTTGACTTAATAGAGTTAATCTTGTTTCAACAATGTGACGATGACGTCGTTCACTGGTGCCATTTTGTTGAGGGGAATGGGGAGTTGTAGTTAGCCAACTAATGGAATTAGAAGAGAGATGGTTGCGAAGAGCATAATATTCTCCCCCATTATCAGAGTATAAATGCTTGATTTGAAAACCAAACTGTTTTTCAAGCAAACCTTTTAATTAGTAAAAAATTGAGCGAACATCACTTTTTCGATGAATTGGAAATAACCAACAATATTTGGTAAAATGATCAATAAATAGTACATAAAAACAAAATCCATCAATTGATGTTGAAGATGCAGGCCCCCAAAGATCTGTATAGATGTATTCAAGAGGATGAGTACTGGTAAGAGATGTAGAAGAAAATGGTAATTTATGACTTTTATTGCATTGGCAAGCAGAACAAAGTGATGGTAAGGAAGGACGAGACCCGACAACAGGAAGAGAAAAACGATGAATAATAAAATCAACAATTTTATTTGACGGATGCCCAAGTCATTTATGCCATCTGTCAGATGTTGTTCGTTCACCAACAAATGCTAAAGCAGAAGATTGGATTGCAGCAGAGGGCATTGGCATTGGATAAACACCATCCTGACATTTACCGCGAAGAATAGTCACCCTCGTGCTTCGATCCTTCACAAGAAAATAAAATGGATGAAACTCAATAGAAACATTATTGGAACGAGTGAAATTATGAACAGAAATCAGATTCTGATGAATATTAGGAACATAAAGAATATCTATGAGTTTAAAGGATTTTGAGGCAGAGGGAAGAGTCATAGAGCCAACATGGGTGACTTGCAAACTTGAGCCATCGCCAATGACAACTTGATCAGTGCCATCATACTCTGAGTGAATAGACTAATTAGCAACATCAGAGGTAATGTTGTGAGAAGCAGTTAAATCCATAAGCCATTTTTTATCTTTGGTCCCGCTAGAGGATGCACAATTCACAGACTTATTACTGGAAACCATACGACAGGTCTTTACTGAGTGGCCAACTTTGTCACATAACTGACAAATAATTTGAGGCTTACCAAACCATTCTCGACGACTATGCTGATTATGGTTGGTGCGATTTTGTCCGGAGAAACCATTGTTAGAACGTTGGTTACGATGAAATTTGGAGTGCACTGGACGACGTTGAGTGTTATTTGCAGTAGCAAGAGTGATAGAATTTGAAGCTTCAATACGTTTTAGATAGCTTTCATGGGAAACCAACATATCATGAAGTTCTTCAAAGGTGAGAGAAGACTCACGATTTCAAATGAGTGCTGCAATGTCATGAAATTCAGAGCCAAGACCATTTAGAGCATAGAGGGTTATGTCATCAGCTGAGATTGGGGAGTCAATCACTGCAAGTTCATCAATAATAACTTTGATGGTATGAAGGTAATCTGAGACTGAGCGAGACTCTCTCTGAATGAGAGTTAAATTTTCCTTAAGTTGCATAACACGAGAACGTGAGCGATTGGCATACAATCGTTGCAATTTAGACCATGCATCATGAGCAGTAGATGAAGTAGCAATGAGGGGCATAACTGATTCAGAAACAGATGCAAGAATGGCATGAAGTATCAGCTTGTCTTGCCTCAGCCAACGCAAAAAGGCTGGATTTGGAGCATTTGCAGAGGCTGAGCCATCAGGGGAGATGTTTGGAGGAAGCGTTGATGATGGGCAGATAGTAGTGCCGTCAATATAACCCTGGAGATTATAGCCTATAAGCAAGGATGTCAGCTGGGCATGCTATAACGGAAAATTGGTGGAGGTCAATTTCAAAGGTAATTGAGAGCCAGCATTGAAGGCAACAAGAGTAGTCTCATTATTGATAAAAACTGACTTAGGTGATGTAGCCATTTTGAAAGAAAATCTCGTTGGAGGAAGAAGCTCTAATACCATATAGAGTTTTACAGAAAAGACAATTCTTTATTAACAATGCATCCTATATTTATAGGATTGGAGAAGTGCAGTATATGTAGGACTATACAACGTAGGATAAGATGAGAGTGGTACAGGGGATAAGATATAGCTAATCTAAGGATAGAAATCAATAACTGTTACAGCTGATCTAGTGATAGAGATCAATGCAGTTACAACTACGTGATTTCCTTTACAAAAACAAGGATCGACCACTGGTATTGTTTCTGATTTTGAGATAAACAGAACCGCAGAGAAGGGTTTCTGCGTGGTACAAAACCTTGTGAATAGATTAAAACCACATATCCGATGTGCAGCAGGTGAGGCTATTTGGAATGACAGGCAGCCCACAAACTCTTTCTAAATTATCCACTCCTCTTCTTCCTCCTCATAAAACTTAAACATCTTATCTTCATCAGCTACAACAACGTTGAATGCGCCCTTAAAAACTGTTACCTATGTCGCACATGTGCGGCGTCGCGGCAAAAACATCCACCCTCTAAATCTTATCTTATCGTGGGGAGACAAGGAATTCTTGTCTTTTATTAGTGGAAAAATAGAGTGGGAGTCGCCACCTAGTTTTTTGGTCACTAGGAACCCTAACTGGTCTCAGAGATCGGATACGGGGACTGGTTGCGTAAAGGGAAGGTATTAGCACCCCAAATACGTCCTACCTAAGGTAAGCTGCATTGTTTTATTGTCTGATAAAATCTAAGGTCTTGTCGTGTTTTCTAGTTGTTGGTCCATCTACAGTTTAAGAAAAGTCTTCTTTGGTAAAGAGATCTTTATCTTATTGTGTAAAACCTAACTATTCTAGCATCAACAAAAGAATTTAATATTCGGGATACGTCTTACGTATAAGATCATAACCCTAGATATTAAAAGAAAACAAAACAATTTTGTTTTAAATTTTTAAAATATTGGCCTAGTTCTCGTGACTTTAATAAACTGGTTATTAAAGCCAAGATGCATGCTAATACATATTTTTGAAATTTTCTTTGTTGTATGAAAATATAATATGTTTTTTTTTAATTTTTGAGAGACTTGGTCATATGCATAAAAACAAAATATTTATTATTATTATTATTTGTTTCAACGAAAACCAAGTATTTTAATACTGAATTTTTACAGTATAAAAATACAAACCAATATCAATCAAAATGCAGTAAAAAATATATGAGAAAATCATAAATTTTTTTGAATAATTTTTGAAGAAATTTTATTTTATTTTTATTTTTTTACGAGCTGGGCCCAACCCGGCCCATCGTCTTGGTGGTTTGGGCATAGGGAAAAGGCCTAACTTTGTGGCTGGGCTGGACCCAGCAGGCCTAACCGTCCGGCTGGGAAAACAAAAGGCACGCTTACGCGTGCATGCTTATGCAAATGTAAGTAGTTATTGTTCAAGTGAATTCACTTGAACAGTGAAAATGCAAAAATGAATTGCATGCACAGAGACGAAGAGAACAAACTTGGTGGCGGAGATGATGTCGAAGAGGATGGTAATGGTGTACACTCACAGTGATGCTGGTGGCGGTGGAGAGGAAGCCGACGATGGCTCACGGTAGTTATGACGGTGGCAGGCAGTGTTTGCTGCAACTTTTATTCTACTTCCCCGTGCAGAGAAACAACCTCTGTTGTTGTTTTTTTTTTCTTTCGTCTGCTTCTGTTTGGTTCTTCTCCTTTTGGTCTCTGGTGGGGGTGGAGCTGCTGGTTGCTTTCATATGGTGCGGTGGAGGTTGCTGGCCGGTGGAGTTGCTATGGGGGGCGACGGTGACTCTTCTCCTCTCTATGCAAAGGCGTGAGCCTCTGTTTTCTTATTTTCTGTTGATCGATACTCCCTTCTCAGTGGCGGCGTTGTGGCAGCGGTGGAGAGGAAGACCAACAGTGGTTCTTGTTTTTCTTTCCTTCTTCCTCTGTAACTTTCTTTCCCCACGACTCCTCTCTGTTTTTTTGTGTGTTTTCCTTTCCCTTATGCCTTCTGCCTCCTGTCTCTATTGTCTCCCCCTCTCTGTTTCTGTTTCCCCCCCTCACTGTCTCGTTCCCTCTTCTGTTTTTTCTTTTCCGTTGTGCAGTGCTAGTGCGGTTGTGATGGGGAATAGCAGTGGCTGCTGGACGAAGAAGATGATGAGCTGACGATGGCGTTGGCAGTGCTGGTGCGGCTCTCTCCCCTCCTTTATTCTTTCCTATGTCGTTCCCCTCTGGTTTTCCCTCTCCTTTCCTTCTCTTTCTCCCCCCTTTTTTCATCATCTTTCTCTGGCTTTTATAAGCCAAAGAATGCCCTGCGGTACAACGTCCAACTTGGTAACAGCATGTAGAGGAATAGTAGCCGTGAAACATTCCCCATAACTGAAGCAATCTGCTGTTTTTGTTTCTGAAATGGCTCCATTGATAACGCTCATTCACTGTCGAAACCGTTGCGGATGAAGAAGGTGATCAACAATAGTCAAGGAAACGAAGCCGTTTGCTAATTCAAAATGCATATTTCTGATTTGGTCCTTGGATGTTTTTTGTAATTTTGTAATCAGCCTCCGGATAAATTGTAATTGGATCCCTTGATTTTAACGCCTTTTCCGGTTTGGTCCTTGGTTTCGGATTGTTTCAATCAAGTCCTTAATTGGCCATCAAACTTCAATAATTATGCAATTAAACCCCTGATTTGACCAAATCAACTCTTCAAAATTATAATTGGACCCCAAAACTTTAATTTCTTCCAATAAAAGCCTAAATTGACTTAAGAAATCAATTTTCTTGCAATCAAGCCCTCCATAAATTCAATTAAACCTTGGATAAAATTTAATTGAGTCCATAAACATCTGATTTTGGACTTTTCTTCCTCAAATTGAATTTTCCTTATCAACAGGGTTCTCACTGTCAAATTTCAGCCTTTTGCATTTTTGAATCTCCTCAACCAATTTTAGCATTTTTTCAGCATTCCAACATCCTTTTCTCGCTCCTATTATTTTTTGGATTTCTTCTGAATATTTTTTGTATTTTCTCATTTTGTTTTGTGGGAACCCAAAAATGGGTAACAACAACCTGTACCATCAAAACGATGTCCATTATAAAATGAGCAAAGGAAGAATTTTTCAGGAGAAGTACACAAATGTAGATTTGAAATACAATAAAACGGGTGTGTGAGGACCTGAAATATCCAGGGCTGTATTTGAGCGTTGACCGTTTCCATTATTCTGAACATGTGTGAGTCATAATAAAACTCTTGAATACTCATATTCTTCTGATGAAGAGCTCGTATGTCATTCTCTAATTGATACTATTTTGCAAAATTTGATTGCGTGAATAACCTTTGCAGATGATCCCAAACCTCTTTTGCTGTCTCATAGTTCGCCAACTGCGTACCTATCGAATGCTCAACAGAATTATTGATCCAAGTAATGATCTTTGCATTATTTGCTTCCCATGTATCTATCAAAACAACATCCCCCTCCTCAATATTCTTAGGTATCATATAAGTTCCACTAACATACCCTCACATCTTCTTACCCTTAAGAAAATTTCTTATTACATAGCTCCAATATGAATAGTTCTTCCCATCCAACCTCACAGTTACAGACTGAAGCGAATCATCTCTTTTAGTAGCTATAATCAACAATCACAGAGAACCAGAATGCAAAAGCAGTGGAAAACAAAATACCAAATTGCAGAAACTAAATAGAGATTGCAGAAACTAAACAAATATCTTCTCAAAATTATATGATTACTCCAAACCACAAAACAAATTTGTAGAAACTAAACGCAAATACCAAATTGCAAAAGCTAAAGGGAAGACGAAATACCAAAATAATTGCAGAAACTGACGAAATACCAAATTTTGCAGAAGCAGAAGACAAAATCTCACTCCAAAATAGTTGGATTCGCGAAGCTGTGTTTGGAATTAAGCCTCGTTCCATAAAACCAGCTCTAATACCATGTTAAAATAATTAAGATCAAACACAAAAAGGAGGCTAGAATTCTGAATAATCTGTATATTATAAATGCTTAGTTTTAACCTAAATACAAATAAAGTATATATAGGTTAAACTGAAAGTACTATTCTACCCTTAATAAATAAGACTACATAAATATTATTTAACACTATGTAGTACTTCTGCAACTTTTATATCTCTAACAATCACCACCTAGTTAAATTTCAAATCATAGATTCTATAGGCCTTAGATTGAGTGTTATAACCTATAAGAATTCTTGCATCTATCTTTTGATCAAGTTTACTCCTTTTAATTTTAGGTTTCAAAACATAACAAGTGCTGCCAAAAACTTCTAAATGATTAGTATTGGGTTTAAAACCATACCATATCTCATAGGGAGTTTGATCTTCCAAAGCTCTTGTGGCCATTCAATTGAGAAGGTAAGATGCTATGTTTACTGCCCCAGCCTAGAATTTTAATGATATTTTCTTCTCATATAGCAAACACCTTGCCATCTCCATCAATGTTTTGTTTCTCCTCTCACTGATCCTATTTTGTTATGGAGTATAGGTCATTGTTAGCTGATGTGTGAGCTCTTCTTTCACCGATTAACCCTCAAACTATCTAAAGGTATTACAATGTGTTTGAGAGTGTGGTAGCAGTTGCTTTTCAAAGTGCTTTTCATTCCAAAACACATTAAAATAATATATTTTTTTTATTTTTTTAAAATTATTTTTGCATCAGCACATCAAAATGATCTGAAAACACAAAAAACATATTAATTTAAAGCAAAAAAAATTTCAACTTTTTTCAAAAGCGCTTCCGAAACGCAATGATGAACACTGTCTCAGCCCCATTGTCATACCTCAACATTTTTAGTTTGTTTCTAGTTGAACTATTATCTAAAACTTCACGAACCTGGCAAATATATCAACCTTGAATTTTAAAAAATAAACCTTACAATACTTGCTCTAATTATTAATAAATAGTAAAAAATACTTTGAACCATTCAAAGATTAATTTTGCATAGGGCCGCACACATCTGTACTAACTAGAGTTTTAGTGAAGCTCTAAAGCTTTTATCAGGAAAAACACTTCCAATCTACTTTTCTAAGTAACAGGTTTCACAAAAATCATTTGTTCTTGTATTTTTAGCATACCAAAGGCCATCTGCAAATCAACTATCTTTTTCAAGGTTCCATAATTAAAATGCCATAACCTTTTGTGCTATAAAACATAATCATTTTCAACAATAGTGTTAGCACACAAACAAACTTTTTTCCGATCAACATTAAAACTCTTATCCATAATTTTAATAGTTAGCAATAATAACCCTTTTGTTGTCTTTAATGTCACACACTCCATCATTAAAAAATAATGACTAACCAGGTTCAATTAGTTGTCCTACACTGACAAGATTTCCATTAATTTCAAGTACATAAAGTATATTTTTGAGAGATTTTATACCTGACAAAGTTTCTACTTCAATTGTTCCTTTTCCCTCAACCTTTAAATAGTTTTAATTACCAATTTTGACTCTAGACGCATAGCTTCTGTCCAAATCCTTGGACAAACTTAAATTTATAGTTATGTAATTAGTACAATCACTATCAATAAGCCATGATTGATTGCTTATCTTGGTCGTGTTGCACACTTCTTTTATTGTTTCCATGAACAAAAGCTCTTCCTTAGCTTTTGAATTCTCTGCAACTAGAGTTTGTTTTACTGCTTCTCCCTTGTTCTTACAAAATACTTTGATATGACCAAATTGCTTGTAGATTATACATTGTTTATTCTTCAGGCAACAATAAACTTCAAGGTGATTTGTTTTTTGGCAATATTTGCAATGAGGGAAGGATTCTCTCCTACGGGTGAGCAAAAAAACTAAAAAACCAATTAAACCAATTAAAATTTTGAAAAAATCGACCGGTTCGTTTCGGTTTCAATTTTATAAGCCTGAAACCAAAAAAACCAAACCGAACCGAACCCAAACAAAAAAAACCGAGTCAAACCGGAAAAAACCTAGCCAAACCGGTTTGAATTAGTTTTTGTTCTAACAAAACCGAACCGAACCGAACCGAAACATGTTGGTTTGAACCAGTTTCGGTATTTTTTAAAAAATAATTCAATTTGGTTATTTTTTTAAAAAACCGAATCGAATAAAAAATAATCACCCCTATTCTCTCCTTTCTTTCCCTCAATTATTGTTGCTTTGTTGCTAGTTATTTGATTGCCAACCTCTCTCTTTTTCTTTTTTCCTTTTTGATTTTTCTGGTAAGAGTTTGTAGCCAAAAACCTCACTTGAAGATGCATTTCCTAACTTGCATTTGCTCTTCAAAGATCTCTTGTGTTTCAATCATAACTCTTCAAAGATCAAGGTGGGCTCTTCAAATGGTATTTAGAGAAATTAGCTTAATCAAAGAACAAAGGGCATAACAAGAACTTCTAGGTTACTGTCATCCCTTAAATTTATTTATAGACAAAATCAAAGATTACAAGATCTAATTTATCATAAAGAAAAGGAATCATAACAGCCATAATTCCCTTCATCTAAGGGATTACATAACTACATAGGCTTATTCTAAGTTAAACAAGTATCTAGCTAAACTCAAGTCTAAAAAACAGAACATAAAGAAAATACCATAACATACAGATAAATATGGCTAAAAACTAGCTGATAACAACCTGTGCCTCCATTTTAACAATTTTCTCCCTTGCTGTTGGCTCCGATCCTAACCCTATGTATATGAATTTGGAAAATAATCATGTCCATTTAAACTCTGATTCAGATGAAGCTTCACCACATTCTGCTTCAGACATCTACTGGTGGATTGTCACAGACACATCAAGTTAATGAAGAGCAAAGTTCCTATTCGATTGATTTGGAATTGAAAGTGCATGAAGAAGACATCGGGAAAGATATGTTGAACAGAGAATCTGATGATGGCCTTCTTAACTACATGGATGAGGAAAAATATGATTTGGTTTGTGAGGGTGGTGTTATTTTTACACTTGGCTAAGGATGATCCCAAAGTCTTTGATGTGGTTCTGTTGAAGATGGTAGCTGGACACCGACACACAAATAAAATTGGCCCGCTTCATACAAAAACACGATGCAAATTCATAGCTGTACACTGAGTGCCAAATTATTTTAGGTTTTAAAAAGCTTTCAATATTACACCAAATCTAAGAAAAAATCAACTCAGCTCATCATTATTTTCACATTTAATTTCTTTTCAAAAAAACACATAATAATTTCGTTATCAAAATCATAACGGTCACTGCAATAGTAATTTCTAAAAATATGAGAAGCTATTTCTGCTTTCGTTACATGTACACCATCACTAGTGTTTGATGAGCTGCTATCATCATTAAGAGAAAACATCAAATGGGTTTGTGGAGTTCACAGCCTTGGAAAATGGTGAGCAGCAACAAGGGGATGGTGATCAGCTGGAGAGAACAGCAAATGGAGATGGTAATGTCCTCATTGATAATTTTCATTAATCTGCAGAGCTCTGATAGTTTCATCTTGCAGAACATCTGTTGACTTTGTACTTTTTGATGCTTTATGTAATACTTCCTTTTTTCTTCCTTTCGCTTTCTTTACTCTGACTGTTTCTTTCTTTGTGCTTTCTCTCTGGTTTTTCTGCTCAGGATGAAGACGATGGTGATGAAGGCATGAGGTGCTGCTGGTTGAATGGAAGCTCCCTCCTCTGTGTTTTCTCGTTTTCGTCTCTGTGTTAGGCTCGTTTGCCTTCCCTGGTTCTGTTTCTCATCATTCGTTCCTTCTCAAACCCTGTATTTTTTTAGTCTTCTCCTTCGCCCCCCCCTGTTCTCTGTTTCTTTTTTTCTTCGTACGTTTTGCCTCTCTTCCCTTCCTGTACTGTGTTTGCTCTGTTCTTGCTCTTCGATCCCCCTTTTTGTTCTTTTGTGTTTTTTTAAAAACCCTCCCTATAGCCAGAGAATGCCATGCGGTTACCAAGATAATAAAGAGCTTATGGGACTGTTATGGCAGAAGTTCGAAATTCTACAGAAGGTAAGCTTGTGTATGTTCAACAACACAGGTCGAGCTATTAATACCTCCATCACTGCCATCGGGCCACTCCCACCGCCTCCTCCACTCAGTTCTTAAAAAAGAAGCAAAGATGGGGTTTGTGAGGGTCTACACAAAACCACAGCATTGCGGCGTTGGTCATGCTCTACAAGATGAGGTTGCGGTCTATTTCTCCTCAGACATACTCAGCAATTTCTTGAAGATTTAAACCTGGAATACTTTTAGCACTTGATCTTGCATCAGGAGAATGGGTTGGGCAAATCAACAGAGCTAATTTTATCATCAGGAGAATAGGCAGTCAAAGTTGTTGGCTACTATAGAAAACTTTACGATTTCCACTTTTGTTATTGATTTTTAATTTTATCTTTTAATTTGATAATTTTGGATCAAAATTAATTTTTAAATTTTTCATTTTGATGATCATTATATTTTATTTTTACAATAAAAATATCTATATTAATTTATTCTGAAAAATTAATAAAATCAATTCAATTTTTAATTAAAATAAAATATATTTAAATTATAAAATCCTCTTAGTCAGACATGCTTATTTATTTTTTTATTACAAGTTAACTTGTTTTGAGAGGGTATATATAGAAACAAAAAAAAATAGTAATTAAATTTTATCTTGTGTTATTTTTATTTTATTTTTTATATAAAAAGATAAAATAAAATAGATAAAATAACATGAAAAAGAAATGGACATTTACATATATTTTGGTCAGTAGAAGGTTAACACATAAAATAAAATATTTAATATATTTTATTATAAATACAAGATTCTATAAATAAAAATTAATTAGTAAAATAATATTATATTACATTTTTCAATGTGAAAGCCCTTATAAATATTTATAAATAAAAGATCTCATGCTAGACAAAGAAAGGAGGAAGATTCCTAGAGATACAAAACTATTTTCATGATAAGCTTTTCAAGAAAAAAGAAAAAAGAAAAAAAAAAAGAAAAAACTATTTCAAAAGCTTTCCAGCTTTTTTCATTTTACGGTTGAAATCTAAAAAAGCAAACCTCTACTTAATACCTCATAGCCTAAAATAATATCCACAATATGAGAAGCTATCATCTTCATTTCCTTCCTCTTCATGCAACCACTGTACACCAATCCTCCTTATTTGAATAATTGGATGATGTCGAAACACTGAAATACTCACGTCATCACCATTATCAAATGTAGGATTACCGACCTCTAATTTCCGGTGCATTAGCGATTGGAACTCACGAACACCACGCTTGAAAATCATAGGGATGACAAAGGCTTGACAACGCAAGGATCGACCACTGGTATTGTTTCTGATTTCAAGATAAATATGACGAGAGCCACCGTACCCTGACGTCACACAACTTACGAACAGATTAAAGCCACATATCCGGTGCGTAGGAGGAGGTGAGGATATTTTGAATGAAAAGTTATCTACAAACTCATTCTGAATTAGCCATTTATCCTCTTCTCCCTCCTCATGAAACCACCTCGACTTCTCTTCTTCATCAAATACACATGCGACAACGTTGAATGAGCCATGATCAAATGTTAACTGTACCACCAAAACAAAGTCTATAAAATGAGCCAAAGAAAAATATTCAAATGTAGATTTCAAAGAAAATAAAATGGGCGAGGGAGGACCTCAAATCTCAATGGCTGTACTTGAGCATTAACTATTTCCATTATTCTGAACATGTGTGTGTCAAACTTTTGGATTAATCCATGCTTTATCCGATCTTGGAACTCGACAAATTGATCACAGCCATTTGCTACAGTCCAACGGTTTAGATTTCTTTGCAGTGAATAGCAAAAGGACACATCTAACCAACTCAAATGGGATGGAAGCTCTGGAAGTGCCTGAAGCATTTTGCAATTTCTTAAACATAGGTGTCTGAGCAGACCAAAATCCTTGATGCTTTCAGGAAGAAAACGCATTGTTGTTCCACTTAAATCTAGTCTCCTTAAGGAGCATGGCAGTGAAAACGAGGTAAATCTCAACATTTTCCTCGCTGAAAACCTAGAGGGAAAGAATAGCTTCAATGGAAGAGATATAATGTATGATGTACTTGCAACAATTTCATCACTTTGAAGCAAGTTGCGCCCCTGATGATGGTCTAACACAATATTCATCAGACTGTTAAGATTTGAGCAACCATCTAAAACCAGCTCTTGAAGTGAATTCAATCTACTCATTTCTTCTGGAAGCTCCATAAGACTTGTACAATTTCTTAGATTTAAGATCAACAGCTTTTGTAAATCACCAATAGATTCGTGAATTTGAACCAAACAGATGCAGTCTTCAAGTAATAGCTTTTCAAGGGCTGGGAGACCCGAGAAGTCAGGGGTTCTAATGAGATCACGAGAGTGACGGAGATCAAGAACTTTCAATTTTGGAAGCAACTGTGACAATACATGAATTTAGTTGTTATCAATTGAAAACGAGAGAGATAGCTATAGAGAGAGAATAGATACATACCAGTTTGCCTTTCCAAGCATCAACTAGACAACTTCTGGATAGATCAAGAACCACAAGCTTCTCCAAGCATACGTGATTTGGTATGGATCTCGAAGACAATCCATGCCAACATAACCATATCAAATTCTTGGGAAAGTGCTCAAAACTTCCATGAAAATTAGTGTAGTTTAGTTGGAGAAATTTTACATCTGTCATCTTTCTAAAAGCATCCGTGCTGAGGATAGAAAACAAACTTGTTTGGCCAGTTTGTAATTTTCTCCCATTGGAAAAATCAGAAAGCCATTGTTGAAAGAAGTTAAGCCTGCGGTGCTTTCGGCAAACCATTGAATCAGTACAGACAACTTTTGCATAATTATCTTCCATTAATGCATGCATATCAATAGTAAGACCACGCAATTTTTCAGCATCCTGCATAATAATATTAAAAGTACACGAGAAAGGAAAGTAAATGAAAGAATATGTTAAGGCACCATAACCATTTAAGCAGATATAAAAAAATTGAGCTACTTACAGTAGTTCCTTTCAAAACGGTAAAAGCATCCTCGTGACGCCATATTCTTTGACATTTGAGAGATTCTTGACGAGCAATTTCCCTTCCCATAGCTCTTACTAGTTGATGCATCCACAACCTTTGATCAATGTTGATTTCAACAAGACATCTATCGATGAGATTGTCAATCCCAAATCTTGCACCTTTATCGAGCCCATCCAGTATCCTAACTGCATCATCCACATCCATTCCATTGAAGAAACATGCGATATCAAGGAATAAGTTCTTCGGATAATCACCATCAAGAAAGTCGTAACTTATTTGAAGAACCTTTTGAACTTCAAAATTAGGAATCACTTCCATTTGTTGTAATGCGCTTTCCCATATTTCTCTTCCTTTCCCGGACAATGAAGAGCCAATAACTCGAAGAGCTAATGGAAGTCCATTACAATGGTGTACTATTCTCCAAGAGTCTTCTACAAAACCATCAACAGGGTTAGCTTGTCCAAAGGCATTCCAACTGAAAATCTCAAGTGATTTTTCATCATCTAGCGGTTCAACTTTGCACCGGACCCACTGAAAATCATTAGCTGAAAACAGACCCTTATTTCTGGTTGTTACAATGATTTTACTTCCCTTACACAGCCAGTTTTGCATGACAATGATTTTATTGAATTGGTCCCTTTTGTCCACATCATCTAGAACAATAAGAGTTCTTCTGCAACATAATGCATCCTTAATCTTCAGAATTCCTTCATCTTCATCATTTATCTCATCAACAGTCTTTTTTAGGATGTCGGAAAGAAGTTGCCTCTGTAAGCAAACTATATCCTTTGATCTAAAATTTGATAGGAAGCTCTTTCCTTCAAATTTATGAATATTATAATTAAAAACACTCTTTGCTATGGTTGTCTTCCCAACTCCACCAATTCCATAGAGTATAGCAATGGCAGCATCATGGGACCCATCTTCCAACCATGAGTTGATATAATGTACTAGAGGATCTCTTCCAATGAAATGAAGGGGTAAATGAAACATTTTTTGATCCAATTTCTTTGAGACCTTCTCCACAATAGATTGGACAAACTGTGCCTCGTACCTACATCAAAATGTAAAATACAATGTGCGATTATTAGTAGTCTCTCTATAAGTAATAGAAATAAACAACATTTAGCTAAGAAATTAAAGCAGCTTGCGTGTCAATGATTTGATAGTTAATGATTGAAAAAAAAAACAACGAAGAAATCATAAGGATTTTATTTTATTTTTCTTATATGTTTTCTTACTAGTACACTTAACTGAAAGAAATTAAGAGTTCACGACCAGCATTCTAGTCTTATGCTATGTGTAGTTTCATCAAGAGATACAACTTACCCATCTCCTAAAACCATTCCAGCTAAATCTGCAACTTCTTTCAAAGCAATCCTCCACCCACTCACCCGCTCCTTCTCCTCGTTGAAGCTCTTTTCATGTTCCACAAATGCTGCAGCGAAGCTCCCTGTTTGACGTCCGACTTGGGATGGATCCACATCATAGAATACTGGCAAAACTATGCAGTCATCATTCCTCTTACGTTCCACGATCATTACAAGTTCATCGAGGCACCATCTCGACGAAGCATAATCTTTGGAGAACACGATTATCAATATTTTTGATTGTTGTATTGCCTTCTGGAGCTCGAAATCTATATTCTCTCCTCTCCGAATTTCATCATCATCTCTAAATGTGTTAATCCCTGCTTGAATTAGGGCCTTGTAGAGGTGATCGGTAAAGTTCTTGCGGGTGTCTGCACCTCTAAAACTCAAGAACACTTGATATTTACAATTAGAAAACCGAGAAGAGTAGGATTCTTGATACTTCCCAGCAGCCATTCCGATTCTAGCAAAGATAAGACTTTTCAAAGATCTGAACAAAAAAAAAAAAAAAGTTGCAGGATTGATGTCGATAGTTCAAGATCGACACAGCACACCAATAAGCTGAAGTATTCATATATTATTATCTTACTTTTTCTTTAAAACAATTTTTAAGTTATTTCCCAGCAATCAACTCCTCCATGCCCTTTCAGAAAAATATTTGTATGCATGATAAATCTCTATGCTGAACCAACAAAATCGGTTGATGAGATAATAAATAATTAGTTTCTAACAGTGAATTAATCTAAGTGATTCTCAGTTACAGCAGAGTTGCATTCCACAATATAACATAATACTAAAAGAGTTAAGAGAGAGAGAGAGAGAGAGAGAGTACCTGCAATCTTCACTTTCCCTTCGCTGATGTTCTCTTATCAGTTCCATCAATTTTCTGCTTTTAAATCAACCTTAAAAGTCTCTGTGGTATGGGCCATTTCCGCGTTAGGACCTTTTTTCTTTTCTTTAATTTGCTCAGAATTGAGAGAGAAAGGGTGGATTGTAAATTTAAGACAAGTCATCCCCACAAGTATGGATTTCCGCGTGAGGACTTTTTTGGTTTTATTTTGATCAAGACTTGGATGTTGAATATAATCACTAATTTTGGTGCCGGGAGTTGACGGCTATTGACATCGTGAAGTAAGAAAAAAGTTAGAAAATAAATTCCAAAAGTTGATGGCTATTGACATCATTTCGGCCAAAAATTCTATGGAAAATAAACTCCAGGAGTTGACGGCTATTGACATGGTGAAGTAAGAAAACAGTTTGAAAATAAACTCCAGAAGTTGATGGCTATTGACATGGTGAAGTAAGAAAACAGTTTGAAAATAAACTCCAGAAGTTGATGGCTATTGACATCCTGAAGTAAGAATCAAGTTTGAAAAATCTAATTAAGAGGAGAAGTTGATGGCTATTAACATCATTTCTGTTTCTCTCTTTTCTCAAATCTTTTGTTTCGTGGTTGGTATTACTGTATTCCTTTAACAATTTTTTTGTGAAGTAAATTATTATTTAGTTAATCCCTTTATTTTAATAACATAATATTAAATCCCTAAATTTTATATCTTTTTGCCATTAATTTCTCCTAGTTTCCTTTGTCTAAAATATCTCCTCTATATTCCAATCAGTTTCTCTGACCTCACATGCTTTTATAAATGTTTTTTTTTTCATAAAACATCGTTAGTAGACCAAACAGCAACAGGTAAATTAATTAAAAAAAAATTATTGTCTTGGGTTTAGACCAAAACGTATTGTATCAAATGTCTTTCAAGTAGTTGAGCAAAGAAAACTGATCATACTAAAAACAAATCGGGATTGCTTTCAATTTACTCCTAACATTTAGGACTAATGCAACTTTTGGATTATTTTTTAATATAATTTTAATACGTTGATGTCTAGAAAACATCATTTTTATGCATTTTAAATTAAAAATATACTTTTATGAAAGCATTTTAAATTGAAATTATACTCTTATAAAAACACTATGCATTTCATTATCAAACATACACTAAAAATAACCAGCAAAAAAATAAAGCACTCGAGTAAAAATTGTTTTCGGAATGAAATAGCAGATTTTAGATGGTTTGTGCGACCCATAAAAATATAGACTCAATTTTGATTTTCTCTGTGCTGGTAGATATTTTTTTATAGACGACTGAGCCACACGGCCATCATATTTGTGCCACAATTTTTTAACATGTCAGACTTGATTATATTGGCAAAGAGTTGCTAGTGGGCACTCTGTATAGCTAATGCTGGCGATGATCATGTTATCATTGGTGGAGGAGTTCAGCGAGCCATCAAAAGTCAACTTGCTTTCCGCAGGTGTCTTTAGAAGATAAACTTATGCCAAGAGAGAGAGAGAGTTTCTCATGTTGGAAATGCAGAGCGTTTAACTCAGAGTCCTGTCTTGAACTCTAAGGCTGAGAAACATAAGTAGGTTTCCTCAAACTGGTACTACAACTACAAAAGAAGCATGCAAAAATTTGGGAAAGACATACAGAAGAATTTTGGATGGTTGGATCTCGGAAGGAAGGTTTAATACTCGGGAGGATGGATTGCATATTCAATTTCCTATCACTGAAAAGTTCTCTGCGATGATTCTGATAAAGCAGGGTCACGATGGGGATGCGTTTGAGGAGGGATGGTAATGAGAAATACAGCTGTTGAGATTATTCAGCCTGACTAACTTTTCTCTACATTTAAACCACCTGGGGGTTATGGTTTTGTTTCCAGCAAAATCCTTCTCGATTGGGGAGAGCTTAGGCCTATTGTAGCCAGATAACTTGGTACTCGCCGCGTAATTGCTCGCCAAGTATGCTATAACGTGAATTGTTTATCCAGGTGCAGTGAAGTGAAGCTGCCGAATCTGAGTCATATTCTCATGCATTGCAAGGTGGTCTGGTGGGTGTGGTGATGTGTTTTGGAATCTTTTTGCTAGATGCGAGTATGTGGGTATGAAGGTGGAAGATGATGTCTTCTTGTTTTGGCATAATAATTTAGCAAGCAAAGTCCCATACACAATAAATGGAAGAAAGAAAGAGATGGAAGTGGCAGGATCATCAAACCCAAAGATAGCAACACAAGAGAGTGCAGGCGATGGTCTCCGTTCCTTGTGGAGATCAATACACCCTTTTGTTGATCCCGCTCAAAAATCTTCTTATTTTGGGTTCTTTGAAAATTGTTCATAGGAGTGTTTGGAAATGAAGTTGTTTTTTAAAGTTTTTTTTACTTGGAAAAGCATTAAAATGATATTTTATTAATTTTTTACATATTTTTTGACATCAACACATCAAAATGATTTGAAAACACTAAAAAATAATAATTCGAAGTAAAGAAAAAAAATAATTATTTTTTTTCAAAAATGCTTTTGCAATGCAAAAACAAACAGTTACTTGTACCGATAAAAAAGTAACTGCAATAAATTTTACTAAAAAGGCTTGGAAAAAGAAAATTTTAGTCAACCTAGTCTAATCTTTTAAATCCATGACCTAAAAGATTAATAAAATTCTGATCAATATAATATTAAGGGATGTAATCGAAAAAGAAAGTTCCAATAAAAAAAAGATTAAAACAAAAATAAATAGAAATCAAAAGTAAAAAGATCAAATTTAAAAAAAAAAACTTATTAAAGTATTGAGGGATGCAATTGAGAAAATAATTGAGCAAAAGAGTGATATAAAATATTGAGGGATGTAATTGAAAGGATAATTTAATTAAATGAATAATAAAAAATAAAAACAACAATTAAAAGAATAATAATCAAATCTGAAAGGTGAAAAAACATAAGGTGGATCAAATTAAAAGAAAATTCAAATTCTATGGATAATTTAAAATAAAACAAATAATAACAAAAAAAACAGGAAAACAATTTGAAAAATAAATAAATTGAAGAGTTACTTTGAAAATATATAAGGATAAACTCTAAAATCCATAAAAAAAAAAAAGCAAAAAGAAGAATGAAAAAAAAAAATCACCGATGCAAAACTCAATATATTTTATGTATTGATAAAAAATGGAGGTAAAGCTGCAAAGATTAAAATGTGATTGTGAAAGCCAGATCATCCTAAGAGTGTGGAAAAACCTAGGGCGTGTTCGTGTCAAGTATATGCGCAACCAATTTTTGAGATTAATTATTATTTTATTTATGCAAAAATATTAAATTGCCTTGGATGAAGCTCCATGGTTACAAAAAATAATAATTTAATAAGCATGCATGATGGCATATTGACATCCTGAAGTAAGAATCAAGTTCTGTGCGATGGATTGCATATTCGACTTCCTATCACTGAAAAGTTCTGTGCGATGGGTCGCAATTTTAAATTATTCAGCCTGACTAATTTTAAATTATTCATGGAAGCTGCCGAATTAGAGTCATATTATCATGCATTGCAAGGTGGTCTGGTGAGTGTGGTGATGTGTTTTGGATTCTTTGCTAGGGGCGAATAATTAAAGTATTTGGGTATGGAGTTGGAATATGATGTCTTATTGTGTATGCATAACTATGATCCGTACTCTATTATTGGTTAAATATTTTTATTTTTTATAAAAATATATATCCAAGTTTTTTCAATGCATTTTTATAATTCAAAAAATATAACAAATCAAAAGGTTTAAGCACACATCTAATCAAATAAACTAACAATTATATGTACTAATAAATACATAAATAATCATTAATGACACTTAAAACTAAAACTTGAAAAACCAAGATACAGATGTAAATAAAGATATTTAATCTTGAAAAATAGGATATTAAATTGATTGAATAAAATAAAAAAAAATAAAGGAATAACATGTAAGGCTACACATATTTAAATTATCATCTGAAAATAAATATTTTTATTTTTAAAAAATTTTATCTATATAAAAGATAAAAATAAAATCATATATGAACCAGAAAAACCTCTCCTAAAATTAAATGTATAATAAAAAAATTAATATTATTTAAAAAAGGCTCTCTGAAAAAATTAAAAAAGAGGATGTTTTGTTCATTTTTTTGGTTTTTGATTTTTTAACTCACTCTTGGGACTGGTATGATATCATATCCAAGAGCCTAGGGTCTAACACTCACGCTAGACCCAAGGCTCATGAGTCTAGTAGCCATGCCAAACCCAAGCACCTGGTTTTGGTAGTATTGGCAGACCCATGCTGTTGGGTCTGACAGCCATTCCAGACTCACGGCTCAAGGGTTTCGTAGTCATGCCAGGCCAAAGGTACTGAATCTAGCAGCCATGTCAAACATAATTGCCTTGGGTCTAGCAGCCATGACAGCAAAAAACAATGTGTTCTTTGTTGAGGCAAACGATGTGTCGTCTTTTTTGCCCAAATTTCGGCCACTATGGTTGTCGCACCCTCGCGGTGGAGCGGCGATCCCTCGATTGGTTTCGGGGTCGTTTTTTGTTTTTGTGAATAAAGGAGTCGCCACCTAGTATTTGGTCACTAGGAATCCTAACTAGTCTTTCAGAGATTCTAAGGTAAGGGATTGGTTGCGTAAAGGGAAGGTATTAGCACCCCTAATACGCCCTACCTAAGGTAAGCTGCTTGGTGTTTGGTTTGCTTTATAATTGCTATAGTGTTAGTGTTTTCTAATCCCATCAGTTTTTCTAGGTTTGATTCAAACTAAATTTATTAAGATAGAAATCCAAAGAAGTTTCATATGCTTTAAAAGCTCATTTTCCCCTTAGTTTCTCAAGAGTTTGCGACTCGTAAATCGCAAGGAGGAGGGAGAAAAATTTAAAAATCTAGGGTGCTTTAAAAACCTTTTTTTTTTTGTCTTAGTGTTTTATACTCTCACGGCTCGTAAACCGTGGAGCAAAAAAATTGAAATGTCCTCGATTATAATCAAGGCTTCTTTCAAAGATGTGTGCGGATTTATTATTCTTAGAAAATTATTTTGGATATTTACCACTCCGGGTTTCTTTATCCAAATATTAACAGTGAATAATAACAAATTATTCCCAATAATATTTTGGATATTCGTCCTTTAAGGATTTCTTTATCCAAACATTAGCGGTGAATAATAGATGAATTCCTCTAAAAATAAGATTTTTATATTTTTTGGAATATTGGCCGATACCCTTTGGAGTTTTACAAACATGTTGTAAAATCCAGAAATGCAAGAAAATATTTTTTGTTGTGTTTAAGAAATCCATGCGAAAACACATTTTCGAAACTTCCAATATTTTTTGTATAAAAAAAAACGTTCAAAACATGTTAAGGTATTGGCCGTATGCAATACACAAGAAAACATTTTTTGATATATACGTAAATTTGTCACATTTCATCAAAAATCGAGTATTCTTGTAAAACCCGGGAAAAATAATAAATAAATAAAAGTGAAAGAATTCATGCATATGATTAAATAAAAACAGAAATTCAGAAATTTTTGAATATAAATTTCCGGGCGAAATAATTCGAGATATTATAATAAACCCGGTACTGTTGAGGGTTAGATTTAACTGAAGAGAATAATGCACTTAAAGGAAAAGGGGGTCTAAATGCAAATAAGGGAAAATATAGAGTATAAATACTCTCTCCTCACCAAGACAATCGGTAGGAACCATAAGGAGAGAAAATAGGGAGTTTTATACCCATTCTCGAGAAATCAAGAGAGAGATACTAAAATTTCAAGAACCCATCCAAGATTAAGAGCTTAAAGATGGGATAAACACTTGAGAGCAAAGGATTACCAAGAAATTGAACAAGAAGAAAAGACAGGAGAGAAATTGAACAAGAAGAAAAGAAAGGAGGGAGTTGAAAATCTTCAACTGGTTGAAGATCAAAATCTTAATTTATACCGGGTAAGGTATTCTAAACATGATCTTAAAAAAATTCATTTTTTAAATTCGATGAAGAATTGATGCCTTGATATTGAATCATAGGTTAGGGTTCTTAGACTTAAATTGGGGAAAAAGTACTTATTGTTGAGATTAAGTTAATTCATGTGTGTAGTATGTAGTTTATGAAAGTATTGTGTGAAGGGGAGGGGGAGACGAATCTGGACAGACTTGTCTCCTAACTTTCGATGAGATTTCGGGTAGGAGGATGAGGGGATTAGGATCGGGTTCCCCATAGAAATTGTAGATTTGAATGTTAGCTAACCAAGGAAACTGGTCTTGCTCAATTTGGAAATATAGAACTCCAGTTATGGGTTACCAACTGAGACTGAGTCGTGACTGATTATGTAGGGCAGTAAGACTAATTAGTAAATGAACAATTTTGACTATCTTGGAGGCAAAATTGGGTTCTCCTCCATCAGAGAACTAGTAGCCTCGTGTATTAGCTTTCTAACGAGATCAATCTTAGTTAAAATGGAGTTTTAGAACTTCTATATAGCCTATACATGGCTTTACTTAGGAAACAAATATTACATTAACTCTAGGGTGTAATATCGGGTGAGCAGAAATAAGAAACCAGAATATTTGATTCTGATTCTGTCATCAGCAGTGATTTCTTTCCTAGTTAAAGGATGGTGTGGCTCTTTTCTTTCCTTCCATAGAGCCAGCTGCTCCCTTTAAAATGAGGCAATAAAAACGTGGTTTGCAGATGAAAGGAAAGAAGATAACCGGGGTAGCTGTGCAGAGAAAAAGGAAAGAAAGAATTGCAGACGGGGATCTAATTCCTGTTCTTCAATTTCGTCACCTGGCAAAATTTCTTCTAATTTTATCTTCAATCAACTCCCTTATTTTAAACCTTTTCCATTTGGTCCTTGGTCCATAAAAGGGCTTCAAATTGGCCTGCAATTGGTCTTCAATCTTTAAGCATCTTGCAATTGTGTCCCTGCAAACTTGTGCAAAAATCCTTCTCGTGGCAGGAATCCCTGCTTTCACACTAGATATTCAAACGGAAATATCTTGAGCTTTCAATATTAAAATCAAGCGATTCAAAATCCCAAATTCATCTAGGCGTCCAGGACTACAACTTTGATGAAGGAGTTGAAGGGAGATAAAATCGTTTTAAAGAACAGAATCTGGCAGTAATCTGGTTGATCAAAAAGAGTCTCCTCATTTAATTTAGAAACTGACAATGTCAAGGATCCCGATATGACTGAGAGTATGACCTAAGAACAAATCATCAAAATTTGTGACGGAAATAGAGTTTTTAGTGCAAAACTCGGGTCAGGATCCTTTTCGCGGCAAGAATCCCTACTTTCACACTAGATATTCAAACAGGAATATCTTGAGCTTCTGATATCAAAATCAAGCGATTCAAAAGCCCAAATTCATCTATGCATCCAGGACTACAACTTTGATGAAGGAGTTGAAGGGAGATAAAATCGTTTTAAAGAACAGAATCTGGTAGTAATCTGGTTGAACAAAAAGGGTCTCCTGATTTAATTTAGAAACTGACAATGTCGAGAATCCTGATATGACTGAGAGTATGACCTAAGAATAAATCATCAAAATTTGTGATGGAAATAGAGTTTTTAGTGCACAACTCGGGTCAGGATCCTTCTCGCGACAGGAATCCCTACTTTAACACTAGATATTCAAATAGGAATATCTTGAGCTTCTGATATCGAAATCAAGTGATTCAAAAGCCCAAATTTATCTACACGTCTAGGACTACAAATTTGATGAAGGACTCAAATTGAGATAAAATCGTTTTAAAGAACAGAATCTGGCAGTAATCTAGTTGGTCAAAAAGGTTCTTGATCTAACAATATCGAGCTTCCAAATCTGACTGAGAGTCTGTCCTAAGATCAGTGATCCCTAGGACCCAATAAAGGTGTAGGTCAATTTTTCAACATGTCATGAGTGACAAAATATAGCTAGGACGGTCAGATATCGTACGAAACCAAATCAGAATTAGAGCCTAATTTGGAACAAAAAATTGTGACAGCAGCAGAATCAGTTTTTTTTTAGTGCAAATTTTGAGGGATTTATCCAACCTTAAAAACAAGATAACAAAGGAAAGAATTTAGCATTATGGAGACCCCTAGTCAATATAAAAACCTGATGATTTTAGCAGCAAAGGGGAAGGATAAAGAGAGTAGAAAACAACTCAAATAAGGTTTCGAAAAAATAAAATAATAATAATAATAATAATAATTCTTTCTCTCCTTCTGTCAATTTTCCAGCAAACATGAGCTACACTCCTGCACTTGGTTCGAAAGAGGTATACATTGTCTCTAGCACGTGGGGTCCAAAAATGAGTAACAACAATGGTTGCCAGAAAATCAAGACCTATGCTCTTTTGACTTAAAAACCTGTTTTACCCTTTTTTATCCTAAAACATCTATAAAACACCCTATAAACCATGAAATCCCATTTATGGTCTAAAAAAACCGTCCCAAAAACCGAACGCAACCCGAAATCAAAACTCAACCTGAGCTCATATATGTTTTTTCACGAACGTTTAAGGTATAAAAACATATAATATGCACTCACCGCATCAAATGGAATAAATTAACACAAAAATCCCTTATTTTGGTGCTCTAAATCGGTGTCAACGACAAGTTTCTCTCTCTATCGTCAGAATCCAGCGACCCCTCTTTCTCTCCTCTCTTAACCAATGACCACATAATAACAAAAATAATCATCTGTGCCAAAATTAAATTGGAACAATTTTGAGAGACCGCAATTGTATAAAATATTTAGTGATGAAATATAAAAGAAAAGTTCCAATAAAAAAATATTAAAAACAAAATTATTATTTTATTTATGCAAAAATATTAAATTTCCTTGGATGAAGCTCCATGGTTACAGAAAAGAAAAACAAACTGAAAAGATAAAACACTCCTCAACCCAAGGCAAAGACAACTATGATTTAAAGGCATTCTGAGTTATTTTACTGTAAAATTAAAATGAAAAAGTCAAAAGTTTTGTTAATCATTTTACTGTGTAAATAATAAAATGACTGTTAGAACCTTTTTCCGTTGGCAAATTATGTTGTGTTAATAGTAGCAAAATCATCGTTTGACAGTTGTTGTCGCATGTCACCTGCGCGACGTCGGTTGACGAAAACATCCACCCTCAAATTCTGTCTATCTAAAAATGTGGCAAATGTGGGGAGATAAGGAATTCTTGTCTTTTATTAGTGGAAAAATAGAATGGGAGTCGCCACCTAGTATTTTGGTCACTAGGAACCCTAACTGGTCTAAGAGATCGAGTACAGGGACTGATTGCGTAAAGGGAAGGTATTAGCACCCCAAATACGCCTTACCTAAGGTAAGCTGCATTGTTTTATTATCTGATAAAATCTAAGGTCGGGTCGTGTTTTCTAGTTGTTGGTCCGTCTATGGTTTAAGAAGAGTCCTCCTCGATAAGGAGATCCTTATCTTATCGAGTAATTCTGGCGTCAACAAAAAAATTTTAATATCCTGGATACGTCTTACGTATAAGGTCGTAAACCCAGATATTAAGGGAAAACAAAAAAAAAATTTGAATTTTTTGAAATATTGGCCTAATTCTCCTGACTTTAATAAACTGGTTATTAAAGCCAAAATGCATGTTAATACATATTTTTGAATTTTTATTTTTTGTATATATATATGAAAATATAATATGATTTATTTTTTAGAGACTTGGCCATATGCATGAAAATAAAATATTTTATTTTATTTTATTTTTGATGAAAACTAAGTATTTAAGACCGGATTTGTATCTTTACAGTATAAAAATACAAACCAATATTAATCAAAATGCAGTAAAATATTTGTGGAAAATCACAAATTTTTAGAAAGAATTTTTTTGATTTTTTTGGGCTAGGCCCAACCCGGCCCATGTGGCTGGGCTGGACCTAGCCAGCTTGCGTGGCTGGGCTGGGCCTAACCAGCCCAGCCATGGTCACTGGCCCATGCCAGTGACCAGCCTTCCTTTTCCATGCACGCGTAATACTTTACGCGTGCATGAACAGTGCGAAAGGTAATTAAATTACCTTCGCACTGTTCATCATCTTGCTTACCATGCGAGAACAGAAAAAAATGAGAAAAACAGAGTGTTGGAGCGTTGGTTTCTTTACGTTTTCTTTTCTTCCTTTACATACTAACAAGCATCATCTTATTATGCAGGAAATGAGATGGACATCGAACGTACCTGGTTTTGAGAAGACGAAGATGACAGTGGCGCTGTGTCCTCTGCTTCCGTTCGGTTTGCTTCCTCTGCTCTCCTTTTTGCTTTCTCAATATTTCTCTGCTCTCTCTTATTTCTTACGTTCTTTTTTAATCTGTTTTCCTCTTGCTTTCTCCTCACTGTAACCTCTCCTCCTCTCTGTCTGCTCTCCTCTCATCTCTGTTTTTTCCTCTGTCGTTCTGGTTTTTTTTCCTTTTCCCACCTCTCTATGTCGTCTTTTTCTGTGTTTCTTTTTTCCTTGTTTGGGTGCAGTACATCCTCTGGCTTTTATAGCCAGAGGACGCAAGCTTTTTCCATTGCAGGGACAGAGTAACGGCCGGAGAGATATCAGCCGTGGACATGGCCCCTTGATCACCGCCTTCGCTCCTGCAACCGTTTCTCCGCCAGCTGCAATGTAACGTCTTCTGAAGAAGAGAGTGAACAAGGTTGAGCGAAACGGCGCCGTTTTGCAATTTTGAATAATATTTCCGATTGAATCCTTGGATGTTTATGTAATTTTGTAATCAAGCCCCCCTGACAAATTATAATTAGACCCCTTGATTTTAGCACTTTTTCTTATTTAGTCCTTGATTTTGGATTGTTTCAATTGAATCCCTAATTGGCCATCAAACTTCAATAATTATGCAATTAAACCCCTGATTTGACCAAATCAACTCTTCAAACTTATAATTGGACCCCAGAACTTTAATTTCTTCCAATAAAAGCCTAAATTGACTTTAAAAAATCAATTTTCTTGCAATCAAACCCTCCATAAATTCAATTAAACCTTGGATAAAATTTAATTGAGTCCATAAACATCTGATTTTGGACTTTTCTTCCTCAAATTGAATTTTCCTTATCAACAGGGCTTTTATAATGTCGAATTTCAATTCTTGTATTTCTGAACCTCCTCAACCACTTGCTAGCCATTTTATGCGAGTTCCAGCATTCTTTTCTCACTCCTAATTTTTTTCTTTATTCCTTCCAAATATATTTTTTGATATGTATTTTTTTGTATTTTTTTTATTTTTTATGGGAACCCAAAAATGGGTAACAACAGTTGTAAATACTCTATGTGACAATAATAAATCTACAGTAAGAGTTAGATACAACACTCATTTTATTGTGCATAAAATTAATTAATTTGGTCAAAATATCTTTTGGGATCATGTTGTGACTTCCAGAATTGCATTACTTTCTGTTCCATTTTTCTCATACAGATCGTCTAAATTAGAACCCTGCATGCATGTTTGACAAACTTGAAAAACCGTTATGGAAGCACTTTCTCATAGTTTCTTTCTCTTGACCTTATCACGTTAGGCAATATAATCTTCAAACCTTACCTTTACCTCATTTCTGTCACAAATATGTAAGTGGACGAGTACTTTGCTCGAACATTGACTATTGTGAATAAGATGAAAGTTCATGGTGAGATGATGGAGCAGGTCATGATCAATAAGAAAATTTTGCGATCAATGACTTTCAGATTTGATTATGTGGTATGTTCAGTAGAGGAGTCTAACGATTTGAGCCAACTTACCATAGATGAACTTCAAAGCAGCTTACTTGTTCATGAATAAAGAATGAACCGTCATATTCAAAACGATGACCAAGCTCTGAATGTTTCATATGAAGGAGGCAGGAGTAGAGGTGGTCGAAGTACATTTCGAGGTCGTGGAAAAGGTAGAGGCATGCATGGATTTAACAAAGCACTTGTGGAGTGCTACAAGTGTCACAAGCTAGGACACTTTCAATATGAATGTCTGTAATAGCCCGGCTTTTTCAAGCCCAAAACAACAGTAATTTTATTTTTTTTACTTGACACACATCGTGTCGGTAATTGGCGAACCTGTTCCCTTCACATCATCAATATATAATCCATACATCAACATTTCATTTAAAGTGAATCTTACATAAACTTATAATATTATGTTTGCATGATTAGAAGTTCGCATTTAAAATATATTTGCATAGTCATGAGTTTGTATTCTATCTTACAAATAGTCATCACGAATTTAATCTAAAAGGATCTAATAATAGTTATACATTTAGTACATTGATTCATATAAAATACATCATGATTTAGAATGCAACTACATGATTCCTTGCAAAAGTAGGTTCCCATGTATCGGGTTTCCTAGGCACCTTGTTGGTATGACGTCCCTACTGCAGTACAAAACATTTACAAGAATGCAATTACTTATTAATAATAATAATAATAACAATAAGAAAATGGTCTGGCAGTTTAACGAAGCATTAACATTATCTCATGTTTGAAGCGTGACATTTGTAGTTCCTTCATGTTCTTGGTATACACAACTTGCGGTATATATATATATATACACCAATTCTTGCAATCAACTATAATCTTAAATCCAGTCATTCTTTTAAGACATCATTTGTCGAGGTTAACTATTCACTCACCCCGGCCATCCCTTCGAATTCCATCAGCCAAAACTAATCAACAGTTTGTCCCAGTCATTCCTTTGGATGTCATTAGCCGAAGCTAATCGTTCATTTATTCCGGTCATCCATTCAGATGCTATTAGCTGAAGCTAATTAATCGTTTGTCCCGGTCATCCCTTCAGATGCCATTACCGAAGCTAATCATTCATTTGTCCCGGTCATCCATTCGGATGCCATTAGCCGAAGTTAATCAATCATTTGTCCCGGTCATCCCTTCAGATGCCATTAGCCGATCCCGGTCATCTCTTCGGATGCCATTAGCCGAAGCGAATCAATCGTTTGTCCCGGTCATCCATTCGGATGCCATTAGCCGAAGCTAATCAATCGTTTGTCCCGGTCATCCCTTCGGATGCCATTAGCCGAAGCTAATCAATTGTTTAGCCGAAGCTAATCATTCATTTGTCCCGGTCATCCATTCGGATGCCATTAGCCGAAGCTAATCAATCGTTTGTCCCGATCATCCATTCGGATGCCAATAGCCGAAGCTAATCAATCGTTTGTCCCGGTCATCCCTTCGGATGCCATTAGCCAAAGCTAATCAATCATTTAGTCGAAGCTAATCATTTATTTGTCCCGGTCATCCATTCGGATGCCATTAGCCGAAGCTAATCAATCGTTTGTCGCCGAAGCTAATCAATCGTTTGTCCTGGTCATCCCTTCGGATGCCATTAGCCGAAGCTAATCAATCATTTAGCCGAAGCTAATCATTTATTTGTCCCAGTCATCTATTCGGATGCCATTAGCCGAAGCTAATCAATCGTTTGTCCCGGTCATCCCTTCGGATGCCATTAGCCGAAGCTAATCAATCGTTTAGCCGAAGCTAATCATTCATTTGTCCCGGTCATCCATTCGGATGCCATTAGCCGAAGCTAATCAATCATTTGTCAACATTTAAGCATTTGGAAATCTGATATCTGAATTAACACAATACGGCAACGTTCATGATAAGGTATTTCATTGTTCAAGGTCATCTCTTCAGATGCCTTTAGCCGAAGCTAATCGTTCATTTGTTAACATTTAAGCATTTGACAGTCTGATATCTGAATTAACACAATACAGTAATATTCATGATTAAACATTTTCATTATTCAACATTATTTAAAAGGAAGGTGAAAGTCACCTACCGCAATAGAAGCTCTACTCGTGCTCCCATGTTGCTGCTGTTGCACCACACCGGTGGTCCCTCCTACAATCACATACTCATCTCATAAATTTTCCTCATTCAAGGATATGTTTTATAATAATCATATCAATAGCTAATAAATCTTTCTTTATATCTTATGTTTTTCTCATTACACCCATTAATGTTGTCATCCTTTATCCAATCATAGTTATCATTCCTTTAGGCCGATATTATAGAGAATCCATATTCATCCATTACTCATATGTTACTTTCATATGCATGTTCATATCCTCATAATAACATACATACATATATCATGTATATTTTTAGAGTTAGTATCTCAATGTGCAAGTGTTCGTATGACTCAATTCTTTTATATAGTATTCACGTGAAAGTTTACTGTTACTGTTTGACTTTGAACTGTTACTGTTTGACTTTTCCAACCGTTATTGTTTGACTTTTCCAACCGTTACTGTTTGACTTTTTCAACCGTTACTGTTTGACTTTGAACCGTTACTGTTTGACTTTTCCAACTGTTATTGTTTGACTTTGAACTGTTACTGTTTGACTTTTCCAACCGTTACTGTTTGACTTTTCCAACTGTTACTGTTGAGACATTTGAACTGTTACTGTCTAGACATTTGAACTGTTACTGTCTACACTTTGAACTCTTACTGTCTAGACATTGAACTGTTACTGTCTGAACACTCATCAGATTCTTAACTATATCTAGACTTATAGAACTCTGTTTCAAGCGAGATTAGTCTCGTTGGAAAGCTAATACACGAGGCTATAAGTTCTTTGAAGGAAGGAGAACCTAGTTCTGCCTTTGAGATAGTTAAAATTGCTCATCAACAAACACCACCCTACAGGGTCTGTCAAGACCCAATCTCGGTTGATGACCCATAGCTGGGGTTCTACAGCTCCACATGGAGCGAGATCAATTTATTAGTTAGCTAACATCTAAAAGTACAATTACTATGAGAAACTTGATCTTAATTCTCTCATCCTTCTACTCGAATTCTCTCCAAAAGTTAGGAGACGAATCTGTCCAGATTTATCAACCTTTCCATTTACACACAACATCCACAATTTAACTTTTTCTCTATAATCTCAATCCCCTAGTCATATCACATATCGTTTAAGATTGTAAAAAATATCTTTATAAGAGCTAATTTATCTTATTTATTTCAATCTTCCCTCTTAACGTCAAAATAAAACATTCTTGTCGATTTTACAAACTTTCCGAACAATATTCTTCTAAACACAATCCTTGACACAGTTCCTATAAACCATAAATAACAATGAATAATATTCCAAACAATCTATACTGTCAAGTTATAATGCATTATTACGAGTATAACATATCCAAATATTAACTTCATCAAATGGTGAAATTTCCAGAAATATGGGTTTAACCGAACTGACCTCAAACTTGCAGACCTACTGTGCGAGATACATAATTTCTATACCAAATGTTTGTTTCAGATCTCAACCGTTTAGAATCTAGACAAAATCAGGAAGAACAACATATCCAAGTTATAGCCTAATCCAACGGTGGTTGAAGGTGAAAACAGACAGCAAAGAAGACTGTCTAGAAGTGTATTTTCCCAAATATTTTCCTCCCTCGATATCTCTCAAACGAGGACTGATATAGAAAATCCCTACGGTGACAATGTACAAGACATGGATGAGAACAACATACCCAAATATCGTGCTGATCCAACGGTGGAAGGTGGAGTTATAGTTGTCGGTTGATTTACCATCAATATATCTTCTCTCTAGCCTCTCTCTAAACTCTCTCTTACTCTTGCCAGTCCCTCCAAGAGAGAAAATAGAATGATATTTATAGTTCTAACATCTTGTTAATTGCACATTTATCCCCACCCCTTTTTATCATTTATACATAAACTCCCAACTTTCTATTATTTGAATATTGACCTCTCTTGATCTTACGTATTCATTTTGTCCTCACAAATGTTTTTCTTTTCAATGATTTAGTACTATATTCACTTTTCATTTCATTAATTTCACTATTTTTATCTTGATTAGGTTTCTTTAATTTAATTTAACCCATTTTACTATTGGTTAAATTTCTCATCTTTTAAATACCCAGAAAAATTATAACCGAGGATTTACAATGTCCTAGTTGGGAAAAAGGAGCTCATTATGCTGAAATAAATGCAGAAGAAGAAATGTTGCTAATGGCTCAAACATATTTTAACAACTCTAAAGAAACAATGTGGTTTCTTGACTTAGGCTGTAGCAATCACATGACTGGTGATAGATAGTGGCTCCTTCATCTAGATGAGTCTTTTTGACAGGTTGTAAAGCTTGGCAATGACATCAAAATGGTTGTAATAGGGAAAGGAAGCATCAAGCTTTGAATTAATGGCACAAGTCAGATGATTGTTGATGTATTTTACTTACCTGAGCTAAAAAAATAATCTCCTTACTATTGGTCAGCTACAAGAACACAATTTGGCTATTCTAATGCAGCATGGAGAATGTAAAATTTATCATCATGAACGAGGGTTAGTTATGAGTACTCAAATGTCTACTAATCGGATGTTTATCCTTCTGGCTGAAAGAGAAACACAGGTGCAAGCTCAAATCTCTATTCCTACATGCTTCAAGACCACATCTGAAGCTCTAACTGACTTTTGGCACCATAGATATGGGCATTTACATTTCAAGGGCTTAAGTACCTTGTCTCGTAAGAAGATGGTGACGGGCATGCCTCATCTCAGTGAGTCCTCTGCTGTTTGCACAATATGTATGACAGGAAAGCAACATCAAGAAACCATTCCTAGAAAGAGTATGTGGAGAGCTATACAGAAGTTGCAACTCATCCATGCCAACATCTGTGGTCCCATTACACCTGAATCAAGCAATCATAAGAGGTGCATACTCACATTTACAGATGATTACAACAGAAAGTTGTGGACCTATTTTTTGAATCTTAAATCAGAAACACTTGCCATGTTCAAAAAATTCAAAAGTCTAGTAGAAAAAGAATCGACAAATGTTATATGTTGTCTCCAAACTGATCGAGGTGGGGAGTTTACCTCGTTTGATTTTAATGAGTACTGCAGCTCTAATGGTATTGTTAGACAACTCACAACAGCCTATACCCCACAACAAAATGGGGTTGCAGAGCAAAAAAAACCAGACAATTATGAATATGGTACGTTGTATGTTGACAGAGAAGCTTGTACAAAATTTTTTTTGGCTAGAAGCTGTCAACAAGGCTATTCATTTGCTCAATTGATGTCCTATTTTTGCTATAATAGACAAGACACCAGAGGAAGCATGGTCTGGGTTCAAGCCATCAGTGGAACACTTCAAACTGTTCGGTTGCATTGGACATGTTCATATTCCTGACAAAAACAGGCAGAAACTTGATGATAAAAGCCTTCGATGTGTCTTCTTGGGTTTGAGTCAAGAATCTAAAGCCTATAGAATGTATGATCCAGTGTCTACAAAAATTATTGTAAGCAGAGATGTGGTGTTTGAAGAAGATAAGCAGTGCGATTGGGGTACTGAAGAAACTAGGAGTCCAATTCTTATGTGGGGAAATAAAGCTAATTTGCAACCAGAATATGAAAATGCAGAAGAAGAGCAGCAGGTTGAAGATGGTGCTATAGAAGCAGAGCAACAGCAGGTTGAAGACAGTGCTACTGGCTTCATTTCATCATCAAGCGAAGACGTTTCCAGTCCAGTTTAAAGGAGAGTTTCCAGTCCAGTTCAAGGGAGAGTTAGAAGGATATTAGCTTACTTGCAGGATTATATAAGTGGTGAAGGGTTATCTGACTTAGATGAAGAAATTAACTTAATGTTGTTTACAGCCTCCAATGATCCAATATCCTTTGAAGAAGCTGCCAAAAGCCCGAAGTGGAGAGAAGCAATGGGTTTGGAAATCAAATCCATCGAGAAAATGGAACTTGGAGCTCACTACACTTCCATTTGGAGCCAAACAAATTGGAGTAAAATGGGTCTTCACGACCAAGCTAAATGAGAATGGGAAAGTGGATAAACTCAAAGTAAGGCTTGTAGCAAAGGGATTTTCACATAAATTTGGAATTGATTATACCGAAGTCTTTGCACCTGTAGCTCGATGGGATACCATTTGAATGATCCTAGCTCTTGCTGCTTGCAGAGGTTGGGATGTGTATCAGCTCGATGTGAAAAGTGCTTTCTTGTATGGGGAGCTGAGCGAGGCAGTGTTTATTGAGCAACCACGAGGCTATAAAATAAAGGGAGCAGAAGACAAGGTTTATAGACTCAAGAAAGCTCTATACGAACTCAAGCAAGCTCCTCGAGCTTGGTACAACAAACTTGAGTCCTATTTCATTAAAGAAGGTTTTGAAAGATGTCCGAGTGAACATACCTTGTTTACAAAGACAATGGAAGGGAAATGTCTTATTGTAAGTGTATACGTTGACGATCTTATTTTTATAGGGAATAATATAGCAATGTTTGAAAGGTTCAAGAACTCCATGAAACAAGAGTTTGACATGTCTGATCTTGGGAGAATGAAATATTTTCTTGGCGTGGAAGTTGTGCAACATAGTGGAGGGATCTTCATCAATCAAAGGAAATATGCTAATGAGGTGCTTGAAAGATTTGGCATGAGAAACTGCAATCCTGTCACAAATCCAATTATACCGGGTTTCAAACTTGTAAAAGATGAAGGCGGGGTAAGTGTTGATGAAAGGACATACAAGCAAATGGTGGGCAGCCTCATGTATTTGACTGCCACCAGACCAGACTTAGCTTTTGTGGTAAGTTTAATCAGCAGATTCATGGAAAGGCCAACTGAGTTACACCAACAAGCTGTAAAGAGAGTTCTTTGTTACATAAAAGGGACTACTGAGTTGGGAATCTTTTACAAAAGAGGTGAAGAAGAGAAGTTGGTAGCCTACTCAGACAGTAACTACGCAGGAGATACTGAAGACCGAAAAAACACATCAGGATACGCATTCTTGCTCAGTTCAGGTGTTGTAGAATGGTCTTCAAAGAAACAACCAGTAGTCACTCTTTCCACTACTGAACTGAGTTCCTAGCTGCTGCCTCTTACGCATGTCAAAGTATATGGATGCGTAGGATTCTTGAAAAGCTTGGTCTTGAACAAAGTAAGTTTCTGTGATAACAGCTTTACCATTAAATTATCGAAAAATCCTGTTATGCATGGAAGAAGCAAGCACATTGATGCTAGATTTCATTTTCTTCGTGATTTAACAATGGATGGAATTGTTAAGTTAGAGTATTGTGGTTCCAAAGATCAGTTAGCAGACATTATGACTAAGCCTTTGACATTTGAGGTATTCATAAGATTAAGAGAACTGCTTAGAGTTTGCACGACACCAAATGTGAACTGGCTGCAAAATTGCAAGTCAGTTTAGGGAAGAGTTTGCTAGGTTCTTTTGTTGACTAAGTTCAGTTTAATTTAGTCTTTTAACTGTTGCTGTTTTGGTTAATAATGTCCTAATTTTTAGGACCTCAGTTTAGATTTAATTTTCTTGTAACCAATTGACCACGTCTTTAATGGTTCTGTTATTTTCAATATTCTTGCAGTGTAAAGGCTGATATAAAGTGTTAGTTCTTCAACTGCAATAAGATGTCTTTTGCTTTTAACAATCATTTGTGTAGTTAAGAGCTTACGAAATTAACATTAATCCTAAATTAATACAACTTCAAAAGGCCTTTCTTTGCAAAAAACCACCAAGCGAAATCGCCATCATTGAATTCAACACGGTAAGCACAATAATAATTTCTAAAAATATGAGAAGCTATTTCTACTTTGGGAACGTGTGCTGCATCATCATCATCATCATCGCTACTGTTATGGGCATTGATAAATTCATCCTTTGATTGGATATCATCATCATTTCCTTCCTCTTCATGCAACCATTGTACACCAATCGTCCTTATTTGAATATCTGGATCATGTGGAAGCACTGAAATACTCACGTCATCACCATTATCAAATGTAGGCCCACCGAACTGTAATTTCATGTGCCATAGCGATTGGAATTCACGAACACCACGCTTGTAACTCATAGGGAAGGTATAGGTTTGACAAAGCATGGATCGACCACTGGTATTGTTTCTGATTTCAATATAAAAAGGATCACAGCGACCGTACCCTGACATCATACAAAACCTTGTGAACAAATTAAAGCCACATATCCGGAGCGTCCCAGGTGAGGATATTTTGAATGAAAAGTTATCTACAAACTCATTCTGAATTAGCCATTTATCCTCTTCTTCCTCCACGTGAATCCACCTTAACATCTCATCTTCATCAAATAAATGTACGGCAACGTTGAAATTGCCACCTATAAATATTATCTGTACCACCAAAATAATGTCTATAAAATGAGTAAAAGACAGATATTCAAATGTAGATTTCAAAAACAATAAAATGGGTTAGGGAGGACCTGAAATCTCGATGGCTGTATTTGAGCACTAACCGTTTCCATTATTCTGAATATGTGTGAGTCAAACTTTTGGATTGATTCTTGCTTCATCCAATCTTTGAACTCGACAAATTGTTCACAACCATATGGTATAGTCCAGTTTAGATTTGCAACTCTTTGCAGTGAATAGCAAAAGGACACATCTAACGACCACAAATGGGATGGAAGCTCTGGGAGGGTCTGAAGCATTTTGCAATTTCTTAAATATAGGTTAATGAGTAGACCAAGATCCTTGATGCTTTCTGGAAGAGAACGAATTGTTGTTCCACTTAAATCTAGTTTCCTTAAGGAGCGTGGCAGTGAAAACAAAGTAAATCTCAACATTTTCCTCGCTGAAAACCTAGAGGGAAAGAATAGCTTCAATGGAAGAGATGTAATGTATGATGAACTTGCGACAACAATTCCATCTCTTTGAATCAAGCTGCGCCCCTGATGATGCTCTAACTCCATATTCATCAGGCTGACAAGATTTGAGCAACCATCTAAAACCAGCTCTTGAAGTGAATTCAATCTACTCATTTCTTCTGGAAGCTCCATAAGACTTGTACAATTTCTCAGATTTAAGATCAACAGTCTTTGTAAATCACCAATAGATTCGTGAATTTGAACCAAACGAATGCAGTCTTCAAGTATAAGCTTTTCAAGAGCTGGGAGACCCAAGAAGTCTGGGGTTCTAATGAGATTAAGAGAGTGACGGAGATCAAGAATTTTCAATTTTGGAAGAAACTGTGAAAATACATGAAATTAGTTGTTAATTGAAAACGAGAAAGATAGCTACAGAGAGACTAGATGCATACCGGTTTGCTTTTCCAAACATCAACTAGACAGCTTCTGGATAGATCAAGAACCACCAGCTTCTCCAAGCATAAGTGATTTGGTATGGATCTCAAAGAGAATCCATGCCAACATAACCATATCAAATTCCTAGGGAAGTGCTCAAAACTCCCATAGAACTTCGTGTAATTTAGCTGGAGAAATTTTACATTTGGCATCTTTCTAAAAGCATCCGTGCTAAGGCCAGTTTGTAAACTTCCTCCATCGGAAAAATCAGAAAGCCATTGTTGAAAGAAGTTAAGCCTGGCAGGCTTGCGGCGAACAATTGAACTGGTATAGACAACTTTTGCATAATTATCTTTCATTAATGCATGAATATCTAGGGTAAGGCCACGCAATTTTTCAGCATCCTGCATCAAAAATATTAAAAGCACATGAGAAAGGAAAGTAAAGGAAAGAATATAGGGCACCACAAACCATTTAATCAGACAAAAAAATTGTGCTTCTTACAGTAGTTCCTTTCAAAACTGTAAAAGCATCCTCGTGGAGCCATATTCTTTGACATTTGGATGATTCTTGACGAGCAATTTCCCTTCCCATATCTCTTACTAGTTGATGCATCCACAACTTTTGATAAATGTTGATTTCAACAAGACATCTATCGATGAGATTGTCAATCCCAAATCTTGCACCTTTATCGAGCCCATCCAGTATCCTAGCTGCATCATCCACATCCATTCCATTAAAGAAACATGCGATATCAAGGAATAAGTTCTTCGGATAATCACCATCAAGAAAGTCATAACTTATTCGAAGAACCTTTTGAACTTCAAAATTAGGAATCACTTCCATTTGTTTTAATGCGCTTTCCCATATTTCTCTTCCTTTTCCGGACAATGAAGAGCCAATAACTCCAAGTGCTAATGGAAGTCCATTACAATGATGTACTATTCTCCAAGAGTCTTCTACAAAACCATCAACAGGGTGAGCTTGTCCAAAAGCGTTCCAACTGAAAAGCTCAAGTGATTTTTCATCATCTAGAGGTTCAACTTTGCACCGGACCCCCTCAATATCATTAGCTGAAAACAGACCCTTATTTCTGGTTGTTACAATGATTTTACTTCCCTTACAAAGCCAGTTTTGCATGCCAATGATTTTATTAAATTGATCCCTTTTGTCGACATCATCTAGAACAATAAGAGTTCTTCTGCAACATAATGCATCCTTAATCTTCAGAATTCCTTCATCTTCATCATTTATCTCATCAACAATCTTTTTTAGGATGTCGGAAAGAAGTTGCCTCTGTAGGCAAACTATATCCTTTGATCTAAAATTTGATAGGAAGCTCTTTCCTTCAAATTTATGAATATTCTGATTAAAAACACTCTTTGCTATGGTTGTCTTCCCAACTCCACCAATTCCATAGAGTATAGCAATGGCAGCATCATGGGACCCATCTTGCAACCATGAGTTGATATAATTTACTAGAGGATCTCTTCCAATGAAATGAAGGGGTACATGGAACATTTTTTGATCCAATTTCTTTGAGACCTTCTCCACAATAGATTGGACAAACTGTACCTACATCAAAAAGTAAAATACAATGTGCGATAATTAGTAGTCTCTCTATAAGTAATAGAAATAAACAACATTTAGCTAAGAAATTAAAGCAGTTTGTGTGTCAATGATTTGATTGTTAATGATTGAAAAAAAAACAACGAAGAAATCTTAAGTATTTTATTTTATTTTTCTTATATGTTTTCTTATCAGTACACTTAACTGAAAGAAATTATTAAGAGTTCACGACCAGCATTCTAGTCTTATGCTATGTGTAGTTTCATAAAGAGATACAACTTACCCATCTCCTAAAACCATTCCAGCTAAATCTGCAACTTCCTTCAAAGCAATCCTCCACCCAGTCACCCGCTCCATCTCCTCGTTGAAGCTCTTTTCATGTTCCACAATTGCTGCAGCGAAGCTCCCTGTTTGACGTCCGACTTGAGATGGATCCACATCATAGAATACTGGCAAAACTATGCAGTCATCATTCCTCTTACGTTCCATGATCATTACAAGTTCATCGAGGCACCATCTCGACGAAGCATAGTCTTTGGAGAACACGATTATCAATATTTTTGATTGTTGTATTGCCTTCTGGAGCTCGAAATCTATATTCTCTCCTCTCCGAATTTCATCATCATCTCTAAATGTGTGAATCCCTGCTTGAATGAGGGCCTTGTAGAGGTGATCGGTAAAGTTCTTGCGGGTGTCTGCACCTCTAAAACTCAAGAACACTTGATATTTACAATTAGAAAACCGAGAAGAGTAGGATTCTTGATACTTCCCAGCAGCCATTCCGATTCTAGCAAAGATAAGACTATTCAAAGGTCTGAACAAAAAAAAAAAAAAAAGAGTTGCAGGATTGATGTCGATAGTTCGAGATCGACACAGCACACCAATAAGCTGAAGTATTCATATATTATTATCTTACTTTTTCTTTAAAACAATTTTCAAGTTAATTCCCAGCAATCAACTCCTCCATGCCCTTTCAGAAAAATATTTGTATGCATGATAAATCTCTATGTACAGCAGAGTTGATGAGATAATAAATAATTAGTTTCTAACAGTGAATTAATCTAAGTGATTCTCAGTTACAGCAGAGTTGCATTCCACAATATAACATAATACTAAAAGAGATAAGAGAGAGAGAGAGAGAGAGTACCTGCAATCTTCACTTTCCCTTCGCTGATGTTCTCTTACCAGTTCATCAATATTCTGCTTTTAAATCAACCTTAAAAGTCTCTGTGGTATGGGCCATTTCCGCGTTAGGACCTTTTTTTCTTCTTTAATTTGCTCAGAATTGAGAGAGAAAGGGTGGATTGTAAATTTAAGTCAAGTCATCCCCACAAGTCCCCTCTCTCTATGGTATGGAATGTTTCCGCGTGAGGACTTTTTTGGTTTTATTTTGATCAAGACTTGGATGTTGAATATAATCACTAATCTATTTGATTATAATATTCTCGACAATTAATGCACACTGAATTTTCCATGGCTAATGTCGGAAGCAGAATGTCGGAATGTCTAGGCATGACCAGTTATGCATGGAAAATTTTGGTGCCGGGAGTTGATGGCTAGTGACATCGTGAAGTAAGAAAAAAGTTAGAAAAATATAATTAAAGCCAGTTTGTTTGCTGGAAAGTAATTTTTTTTTAGAAAGTGAATTCCGAGAAAGTAAATTATTTTTCGATGTTTGGTAGTGTAACAGAAAATAAGTTGGAAAACACTTTCCAGTATTTGATTATGTCATGGAAAATGAGTTGGAAAATAACTTATTAATGTTTTATTTTTTTCAAGTTTATTAAAATAATGAGGAACAAATCTTACAAATTAAAAAGTTGAATAAGAATGAAATTGAAAAAATATATAATTTAATAAATTATCTCAAATAAAATAAATAATAATCAAAATAATAGAGATCAAATCTAAAAAATAAAAAAATTAAAAGATGAAGAAATTAAAATAATAATAATTAACATTTCATAAATTATTTCAAATAAAATAAGTAACAATCAAAAGAATGAGGAACAAATTTGATAGATAAAAAATGGTAAGGGAAAAGCAAATAACAATTATAAAAATAAGGACAAAAGTTATATAAAAATTAAATTGTAAGGGATGAAATTGAAAAAAAAATATTCAAAACAAAATATATATATAGCAATCAAAAGTTTGAGAACTAAATTTGATATAATCAGTAAATAATACGACATTTCTAAATTTTTCACAACTTCCAGAAAGTGTTTTCTGTCTAAAATAAAAGGAAAACACTTTCCTGAAAACCAAGCCAAATTTTTCTTTGACCGAAAGTGTTTTCCGTTAACCAACTTTTCTAATAACAAATAAACACATAAAAATTTAAAAAATTATTTTTAAAAAATTATTTTCTGAGAAACAAACACTCCTATGAGTAGTTGATGGCTATTAACATCATTTCTGTTTCTCTCTATTTTCTCAAATCTTTCGCTTCGTGGTTGGTATTACTGTATTCCTTTAACAATTTTTGTGTGAAGTAAATTATTATTTAGTTAATCTATTTATTTTAATAACATAATATTAAATCCCTAAATTTTATATCTGTTTGCCATTAATTTCTCCTAGTTTTCCATTTCGTCTAATTTCCTTTCTCTAAAATATCTCCTGTATATTCCAATCAGTTTCTCTGACCTCACATGCTTTTATAAATGTTTTTTTTTTTCATAAAACATCGTTAGTAGACCAATCAACAACTAGGGATCGAGATGGCTGGGTTTGCTTTTTCCTGCAATAGCTGCTAGGCTCTGATTTGATCAGGCCAATGGCGGCAATGTGAAAGAGGATAGGGTGGATGAGGCTGGCTCTGAATATATATATATATATATATATATATATATATATATATATATATATATATATATATATATATATATATATATATATATATATATATTCTGTCGTTCAGTTTCATCGCATGAGATTGATTATTTTTCGTGATTGATTTTGTATACAAGTATATATATATTGCAGTTGCAATATATATATACTTTGTCTAATCTAAATCTAAATATAGCAACACACTACGAAAACGAAAGCAAGCTTCAGGAGGTGCAATTGCAATGGTGCTGGAGGCATGAGTACTTTGTCTATGCAGATGGTGGGTTCTGTCCTCTACTTTCTTCACTAAATGAAACTATAACGGTAACCCTAGAAGTTTTATTTATCTAATTATTATTATTATTATGTAAATGAATTATATAAATAATAATAATAATAATAATATTAGTTACCCGATCGATTGATGATGTTAGTAATAATCATGTTTATAATAAAAAGATCAAGTGTGAAAATGTCCATTATGTGTAAATAATATAATAAACATATTATGTCTTTATATATTAATAACTATATATGTCCTCTAAAAGTATTTATTAATATTATCTACAACTCATGCCCTTGGTGAGATCAACATTATTATTTTTAAAATATATTTAATATAAACTAATGTTTTTAAGAACATGTTTTATATCTACCCCGGTGAGTTTATTAATTTTTTTTAAAATATATTGTCTTCGGTTTAGACCAAAACGTATTGTATCAAATGTCTTTCAAGTAGTTGAGCAAAGAAATCTGATCATACTAAAAACAAATAGGGATTGCTTTCAATTTACTCCTAACAATATTTAGGACTAATGCAACCTTTCTTTTTTAGTTATTTCACTACCAGAAGAAAACTAGCAAATAGCTATGAAAAAATATTCCATCAATAAGATAGAAAATTTATGTCATTAATTTCTGACATAGATAGCGATGAAATTAATATGTTATATCAAAAATATCTGATCGAATAGAAAAAATAAATAAATAATAAAAATTTCATTTAAAATTTTGCTCTGAAGGTACTCAACGAGCTCACAATGTAAGTGGCGCGATTGACTTTCCCCTTGACATCTACACAAATTAAAAAATTAAGATGTTATAAACCATTCCTATTTAAAAAATAAATTAGCAACAACTCCTCTATACAAGAGAAAATAATTTAAATTAAATTGCTACAAACCAATTGATTTTATTCAATTTGTTTCCTTAGTGAAGAGTTTACTCAACTTGTATTTGACCTAGTTTTAAGATTATTATTATTTTTAATTTATTTCTATTAATGCATATATTTAATGGGGAACCTTTATTATGTTTCAAATTGTATTTTAATTAGCCAATTGCAGGGTAAATGCGTTTAATTCTGAACTAATTACCTAACAAAGGTTTTAATAAGTGAAGGTCGATTTTGATCCCTATTTTCTTATTATTTCACAAACAAACCCTCAATTGGTCACAATCTTTAATAATCTTCTCAATTATGCCACTTGATTTCTTTGATTGAGCACTTAGTGTCTTTTACAGTACGGTCCTTGGTCTTGATATTCTTTAATTTCATCCTCAATTTCCTTTTTATACTTTTAATGCTTTTGATTTAACGCTTGATTAAAATAATTTGCCTATCAAAACTTCAACACCCATTCATTTTAGTCTTTGAACCTTCAATTATATATTGCAATCTTGACACATTGATTCTCAAACTTTGATTTTTCTTCAATTAAGTCCCTAGTTGCATTAATTAACATAAACCAAATTTCAATTAAGTCCCTAGACTTATTGATTCTTCTAATTTCCATCAAATTGACTTCTAAACTTTGTTTTTCTTTCATTTTAGCTCCTGATCAAGCCACTTAAACTTTTTTAAAATTCAATTATGTCCTTGGATTTTTTAATTTAATTAAAAAAATTGAAAAAAAAACAACTAATTTCCAACAAAATTTTCTCATATGAAAAAAATTCAAACAACAAAATTCATACAATTAAGAACATGAAAAAAAAAAACTTAATAAGTTAAGGATTGTATATTCGACTTCCTATCACTGAAAAGTTCTGTCCGATGTTTCTGACAAAGCAGGGTCACGATGCGTTTGAAGAGGGATGATAATGAGAAATACTCCTGTTGAAATTCATACAATTTTAAATTATTCATGGAAGCTGCCGAATTAGAGTCATATTATCATGCATTGCAAGGTGGTCTGGTGGTTGTGGTGATGTGTTTTGGATTCTTTGCTAGGGGCGAATAATTAAAGTATTTGGGTTTGGAGTTGGAATATGATGTCTTATTGTGTATGCATAATTAACTATCCATGTAATCCGTACTCTATTATTGGTTAAATATTTTTATTTTTTTATAAAAATATATATACAACTTTTTTCAATGCATTTTTATAATTCAAAAAATATAACAAATCAAAAAATTCAAGCACACATGTAATCAAATAAACTAACAATTATATGTACTAATAAATAAATAAAAAGTTATTAATAACACTTAAAAATAAAACTTGAAAAACCAAGATACAGATATAGATCAAAATATTTAATCTTGAAAAATAAAATATTAAATTGATTGAATAAAATAAAAAAAATAAAGAAATAACATGTAAGGCTACACATATTTAAACTATCATTTGAAAATAAATATTTTTCTACTATTTCTTCTAGGCTTAGGCTACTTTTTCTACCAAAAAAATAAAAAATAAAATGTCTAGCTAGCCCACCAAAGCCAGTCAATGTTTACTAGCTTCTCTTGGGTTGACGAGAACTCATCCGAACTTCAAGCTGAGTTGCTTGTTACATCTTTGTGTAGACCTCTCCTTAATGGAGGACGTACTAGTTTAAACTTCAAGCTTCTATCTTGTATTTCTTCCCCATATCAAAATCAAGATAAAAGAGTAAGTAGTAAATTTGATATTGACATCACATGGAAGTAGATAACTACAACTAATTATGGAATATTTGCTCAAGAATAATAGGGACTTGATTCTTAATGTATATAGTTTTAAATTTCATTTGCAATGTTTGTTTTTATAATAATCAAGATATTATCGATGAACTAATTTACCACTATGGAATTTAACTTGCAATTATATATAAAAAATCTCATTTAAAAAAAAATTGTTTAAATTTTTATAATTCTACATAAAAATAGGTCACTTATTTCACCAGTGATATATTAAGAATCATGAAATAAATACTCTAAAAAGGGCAGCTTTGACTTGAAATTTTATATTCTTGTACATATACGTACTAAACGATACACCTTGCAAAGCAATGTAAGCACAATGTAAACTTCAAATAAATCAAGAATGATGGATATATATGGGATTTACATACATTATGATATCATACAAAAAGAATAAATAATCCCTATCGAAATCCTTATGATCATGCATTTCCAGCAATTAATTAATAGCTCTACCTTCTGCTCATTCGATCCAGTACGTATTGGCTCTATATTTCTATGCATAACTACACATTCCATACACACATGCATTCCCTTTCTTGCACTTGTTGTTGCAACCCTCACAATGCTTCTTGTTAGACATTGGCTTCACACAATCACCTTTGCAGCATATCTCAGCGTACTTGCACTTCTTACCACACATTCCACAGTTAAGCCTGTCTGACAGCACATTCACACACTTCTTCTTGCAGCAATACGGCCCGGGGCTGCCCTTGGCACGACAAACCCTAGGGTACTTATTGCATGTCATGGCAGCCCGAGTTTTCTGAGCTAGAAACCGGTTTGCCCCTCGCAAAGAAGATGTTGTTTCTTGGGTGCCAAGCCAGGGAAGATCAGTATTTTCATCCTCGTTTGTGGAATCATCATCATTTTCGATGGCCACGAACGAGTCTTCTTCAGTTGTAGCAGATAGAGTATAAGCTAAGGCCATGAGCATAGCTAGCAACAAGAATATCTTAAGAGACTTCATGTTGTTTGTATAAATTAGTAAGAAAGAAAAGTAAAAGAGTTGCGAGATTGAGGAGACTCAACTAGTGAAAATACAAACGCTTAGGGTGGAGAAGAAAAGAGGGCTCAAAGAGGTATTTATAGAGACGAAGGATGCAAGATTATGGGCAATCAACAAGTTGAACTTGGAGGGAATTGCATGGTTTCATATTATAATCTGTGTGCAGCTACTAGATATTAGTGGAGTGGTCCAATTCAGTATATACGGCCTTATAATCAAAATCAATTAAACCATGTTAGGCTTTGAAAAAATTACAAATAGTTAATTAGGTAAAGTTTGGAACAAAAAACACAAAAATAGACAACTAAGGTGGAGGTGAATCTCCCCTTCAGCTTACCAGCAATTTCCTTTCTCCTAGTAAACTATATCATTCCTACAATTCATACTAAGGGTTACCCCATTTATAGCTCATTTAGTATTAAAGTAAGCTATTAATATGTATTTTTTATTTAAAAATATATTGAAATAATATTTTTTTATATTTTAAATTTTTGTTTTGATATCAACACATCAAAACAATTTAAAAATTAAAATATTAATTTAAAATAAAAAATATAATTTTTTAAAATTTTTTTAAAATATAAATTAAAATAAACATATTCTTACAAATTCAACTCTTTTTCATTCATCTAACGTGTTTGGCACAAGTTTCATCATTCCATGTTCTCAAGCGAGTACTTCATCTTGACAAACCGTTACAAAAGCACTGTCTCACTTGCCTTTCCAACATTGATTTTATTAAATTAATTAGCTCTATATTTTTTATTATTATTTAAATATTTGGGTCAGCTTGTATGTATCTTAATTAATTTTATGAATTCTGAAGTTAATGATTATTTAAACATCCAGTAATTCTAAGATTTATAAAACTCAAATTAATAATTTCTAAAAAATAAATATAAATTTAATCAATTAAATTATACTATTCAAGAGCATTAGCTTCACATTTTAAACATTAGACTACGTACCCAGGATGTTCAATATGTTCAACATTTTGGTTGCCAAACTATAAGCTTACGTATTTACCTGTGTACTTACGTCTAGTACTGTAGGCTTATTTCAGAACTTCTGTTTTGAAAATTCTTTTTTCCAAAATTAAGAAAGGTAACTTCAAGATTAAGAGCACAAATGAATCATGAAATTTCGATTTGAGAGTTGGTTAAAAAGTACTTTCAAAATAGATATTTTAAATTCAATTAGTCAGATTTAAAAAACAACTATAAATATTTTTAATTAAAAAAATTAAAAATTAAATTACAAATATAAAAGTGCGCATTGAAATAAAATAACCTTTTTCCTATGGATCACATTATTTACTACAGTGTAATTATTAGGGATAAGATAGTTTTTTTCATGTAACACGTTTGCTATTATCATATTAATCGAGAGCATCTATAAGTCTTAATTAGAAGATTCTAGATGTACATTGAAATAACTCAATTACATTTAAAGATATTTTAAAAAAAAAGTCAAGGTCCAGGAGCTTTTTAATTTTCATACCCTTCTCTAGCATAGTAAAATGACTACATTGCTTTAAAAAGCAAAAACACTAAAATTGTCGTCAAAGGATTTTCTTATATTTCTATCATGTTTTTATTATAATTAATTTGAAAAAGGAGCAAATTAATCTCTTAATAAATATAAAATATATAAAAAAAAGTGGCTAACACGCGCAACAAATACGCCGTCAAGTGAACACCACTCGCACCATTTAGATAATATGTGTGATATCTTCCAGCAGTAAAAAACAAGGAACCACCATATCCTCTAAAGCGTTAATGGTGGCGCAATCGATGAGGTGATGCATATGGCGTGATTCGTGGCGATTTGGCCAAAATGAAATTTGTTTTTCTCCTCCCTTTTCTTTTCTCTCACATCTCTTCGGGATTTGCATTGGTAAAGCAAAAACTCAAAGTTATCCTTCCATTTTGTTGTTCTTTCAATTGTAGCCATTATTCTTTTGATTGGTCTTTATTTATTTTGACTTTTTTTTGTTTTTTATTTTTAATTTCATCTCTTATCATTTAACTATATTTGATTTTATATCAAATATGATCCTCATTCTTTTTATTACTATTTTTTAAATATTCTTTTCTTAATTGAATTTTTTTCTCTTCAATTTAATCCCCCGTCATTTTATTTCATTTTATTTTTAAGTCACCTTAGATTTTTATTTTTATTTTTTATTTGGATTTTTTTTATAATAACTATGGATCTTTTTTTTATTTTGTCCTTTAACATTGAATTGGTTGATAATATTTTGGTTTTGTGTGATTTTTCTTAGTGCATTGATCTTGATCTTATGACCTAGGTCACGAATATTAAATGTTAGCATGGGTTGACATTCGTCTTTTTTTTACAACAATCTTTGTTTTAATTTTATTTTTCAATATTAGATTTATTAAGGATTGCACTTCTTTATTTTTTCGATGTGCTTTCTATGAGGATAATCCAACATCACGACCTAGGGCAAATTTATCATGCTAGCTTAGATTAGCTCAAGCCTTTTACATTATTTTATTTTATTTTATTTGTGACATATTTGGTCCTCATTCATTTCAATGATTTTTTTTCTTTTTTCCTTTTTTAAAATTAATTTTTTTATTTTATTCTTCAACAATTTGATTGTTGAGAATTGGGCTTCATAATTTATTTTTTCAATGTGATCATTTTGTTATCTTAACCTGGATCAAGGTATCCAATATTAACCCGAATTGAGATCAATCTTTTATTTTTATCCTTTTTACACCGATTTTATTTTTCAATTTCATCTTTCAACATTAATTTTTTAAAAATTAAACCTTTTTATTTCTTTTTATTTATTTTCTATAAGAATGGCCCAACATCATGACTCGAGTTGGGAGTATGTCATGTTAACTTGAATTGACTCAATTATATTTTTTTTGTTATTTTGTTATTTTTTATATTTTTTCTTTTGATATTGAGTTTTTTTTTAATTCAATTTTTTAATTTTTTTTCTTTTTGGTAATTTTTCCCCCTGCAAGTATCACCTTTTCTTTTTGGATTTAATAAATTTGTTGTCGTTGTTTTTTTCATCAGATATTAAATTTAACCATTTTATTGGATAAAAAATGATTTATGACTTGTGTAGCAAAAAACTTTTCATGCTTTAAAATATGCACATCGTGTTTTTTTTTTTTTTTTAATATACACACAATAACAATGTGGGTCCATGATAGGCTTTTGGCCCCAGCGGGTTTGAATGAAAAAAAGTTCATGAGCCGTACGTGAACCTTTATATAAATATATATATATATATATATATATATATACTCTTAGATTTGATGCCAGCACTTCGCAGGGGTAATCTTTGGAGACGTTGATATCTTCAGTTAAGTTCCAAGTTGAAGTCAAGGGAGAAGGAGTATTGCTCTGATACCAAGTTGAAGTTAAGGGAGAAGGAGTATTGGAAAATATTATGGAGGCTGTGATATATCATGAGCAGCACTCCATAATATATATATAGATGTAGGGTTGTACATGATACTAACCATGTAGTCTAATACACATGATCAGAAACCTATATAAGGTAAATACAAGATAAATATATATACATAATAACATTCCATAATACTTCCTGAGCCAACTGAGTCCACGTTCAAATGCAGGATTGAGTTCAATGACAGCGAACTTCTTTCAAACTTTTCGTGCAGTTGATGATGAAATGGAACTTCTTTCGTTTTTGCAGAAAGTGCTTCTTTGCAAGCTGTACATTTCCATGGTCTGCTTCAGCTTAAGCCTTCATCTTCTCATCTCAACTTCTAAGCAGACCTCCACTTAATGCACAATCCAGAACTGATATCTATTTTTTCACAATGTTCAAGCTTAAAACACCTACTGGTAGTATTGGTTGAAGAACACTTTGCACTTACTGCATTTAAATTGCTCATAGATTAAAACTATAGAAATCAGCCATATGTACTGAATCGAGAGTAGGGCATCAAGGCGACTATATATCCAAAAAGCTGGTGTGTTGCTGCCTTCCAATCTAACACCCAAACTGTGAAAAGGGAAAAAAAGAAGTCATAACCATAAATAAGATTCAAGCAAAAGTATTGATATTGAATTCCTAGCTCTAGCAATACCCATGCTTATGGTATTCACTCTTTTATTTTTGACTGAGTAACAGAAGCCATTGTTATATTCCCACAGTAGCAGGTGGGAAATTTTCCTTCGACCATGCTTCAAACAATCTCGTTAAGTATAAACTATAAAGAGTTTGAAACCCTTAAATTATTTAACAGGACAGGGATGAAGAAATTCCTACACAAAAATCTATATAAACACGAACCATCTCCTGAATTTAAACAAACATTGTAGGGAAAACACAGCAAACAATGCCTCAATTTGGGCATAAACATACGGGAGGGGAAAAAAGAAGGCAAAATAAAAAAAATACAGAAGCGAATCTGCCTAAAGAGATCCAACTTCAACAAAGAAACCTAACCAACATCTCAAAAGGAAGAATGGAAGCTGTTAAAGATATAATAAACTGGAAAAAAGAAAAAGGAAAAAAGAATGGAAGCTGTCATCAATCTTTCATAAAAAGAGCAAACCACAAAGACAGATTAAGCAAGACCAAAGAGAAAAAAATTGGAAACAGAACCCATGAGGAAGCAAGCAGGGGAAGAAAAAAAAAAAAAACTGAAGAAGGAAAGCTGCAACACTCAAACACTAATCCAGCAGCCCCTCTCTAAATCAAGCAAGAAAAACTGCAGCTACCAGACCTGAAAAATTAGAGGACAAATGATGAACATCAATGCTAGCATGAAGAAGAAGCAGATGTTAGGTTGGTTGCCATTAATGTGCAACAACCCACAATTGCAGCAGCCACCATTGTCAAAGAAGATGGCTGCAATGGTGGGTTGTTGGTGGCAGCCAACAACCATTGTCTAATGTCAAAGTTTGGCAAGTTTGGCAGCCACCAATGTTGACAACAAAGCAAGAAGAGCTGCCATGAAATGCCTATAAATAGAGGCATTATGTGAGAGCAAAATTATGAGGGTGTGAGAACGTGAAGAGAAGAGAAGAAGAGAGAAAGAGGAGCTGCTGCCATGGGCAGCAGCCCTGCTGCCATATGCAGCAGAGTGTGTGAGCTGGGAGTTGAGTGATCCTCCTCTACATGTATTTATTGTAACTCTTTCTCTATCTCTAATACAATGACTCTCTCCCGTGGATGTAGGCGGTTTTGCCGAACCACGTTAAATATTGTGTCAGTGTGCTTTAGCCTCCTATGAGCAACTATCAGTACACCACCGGTCCGCGCATGGGGTGACGGAAACCCCCAACAATTGGTATCAGAGCACATGGTTTAAAGTGGTGTTTGATTTTGCTTAAAAATGAAAGTTGTCAAAATTTTGTTTTGACCATACCACTGTGTAGAGGAGGCCGAGACGAAGCCACTGGTGAAAACGGCGTCAAAATCGGACGTCGGAAAACTGCCGCAGGAGCCGGCGAAGAGACTGCCCAGTCAGCGTGCCACGTCAGCGCCAGTCAACAGACACGTCAGCGACAGTCAACAGACACGTCATCGAAAGTCAGCAGACACTTCAGCGACGGTCAACAGACACATCATCGACCAGTCAGCAGACACGTCAGCAAGTGGGACCCACCTGCCACGTCACCAGCCGTGAGCCGAGCCGAGCCGAGCCGCACTGAATTGAAGCCGAGCCGAGCTGCGAGCCGAGGGACAGGATCCAGTGTAGCTGATCCTAGGTGCAACCGGATCTGAGATTGAATCTGAGCCGTTGATCAGACCAGAATTGTTTTGATCAAAACTTAGCCGTCTGAAATGCGATTTGAACGATTTCAGACTTGTTTCCAGCTAATTTGATCGTTCCGGATGCAATGGTACGGTCCGATCGTTGAGATTTGAGACCGAAAGTGGTGGTGGTGAATTATTAAAGAGAGATTGCCCGATCAGGAGGCATCTCAAGGTCATTATGGTGGTCGTTGAAGAGAAGAAGAAGAAGGTGCACATGTTTACCCAATTACATGTGTTAAACTGCTAAGTGGGAAGAATTTTAATTGCCTTGAGGGAAGGCAAAATTGGGACACTCTGGACACCCGGTTATGTGGGCAATTTGAGGTGAAGAGTGAAAATTGACGAAGACCAATCTTGATGAATCTAAGACCTTGTAGTCTCGCAGATGTTGAGAAATCATGTATTAAACCAGTATATTCCAGATCACTTGTAAAGAAAAGCCGCAACAAAGCTAGCAAATGGTTGTATATACGGAAAGACAGTACGATGGATAGATATGGCCTGAGAAGTTCTGTCTAGGAGATTGGGTTTTAAGCGGGACCAGTGTGACCCCTCCAATCTTTCCTGGGAACTTGCTTAGTGGAAGGATTATCCATACGGTACTATTTTCGTATATATAGCAGTTTGTAATGAAACAGTTGAAGACTAGCAGGATGACGGCACAAGGGAACAGTTGGGTTCCGAAGGTTCAAGGATCTGATGGAGTGGTGATTTCTCTAATGAAGTTAGATTCGGTGATTGTGATTTCTCGAGGGGAGAATTGAAGACCCTGATAATGGAAGAGGAATACAGCAAGGGGATAAAGATTGGCACCCTATTTTGACTTGGACAGGTGTTGCGACAGGATGAGCTACTGTCAAACATAAGCAAGGAATAGGGAGAAATCTGGAGAACAGAAATTGCACGAGGGCATGCAGAGATTGTGCACGAGTACCTGTAGGATCCAACGAGGTACTGTAATGAGACAACAGGTGCAAGGAGAAGAAGAGTTCCCAGATAAAGCTCAGAGCAGAGACTGTTAAAGTTTGTACAACAGGAAGTCTCTTATGCTCTTGATGAAGACAACAGCGAAGACCTTTCCAATGCATGCAAGGATGGAAAGAGAGCTGTTGCAGAGGCACCTAATTGAGGGGGTGCAAACGCCTGTGATAAAAGGCGACCGCCTATGACGAAAGGCGAAGACACCAAAGAGAGTTGGTGTAGTGGAGCTGTCAAGCAGAAAGGCATAGAAGCTCCAAACAGAGAAATCGAGGTGGAGGATTGCGAGGAGTATACCGCAACTTTCTCTTTCTATGTAGTCAGTGGCAGTAATCTCTCCCCATAGTGCACATGGTGGTAGAGAATTTTGGAGCCACTTTAAAGCATCTCAGCTGAAGGAGGATGCGACCGCCCCCATGACAACGGGCGAAGACGCCTTAGAGAAGGTGTAAGGGCCTTGATATGAGCCCAAGATCAGACCGCCCCATGCAACGGGTGAAGACGCCTTAGAGAAGGTGTGAGGGCCGCGATAGGAGCCCCATTTCAGACCGCCGCATGACGACGAGCGGAGACACCTGAGGAGAAGGTGTGTGGGCCATGATATGAGCCCAGTTCAGAACAACCCTAGAGCCAATGTGATGGCTGGATATAAGTGGACAGATGGATAGCCAATGAGGTGGCTATGATGAGTATGGAGACAAATGCAGGATGACTTTCATGGATATTGCCCCCATGCTAAAGATCAATGAGCTAGAAGACATTTGCCTTGGACAATAAGTGTGTGACTTGTGGAGCACTAAGACGCGGCTGCTATGAAAAAGCAGAAGGGCATGCGCAGGTTTCGGGAACGAGTTGACTCTTGTCAAGGTGGTGAGCTCGGTAATGGCATTGTAATACTCAGAGTATGAAGACAGATATGGATCAACCTTTAATGGGCTGCCCCCATAGGTAAAGGTGGAGAGCTACCTGGACTCTTACGACTAAGAGCGAGAGACTCACGGAGAAGTAACGTGTTCCTATGGTGGAACAGAGGGCAGGCGCAACTCCTGGATGAGTAGACTCTTGGAAGAGTGGTAAGCTCGTGATCATATTGAGATACTCAGATAATGACTGTCGCACTTGGAAATAGAAATTTTCTTTTAAGGGGGTGTTGTAAGCCTTGATGTGAGGCTTGATGAATCATTCCGGACCGAGCATGGTTGATACGCTCGAAGGGAATGTGTGTTCCAGAGACAAGCGTTAACACTCTCAGATGTGAAGTGGCAGACCATCTGGTTGTAGTGATCCTTTTGTGTGAGAAAAGGTGTGCTTTGGTAACTCTGGTGATTGAAAGGTTTGGCGAGTACCTGTAAACTCGGCCACAAATGCTCTCAGAATGGTAAGCTTGGAAGAGCTGCAAGATGCAAGCCTATGCTGAAGAAGCAAGAGGATAGTTGCCCCACATGAATGGCAAAGGGGGTGATTGTTGGGTTGTTGCCATTGCATGTGCAGAAAATGGACATCACCAACCATTGACTATTGGCAGCCACCTTTGTTGAAGAAGAGTGGGAGTTTGGCAGCCACCAATGTTGACAACAAAGCAAGAAGGTTGCCATGAAATGCCTATAAAAGAGGCATGTTTTGTGAGAGCAAAGTGTGAGAGTTGTGAGAGTGAGGGAAAACGTGAAGTGAAGAAAGAGGAGCTGCTGCCATGGGCAGCAGCCCTGCTGCCATATGCAGCAGAGTGTGTGAGCTGGGAGTTGAGTGATCCTCCTCCATGTATTTATTGTATCCTTTCTCTATCCCTAAATAATATGGACTCTCTCCCGTGGATGTAGGTGATTTGCCGAACCACGTAAATATTGTGTCAGTGTGCTTCCCCTCCTGTGAGCAATTATCAATACATCACCGGTCAAATCCCCACCCCACAGACTGATCAACGAGAAATTTAATCAGGATCGGTAAAAGTTGGCTTGGAAATATACATACCATGTATTTACCTCGCCAATATAATTACCAGTAGTTAAAAAATCGATCATGTTAAGAAAATAAATACATTGCTAACAGTCGGTTGCCTTCTTTTTCCCTAGTGGTAATAATATAAATTCTTGCATATAAGTAGTTTTAAGGTTAACAGAGTTCTATGTCTGGCTTCCAGTTTACATGAAAGAGATAGAATAGAGATAGGGTAGGCAACTCCCAAGACGAAGTCTCTACTCTGGTAAGAGCATCTCCAGAAGAAGCTAAATGGATAGCCAAAATAAAAAACTAATATTTTAGCTTTTCTTTGCTTGTTTTGCACACTCCAAGGGGAAAGCCAAACAAATGTTAAAATGGCTTTTCTCTCCCACAAATGCTATTCCTACATATCTCTTCAAAGAGCCAAAACCAACAAAGTGGGGCCACTAAAAAAATAAACCAATTAAATGTAGACATGTGGAAAAAAAAGTAACATCAAATTTATTAAGAAATAATAAGACATTTGTTTCTTCCACTCCAATATAAATGGCTCTTCAAATAGCTTTTTTCATTGGAATAGATATGGTAAAAAATGTTATATTTACACTATTCAAAATGCTATTTTATCAATTTAACTTTTCAAAATAGCATTTTACATTGGAGATGCTCTAAGGACCAAGTGACTTCATTAGCGTGGAGCTAGGCATGGTAAGCATAGAGTAGCGGTAGCGGTACCTTAAAAAAAAAAAAAAACCCGGCAGTTAAACATACAGCAACGCAATTGATACATTCTCGTCGAGCGTGTATTGCACGCGCATATGTAACGTTGGCACGACATTTTAAAACATTCAATCGGACCCGCATATCCATACAGTTTCATCGAACAGATGACGTTTTGACTCTCGCTTGAGACTCTCTCCATCCAACGTCTCAGATCAACCAAAATATCTCTTTGACTCCCTTCAACTCAATCATAGCTCGTATTGTCACACGTGTCCTTACACAACAAATCACCTCCGATGCACTCCTGCAAAATGCTGTTCAATTACGCGCCACCCTCGTTGATAAAACCAGTACTCCATTTCACTTCCTCCTTTGCCTTATCTCCTCGTGCTGTTCCTCATCCAGTCAATAAAATTCCCCTTTTCCACTCTCTCCGGATCTTCCGTACTTTCGCTGCCATGTCTGAAACTAACTCCGCCTCCGACTCTACGCCGGATCACATATCCGGAACGTGGTACTCGGTGCCGGGCCTCCGCCTTCGGGACCACCGATTCACTGTCCCTCTCGATTATTCCATCGATCGCAATGCTTCTCCTAAAATCTCCGTTTTCGCTCGCGAAGTCGTTTCCGGTACCTAAAGACTAATCTCAATTAGAATAATTATTAAAATTAAACTTATCGTAATTATATTTATTTGAGATGTATCTATAATTTATACAAGTTTACAAATCCTGAAGTGCTAAAGCACTGAAGTCAACTAAACCATACACTACTTGTACTGGATTAGAAAATATGATCATGTTGCTTGCATTTTTTTCTGGAAGAAAACAATATGAAAATATTTTGTTGAAATGAATGGTATTGTCGTAGTTTGTATGCTTAAATTCAGTCTCACTTGCATTCAGTCTCACTTGCATCTTTCTGTGGGAAAATCTGGATATCCTTGCTGCCAGTTTCAATTGCAAAATTGATCTTTGGATCAGATATCCAGGTGTTCAATAATGGAAATTCTTATTGTTAGACGCGTGCAAGAATACATGAGACTATTTAGAAACACTATATCACTGCAAATCTCCTGCCATGACACCGTTTCTTGATAGGCAAGCTGTGTGGTCTCTAGTTATATAGATATTGTCCATGCAATTTTTTTTTTTATGTTCCGTGCAATTCATTAACTCAACAAAAATTTGGTTGTTGAACTGCATGGGTTAATATGTAATAATCATTTACTATTTGCATTTATCTTAGATTAGATTATCTACTTTTTTTTTTCATTTTAGTACATGTACTATTACTTTCACTTATGCATTCAGAATGTTTGCTGTAGTTGGGAAAGAAGAACACCTACTGCCATACCTATTATATCTACAAGGGGGGCCGGGCTTTGAGTGCCCACGGCCAACTGAAGCCAGTGGATGGATACAAAAAGCTTGTGAAGAATTTCGTGTTATTTTGATGGACCAGGCATGAATTCTTGGACATTCCTGTACTTTTACTGCCGTTTCACTACCTGTATTCATCCTCTCGTACACGCTGCTGTGTATTTTTCATGCAGCGAGGAACAGGCTTATCAGTTCCTTTGACACCATCATCCATGTCGCAATTGGATTCTGCGGAGGAGGTTGCTGAATACTTGAAATACTTTAGAGCTGACAATATAGTGAATGATGCAGAGTTTATCCGAGTTTGTCTTGTTCCTGAAGCTGGACCTTGGACGGTTTTGGGTCAGGTATGAAGATTATTAATCTTTATTGGTTTCCCATTTCTTGTTCTGTGGACTTGACCATCTTTTGTTCTGGCTTTTGTTTCACGAGAACACCCTGATTTCAGTCTTTTTACTTTAAAGTTCCATTTACCTTGTGGAAACTAAAGTGACTTGAATTGCTGACTTCTTGTTCATTTTTTGGTTTAGAGCTATGGTGGTTTTTGTTCAGTAACCTATTTGAGCTTTGCGCCACAAGGACTAAAACAGGTCCTTCTAACTGGAGGAATCCCTCCAATAGGAAATGGATGCACTGCAGATTCTGTCTATAGAGCATGCTACGCTCAGGTTATTCACCAGAATGAAAAGTACTACAAGAGGTTTCCTCAGGATGTTGAAATTGTTCATGAAGTTGTGAAGTATTTGGCAGAATCTGAAGGAGGCGGGGTGATGATCTAGCACATGCAATTTTTATACTTTGGTTCATGAAAAGAAAAAAAAATGTTGATCATGCCGTGATTCTTCCTCGTCTCTCTTTTCCTATCTGTACAGGTGCTTCTTCCATCAGGGGGGCTCTTAACCCCAAGAGGACTGCAAACTCTTGGTCTGTCTGGTTTAGGATCCAGTTCAGGTTTCGAGCGTCTGCACTATATGTAAGGCATATATATATTGAGAAGGATGTGTAAACACTATTTTATCCCAAATGAACTTGCAACTTTGTATTCTTCAGGTTTCCCCTCCCCCTTTCTTCTACCTTTATTTATCATATTTCCTTGTTTGTCTCCACAACCTGCAGGTTTGAGAGGGTTTGGGATCCTCTAATAGTTCCAGGATTTCGTAAGCAAATAAGCTACTACTTCTTGAATGCTGTGAGAACATTGCTGATCTTCTATTGATCACTAATCCGTGGATTTTTTTTAGAATAAACTTAAGTTATTTCTATTTGCAGTTTGAGAATTGGTTGGATTTTGATACGAACCCACTCTATGCTCTCCTGCACGAGTCCATCTATTGTCAGGTAGATTTTCCCATTCCTCTTTTAGCAGTTTCTTTTTATTGTAGGTAAATTTTACTGTACTTTTGCATGATTATAGTGGAACAGCCATAATGATGGAACAAGCCGTGCAATGTCAAAAGCGCAAATCAGTTAATGCTTCTTTGCTGGGTAGATTTCCACTTTCAAAAGTGCACAAGATGCACCCATGCATAGTTTGTTTTTATTTAAGATTTTCCATCAAGTTTCTAAATCCTCCTTTTCTTTTGGTTCAAGGGTGATTCATCGCGGTGGTCTGCTCAGAGAATACGGACTGAGAATGGCAGTAAATTTGATGCAATCAGGGCTGTCAAAGAAGGTCGCCCTGTATTCTTCACAGGGGAGGTGTGAAGAAATTATAATATTGTGCTTTAAAGATAACAAACTTTTACAGTTTTTACAATCGCTTATTGAGCCTTTTTAGAATACTAAGTGAATGATCTTTTGGGGTAAGATAAATTGAAAAGCTCATTTACACAATACACAATCCCCCCCCCCCCCCCCCCCCCCCCCCCCCAATGATAACCCTCGTTTCTTTTTTTTTGGTCCTGTCCCTTAGAAACATATATCTGCATTTGCATGCCTTTTATGAATCAGATGCTTGATCTGTATAAAAATATACTGTGATTTCTTAGTTTACTGATATCGAATAGAACCAGCATCTTTTGCTGTTTTGCTTACATTGTTTTAAGGAATTCTTCTGCAGATGGTGTTCCCATGGATGTTTGAAGAAGTTCATGCCTTAAGGAAATTTAAAGATGCTGCTCATTTATTGGCTGAGAAGAAGGATTGGCCACCCCTATATGACGTTGCAGTGCTGAATAATAACAAGGTGCCGGTTAATCTTCCATATAATTATTGATTCATTATAAGCCTGCAATGCATACACGTTATACTGAGCTCAAATGAGAAGATTTCAATCTTCGAGATATAGCTTTCGCTTTTAGTCTGTTTTTTTAATAGAAATTAGCTTCAGTTTTATTGCTCGGAGGGGCTGCTAATTTTTTAAATGCTGGCAGGTACCTGTTGCAGCTGCTGTTTATTATGAAGATATGTATGCTAATTTCAAGTTGGCGATGGAGACAGCTTCTCAGATAGCTGGAATTAGGCTATGGATAACCAACGAATACATGCATTCTGGCCTGAGAGATGGAGGAGGGCAGGTTCTTGATCACTTGTTGGGAATGTTAAATGGAAGAAAGCCGTTGTTCTGATCACCATTTGTAATTCGTACTCACTTGTTTCTCTCTTATTTGTACATCTACTCCTTTTCTTTTCTTTTTTTTGAACTTGCAATTTAGAATTAGTAATAATGTGCTTTCATTGATGGCTCCAAAGCAGTCATTTCCTGGAAAGTATTGTAGATTTTGAACAAGGCGTGTACGTAATCATGTAAATTTTCTTTACAGGGAGGAATTTGCCACTTCCAGTTTATAATAGATCTGATTTATTGGACCAATTTGATCGTGAATTAATAGTACCATTGTCTGAGATTACTGGTAACATGGCAAACCTTTTGGCTTGCGATGGCATGTTATCAATCCAATGTTATATTTTTAGCTCACAGTACTGACACCTGAGTGCTAGTTGTCTTTGTCCCGGCAAGCATGGATCCGGTTAAGCAGGGAAGCACCTCTCGAGCAAGTTCTTCACGATACCGTTGTACTTGGATTTGAATCATTGTTAATGTTTCTAGTAGTCTATTTTGAATTCTTTTAAATTTACTACAATAGATAGAATTAGACGCCGTGGATCCGTATTATTATTATTTAAATGATGTTTAGGTGTAAAATTACCATAACGTCATTAAGGTTAAAAGATTGAGATATTTTAATAGAAAATAAATTCGACAAAATTATAAAATTAATTTTTATTTAAAAAAGTATTGAAAAATAAAATTAAAAATAAATAAATAAATAAAAAGATATCAATTTGTTAATTTTTCAAACCTATGATTTAAATAATTAGATCAGAAACATCATACATAATAAAATCATGAAACTCAATTCTCAATAAATCAAACGCTAAATAATAAAATCATGAAGAAAAAAAAGCAACCACAAAAAGAATCCAAAATAAAAAAACAATTAAAATAATAAGAATAAAAAAAATAAAAAATAAATTAGAAAGTAATTATAAATTTTTGATTGGAGGGTGAAACTGAAAATTAAAAATAACTTCAATAAAGGGACCAAAAAAATTAAAAAGAATTAGGATTAAAATGGAAAAAACAATATACCATAAATTTGGATTGAATAATGAAATTAATAATTAATAAAACTTTTACAAAAAATCAAGGAAAAAAATATAAACTAAAAGAATAAGGACCAAATTGAAAAACAATAATATATGATAAATTGAGATTAAAGGATGAAATTGAAAATAAATTAATAAAACTTTTACAAAATGGTTGTAGTTAAAATATCAACATCGAAGAGGACCAACTTGTAATTTTCAATAGAAAAGAGAAAAAAAGAAAGCTTCACTGTCGATAAAACTACCCCACCACTGCCAATACGTGCAGCACCAACAGAAAAGGGATGCAACGAAGCTTCCAACAACACGGTGAAAGGATATTTTTTACCACTGGGAGATGCCACAACTTTTTAAATTAAATAATCCCTATTAAAAAATTAAATTTCCCTTGATGAACTTGATAATAATAATTAAAAAAACTAGAGTGAAAAGACCAAGAAACTCATGAATACAAGATTTAATTTTGTTAACTTAAAAAGTAAACTTGGCATTTTATTATATTTTAAAAAGTAAACTTGGCATCTTTTTTAAATATAATAAAATGCAAGTTTACTTTTTAAGTTAACAAAATTAAATCTTGTATTCAGGAGTTTTTTTTGTCTTTTCACTCTAGTTTTTTTTTATTATTATTATCAAGTTCATCAGGGAAAATTTAATTTTTTAATAGGGATTATTTAATTTAAAAAGTTGTGGCATCTCCTAGTGATAAAAAATATCCTTTCACCGTAGTTTTAAAAGCTTTGAAGATGAGGGTAATTACATAATTTTAATATATTTAAAAAAAAAACTCTTATATCTTTGGTCAATCCTTTAATAACTAAGAAGTCTGGTGAAAAGAACGAAATACCTCCACACCAAGTCTTTTAAATTTACCTTCTGTTATAGTATTTTTGTTATATAGTATTGTGGTTTTGAAATCCTATAAAAATAGCAAAAGAATTACATTCTCACATGGTTGATAACCTAGAAGTACGATTTTCACGTGGAAGAAAAATAAACAAAACTCTTGGGTTTATCAACTATCTATGGAGTGTAAAATGATTTGTAATTTTTATTTATTAATTATTGTTTTTATATATATTATATAAATTGTTTAGCTCATTAATTATAATTGATTCTTATTATTGCAATTCAGAATTTTGTTTTTTGTCAACATTATTGTTATTTCTTGCAAGCACAATAATGAATTGTAGGCTTTTCAAACAACTTCCATTTAATATTTAATTACTATTGATGAGATTGAAACGAGTAAAAAGCTAATTAAGTTAGTGGTTTGCAGCGACTTGAAGATAATAGGAGTTCACACTTTAAATTAATTTGCAGTTTAATAAAAATATATGAGCAACTTGTTTGGTTCTTGAGAACATTATTTCAGATGGATCTAACTATTCCCAATATAGTGATGCAATTAAGTTGCTAATGTCATTTAATTTTTCAATCATCTTCCATATAGTGAAAAATGTTATGGGAATTACCGATGTGTTTTGACAAGACTTTGTAAAAACAATTCAGTAATAGATGAGTATATATCATTATCAAGTTTATATATTTACAGCTATCATTGATCAATAATTGCAAAGCAAAATAAGATTCGGTGAGCACGTAACCAAACTTTTTATGTTGAACACCATTTTAAATCCTAAAAATACTTATAAATTATTTAGTGTTGAAATATATACATGTTTATTGATAAGTTCTATCCTAAAGATTTTTCTAGCTCAAAAAATATTCCTTTGAGATTGTAGTTCTAGTATTATAAGTTTTATGTACCTAATCATCCAGTGTTAAAGGAATTTGTCATCGATTGTTGATTGGTTGAAAAGTTTCATTGGCACGTTACTTGTATGTTGACAATAGGTATAATCTTTAAGGTACTTTTGTTTCTGAAATGTTTTGTTTTGTTCATAGGCATGCTTGTCCTTCTTCAAATACTTGATGTTGTTGGTGTACAAAAGCATGCATGTCTTGCTCAGAGTTTTGGGAAAAAGGTAGGCTTGTTTTTTCACGGTCTATATCCTCTGCTTGGGTTGCACCAATGATTCTGGCGTAAGGTTTTTATGCTCTTATACTCTTAACATGACACAGCAAATTGCCAGTTTCAGCTTGAATATTAGCATTGATACAGCAGACTAGCTCATTTGAATACCCTTCTGTGGAACTAAAAGAAATTCCTAGCGTTTTAGATGGCTCCGGTGTTCCAAGTTTTTGGTGTTTTTTCTTGGATTTTAAATGCCATCTATTCTCAGCATGGATACTGCCCTGCTATTCTGCAACAAGAGCTCTTTATGTATCATGTGTTGGTTCACTTTTCGAGAGTGATTTTCTCTTTATGAAGAACACACACTTAACTCTTGAATGGATGTATTGGTTTTATCAGTCAATAAGATAGTTGGCGAGTCCTTGCTAGGTGAACTAATCAGGACTAATTACAAGTGTTTTCTTTTACACAGGACTAATTAAGAATGTTAAGCATGTAGGCTTGGGGAGTCAAATATATATATTTGTTGAATGGGCTGAGCCACAGCAAATGGGTTGTACATATTTGCATATCATCATATAACAATGAGTCACGGCAAGAGGGACCTCAGATATGCAAAATTCCTGAGGTTACCTCCCACAGTCCATCTGACGAAACCAGAAAAGAGACCTCCAAATTCTCTCTTCTTAATTATTCTAGAGAAACTTCAGAGTTAAACAAAGAATAGTCTCCCATCCATTATAAAATAACCTGATGTTTGATTTTTATTAAGGGCTAAATACCCACTAGGCAAGTCTTAATATAATCCAACTGGGGCAATCAAATAGGCCCTGTTGTTTTATCTTGTCTACTAGCAAAAGCTGATCAAATGGAATATATATATATATATATATATATATATATATATATATATATATATATATATATATATATATGTTCGCGGCACTAAGAAATTGCAGGTGCAAACCAGTACCAATTCAAAAAATGCGCTGAATATTGGTTGGTAAGCAGTGCCGTATCCATAATTAACTTAGAGGGAAATTTCAACATGTGTCTCAATTGAGGTATTTTGATTTGGTTAATGATACATAGGTACGTAGCAGTCCATGTATATATATCATGCATGCTAGCTATATTGCTTTGGAGATAACGATATGCATAAGTTGGGCACGTCTCCCCTTTTACTTGAGGGCAGTTGAACAGAAGTAGGTGAGCTGCAGTTGGCTTTACCCATGGCTACAAGAGATGGAATTGAGACTGAGACGGACTCTCCTTTCAAAACCTAGCAAACCATCTTCATCTCTCTATTTGTAGGTCTGTCCAACCTCTTCTCACCTTCCCAGGTTTCCACTACCTTTATCTTGACCCCTTAATATACTCAATCTTACGTACATCCTCAGTTCTTCTCTAATCATTATCTCTGTAGCCCCACAATGGAAGGCCAAGAAGCCCCACCACCACCACCACCATCACTACCACAATTTCCATCCCAAAACCCTCCCTATCTCTTCACGCCCTCGCTGCTCCTATCCTCCTCATTGCACCCTTCTATAATTGAGCCTCAAAGCCTTCCAGATATTGATTGGGTTGGCCTTCTCTCTGGCCAATCCGGGCTCTGCGAGAATAGGCCTTTCATGGACAGTGCTTCTATGGTAGCTGAAAATGGAGCTGAGGAAGAAAAGGATAAGAAAAGGTGGAAGAATGAAAAAGACAACCCGGCCAAGATTTGCTTTCCAAACTAGAAGTGCAGACGATGTTCTTGATGATGGATATCGGTGGAGGAAATATGGGCAGAAGGCAGTGAAGAACAGCAAATACCCCAGGTTTGCTTGTAATTAACTTAATTAAACTTCTAATAATAATTCTATAAAAAAAAAATTCCTTGCATCATCTAACGTTGCATGGTGTGCATTTTTAGATGCATGTTATACGTAACCCGATTACAAATTAGTCCGAAACTCCGAATTTATATTTTTGACGAGCTAAATAAAGTTTGTCATTGGAATTTCATCTTTCTTTTCTTTCCTTCCTTTTTTTTTAAAAAATATATAAATAAATAAGAGTTGATAGTTTGTTGATTGCCTAATTAATAGTCGTAGGCGACTAGAGCCTAGACATCCTTCTCTTTTTGCAGCTAGTTAAAACTATATGCATATATCCTTCTCGAGAATTCACCTGTAATCGACACGATTAAATAATTAAAATCATATATAAATTACTGTATTTATATTTAAAGTATCTATATATGTAGATTGGTGTTTCTTTTCTTATGTTTTGCCATAAAAATCTAGCTAAGGGTTAGGAATATTCG